>NC_069403.1:18183144-18208294 GCF_026875155.1 Cherax quadricarinatus
AGTGGTTTTTCTTTTCGGGCCACCTCCTTGGGGGGAATCGCCGTGTGAAATAAAAAAAAATAAAAATAAAAAAAAAAATATATATTATACATATATATGTCGTGCTGAATAAGGCAAGCAAAAACTTGTGTATGCAATAATTTGGCAAATGTTATTTTGAACCTAACAAGAATAATTTATCCCATTGTCTTTGTTTACGAGTTTTAATCCATTCTGTGTCCTAGCTCATAACCAGAGCTGCTTGTATGCTGAGTCAATTTTCCTCATTTAAATTAATTGAAATGCCATTAAATCTGTTCCAATGGAACTCCTGCTCTGGAGGCAGGACAAAATATTTGAATATGACGCTAATATCAACTCTATGGCTTATTTATCTATCAAAATTCATCTAATATGGCATAATAAAACAATATAATTAACACAGAAGCCTGATGTATACTCTAGAATGAATAAAATATGTCATTATGTGACAAGTGGTACGGCTATTTCTGCTCTTACTCTCAGTGAAAACATGTTCCCTTGCTTCCTCTTCTGAGGTGTTATTATAAGAAAAAATGGAATGTTTGTGAGCTTAACTGCACTAGTTCCATATGGAAAACTCTGAAATAAGAAATATTGTATAAAAACATAATAAAACATAATGGAGAATGTAATAAAATGAACTGGTGTACGTACAACATTTACCTTGCAGAAGAGATGCACACGCAGAGCAGAGCAGCGTATGCTCTCGGTGGCCCTATGTACCCCAACAACAATAACAACATTGGAGGAGTTCATTTCGTTTCGTTCTTTTTCTAACACTTAATCGCTAAACTTACTGGCTACATTCTTAATGCTACACTTTATCGCCGAAGTTAACTGCTACATTTTTTTTCCACTTCACTTTTCACTAATTTTCACTGGTGATGGTGAGCGTTGTTGTGATATTCACTGTGCCATCCAGTGGCAGTGTTTGTTGTTTTGTCGCAGTCTGAAGCTCACTTCTTATTATAGTATTTATTTTATAAGTGTTATTATATTATTATTATTATTATTATTATTATTATTATTATTATTATTATTATTATTATTATTATTATTATTATTATATTATACACGTATTATTATATATTATTATTATTGTTATAAGTATAATGGAGAAGCGTTAAACCTGTGGAAAATACTGTATATATATTCCAGAAATACAGTTGTGGAAAATACTGTATATATTTTCCAGAAATTAAGTATTTATATGTAAATAGATGGCCATACTGTATATAATAATATTTATGTCATAGAAAACGGAAAGCCTGCGTCTGGGCAGACGAGAGACTCGCCTTCTTGGTTTTGAATTGAACAGAACGTTAGAGTGAATGGGAAGAATTTTTTGTGCTCTAGAGGTTAGAAAGGGGCTGACATCTCAAATAGGGGGCGAAATTGTTGGATGTGCATTCTGCTTTAATTTGAGTACCAGGCGACTGGACAACAACAGCTCCAGGAACCTCAGATAAGTCTGTTTATGTTTAATTCTGGCCAGTAATTTCATAAATTTAGCAGTGAGGTTTTCTGGGTATAATACACATTAATCTCCAGTAAAATTTGGGTGAGTGATATTAAGATATATTTTCTTCGTTATGTAATTGTGTATTTATATATAATCATTTTTTAATTTAATATACAGTCCACAAATTTATTTAATTACCAAAATTTCCCTGGTGATGTAAAATTCATTTAATTAATAGGTCCAAAAGCAACTTGTGGATATGACAGTGGTAAGTATCGAAGGGGGACATTTTTGCGACCTAGGTGTCCCAAATTCCTACTTGTCTAATGATAAATAATAATTATCCATGCTCATTTATTGTTATGCACATAATTATACATACATTTAATATGCCCGTTGGTCCTTCTTGAACCGGAGGTAATTAGTGAAGTCATTAATTAGTTAATTACTTAATAATTATATGTGAAATAACAGAAGGAGGGATGTTAAGTTCACAAATTACTTAATGTGTAGTAAATTATAATTATTACAATATTAATTTTGATAAGCTAAGCTCAAGTCTGGCTAAGTTTATTTTAATTTGTATAATACTAATTTGATAAGACAATTCTGGCCAAGATTTATATCAGTGTATGTGTAATTGATAAGACAATGTGGATAAATATTATATTGTGTATAATATTAATTTTGCTATGCCAAATTCTGGCAAGGATTTATATTTGTATAATATTAATTTGATAAGCCAATTTTGGCCAAGATTTATATCAGTGTATGTGTAATTGATAAGCCATGTGTAGCTAATTATTGGAATGTGTAATTAATTTTGCTAGGCCAAATTCTGGCAAGGATATTATTAATTTGTTAATATTAATTTTGATGAGCCAAGTTTGTATTAATGTACATTTAAAATTTATATTATACATGTAATTGCTAAGCTCAGGTAGCTAGGATTTATTCAAAGGTAAGTTGTACAATTTACCTTTATAAAGTACATAATTTAGTACATAATCAGTGTTATTAAGTTGAATTTAATCATTGCATCATGGCTGAAAATGAGGAAATTAATGTAAAAGACAAACATGGAATATAGAGCAAAGAAAGCCTCTCTGCAAGTTAGAAAGGGTCATGTAACAAAAGCATACAATAAATGCTTGAAATTAATGAATCAAGAAACTGTGAATACTGATGATTTAAAATTGTATTTAGATGTTTTTAGGTAAAGATATGATAAATACAAATTATATTACAACAAATATGAAGGAGATTTATTAGTAAACTGTGTAGATGAGACTGAAGTAGATCTCATATTAATCAGTATTTTTGAATAGAGGAAAAGATTCTTTCTTTTTAAAAGTCAGGCCTTGAATAAATTAGAATGTGTAAACAAAGGCATTTTTAATAAATCTGCTCCAACAAATAAGATGTCTTTGCCAAAACTCCCAGAACTATGTTTACCTGTATTTAATCCTGGAGAAAATTGGGAGGAATTTGGTCAATTTTTAAAGCAGCGTGCATGACAGGAGTGACCTAGCTGTGTAACTAAGTTATTTTACCTCAAAGGACGGGTAAGAGGAGATGCTCACATACTCATACAAGCCTTTCCCAATGTAAATGACTCTTACAAGGAAGCAGTTGACTTGTTGAAGGTCACTTATGGTAATATAGAACAAAGTAGGATGGATCTAGTGAATTCATTGTTAATTTAAAATTCCAGATCACACTTACAAAGGTTTACAGCAGTTTAGAGTTAAACTGGAGAGCACTCTCAAAACTTTAAGTAATAAATATAATCTGAAGGAATCAGACTGGTTATTGAGTGCCATGGTACAAAAGAAATTAAGCTGTAAAACACTTGAATGACTCTCGGAATAAATATAAACAAGGTTATTTTGGTCTGGAGGAAATAAGAATAGGTCTACAAGAATTAATTGTTCAGTTGCAGACCACCCAACTAATCATTTTAAAGATGCAACACATTAAAACTGAGGTATCTGTCAAATTTCAAAAAGGGAAAAATTTTTCCCCCAATGTTAATAATCAAAATTCATTTCCTAAAAAGAGTTCATAGGGCATATCAAGTAGCAGAATCAAAAATAATGATTCCCCACAAGGAAAAGAAGAATAAGTACCCTCCTAAGAGTAGCACAGTTAATAGGAAACCAGTCAAAAAAAAGAGAGATTGTCTTTTCTGCAAGGTACTCTTTTTTCCCTAAGAATTGCAATGCATACAATTCATGGAATGATAAAGTTGAAAGATTGGGGGAACTTGACAGATGTATCAGGTGTTTGGGAAATCACAATGTAAAGGATTGTTATGCCAAATTAAACTTCTGTTATCAATATCACAGACGAAGACACCAAATATATGTGTAAGGGTCTATATGTTAATGTGAAAAATGATATTGTTGACAATCCTGACACAACAGTGGATAATGTAAAAATTGCTGCTAATCTTAATAATGATGGTTTTGCTGAAGTAGCCTTACCTGTGTTACAGGAAAAAAATTGATGATAAAAGGCATAAATCAAAAAATGTAAAATGCATTATTGGACCAGGGATCCCAGCGTACTTTCATAAAACGTAAATGTCTTGATGGTATGAAATACAGAGGGGAGACCCCAAAACTTTAAAAATTATCTGGTTTTCTCTCGAATAAAAGGTCTCAATTGTATGACACTGTTTATGTAACTGTCAGGTCGCCAATGAGAAAAAAAGTGTTAATGCAGTAATTGTAGATAGACTTCCAGAGAAAATATCTACAGTAGGCTTAGTAAAGCTACAGAAAGACTTTCACATAATGTAAATTTAGCACCTTCTGGTGTAAGTGATGATTCTGTAGGCCCAGTAAATTTTTTGTTAGGTATGACTATTATGCCTCCTTTGTAAAGGGTATTGGTAAAGAAATGTGGTGTCACCCTTTTGAAGACTACAGGAGGCCATGTAATGTATGGTAGGATTCCTTGTAAAAAATAATTCATGACTAGAGGAAACTACAAATACCAAAACTGTGTTTTCTTACTCATGAAGTCTGCCCCAGTATAATTCTTCCATAGAGGATGGTGTTGAGCCAGCGCATAAATTGTGGGAATTAGACAGCATTGGAATAAATGTAAATGAAGAAAGTCCAGACGATCTTTTACTCAAAAACAATACCTGGAAGATGATTAAAATTTGAATCTGAACAATACTGGGTGCGACTTTCCGTGGAGACTGAACCATCCAGAATTGCCCCCCAAAATTACAGAATGGCATATGGACAATTAAAGGCTCAGCTCCGCGAACTGAGTAAGACACCAGAATTTTTTAACTGCCTATAATGATATAATTGCTGACAGTTAATTAATAAATTTATAAAAGAAGTACCTCCTGAGAAAGCCAAAATTTATGGTCACTATTGCCACATCACGGAGTGAAGAAGGATTCTAAGACCACTCCTCTGAGCATTGTGTTTAATTGTAGTGCCAGGAGCAACAAAAATGTACCTAGTTTAAATGATGTTTGATGACAGGTCCGTCGTTAAAGGGAAAAAATTAGGAGATATCTTATTAAATTTCAGAGTGAAGCCTTTACGGCTGACATAATAAAGCTTTCCTAAGTTTGGGGTTTACAAGAGGCTGACCGGATTGTACCCGCTTCTTATGGCCTGAGAATCCTATTGACCCACTTAGCCCTCTGAAAACCTTTCGCTTTAGGAGCGTATTATTTGGTGCTACATCCAGTCCGTTCCTACTTCAAGCGACGATAAATGCACAACTTAAACGTATGGAAAGCCCATTGATTTAAAAGTAATGAGCAAACAATTTTATGTGGAAAAATTTCCTGGGTGTGGGCGTCAACTGAAGAGGGAAATGTTAATGACTCACGGAGAGGCTAATAAAATAATGCAAAGTGAAAAAAATACCTCTGAGGGAATGGAATAGTAGTTCATCCAAAATTAAAGGACAAAATAAGTAAAGATTACCCTGGAGATGAAGTGCCAAAATGTAGTAATGTATTGGGATTAAATTGGGATACTAGAGAGATTTTTTAATGTTAAAACCTAATAATTACAGTATGCCCAATAAATTAACTAAGAGAGTCTTGCTTGCTGAAGTTTCCAAATGTTTTGATCCACTAGGTTTAGTGTCACCCCTTCTATAAGAGGGAAATTATTAATTCAGGAAGCATTGAACTTAAATGTGCTTGGGGTGAAATTCTACCCGAGGAATTCATTAACAGGTGGGATGAATTAACTGGTAATTTGAGAAAAAATTTCCAATGTTGGAGTTCCCACGCCAGGGAGCCAATCCAAAATGGGAAAAATGTACTCCACATTTTTTGTGATGCTTCAAAAATTTGGGATATGGAGCAGTTGCTTTCCTTTAATGTATAGTTGTTATTTCTCTTGTTATGTCGACAGAGTACCTCACAGAACTCTTAAAAAAAGTGGCAGCTCATGGTATAGGAGGTAAAGTTCTAGCATGGATTGAGGCTTGGCTTAAACCCAAAAGAAAGCAAGAGTTTTCCATTAATGGAGGGGAAATCTGAATGGGGATTAGTCACTAGTGGCGTTCCACAAGGATCAGTTTTAGGCCCTCTCCTGTTCATAATTTACATTAATGACCTTGATGAAGGGGTTACTAGTGACATGAGTAAGTTTGCTGATGATACAAAGATAGGCCGTATAATTCACTCTGAGGAGGATTTTCAATGAACTCCAGGACGATTTGAACAAATTAATGTTTGGTCTGAAAAATGGCAGATGAAGTTTAATGTGGGTAAGTGTAAGGTACTTTCCCTTGGTAATGAAAATAACCCTCGAAGCTATAATCTAGGTGAACTAGAGCTTGGTCATACAAAAATGTGAAAAAGACTTTGGGGGTCATGGGAAGCAGAATCTAAAGCCAAGACAGCAGTGCCTTATGTGCGCAACAAGGCCAACAGATTACTTGGATTTAAACTCAAGAAGTAAAGTAACAAATCCAAAAGTTATTTTACAGCTCTATACATCACTAGTGAGGCCTCATTTAGATTATGCTGCTCAGTTTTGGTCCCCTTACTACAGGATGGACATAGACTCATTAGAGAACATACAGAGAAGAATGACTAAAATGATTTACTGTGTAAGGAACCTCCCGTATGAAGATAGATTTGAAGCCTTAAATCTCCACTGTTAGGTAAGACACATATGCAACAGTTAGGTATCTTTATTATGAAACGTTTCGCCTACACAGTAGGCTTCTTCAGTCGAGTACAGAAAAGTTGATAGAAGCAGAAGATACTTGAAGACGATGTAATCAGTCCATCACCCTTAAAGTTTTGAGGTGGTCAGTCCCTCAGTCTGGAGAAGAGCATTGTTCCATAGTATTCATTCATTGTTTATTTCTATGGAACAATGCTCTTCTCCGACTGAGGGACTGACCACCTCAAAACTTTAAGGGTGATGGACTGATTACAAACGTCTTCAAGTATCTTCTGCTTCTATCAACTTTTTTGTACTTGACTGAAGAAGCACTGTGTAGGCGAAACGTTTCATAATAAAGATACCTTTAAATGTTGCAATGTGTCTTACCTAACAACCTGTCGGTATTTTATACCATTTTTTTGTTAAATCTCCACTCTCTGGAGAGGCGTTAGAATGATTGGAGATATCATTGAAGTGTATAAGTGGATGACGGGCATAAAAAAAGGGGGACATTAATAAAGTACGAGGGTTTTCGAACCAGGTAAGAACCAGAATAATGGATATAAGTTGGAATAAATTTAGATTTAGAAAGGACATAGGTAAGTATGGTTTTCTAACAGAGTTGTAGATGCGTGGAACAGTCTTCCAGTGGGGTGATAGAGGCTAGGACCTTGGGTAGCTTTAAGAAGAGACTGGACAAAATTTTATGAGTGGGAGGGGCTGGGTTTGATTGTGTCAAAGGGTACGGGAGTTATTTCTTGGGGTAGCTTTAGGTAGATGTCGTTTTGATAAGGACCTGCCTCGTATGGGCCAGTAGGCCTTCTGCAGTGTTCCTACATTCTTATGTTCTTATGTTCTTATGTCTAAGGCTAAAGCATCTCCAATTAAATCACGTACCTTACCTCAGTTGGAATTAACAGCCATTGATGTAGGTGTCAAAAATTTGCTAAATTATATAAGAATAAGTTGCAGGAGGTAAATATTATCGACACTGTAATTTTGTCTGATAATGAGGGATCCTTACAATGGATTCGTAATGGAAACAGTAAAATTGTGTACGTACAAAACAGAGTCACTGAAATTAATCAGATGCAAGAGAAGTATAATAGTTTGGGTCAGCATAAGTTAACATTTAATCATAAAACCTGGTGAGGAGAATCCAGCTGATTTCTTGTCTCGAGTTTATCTTATGCTAAATTTGTAAATGCTGTATCATGGTTTAAAGAACCGAGCTGGGTTTGGTAAATAAAGCTAATTGGCCTGTACAAAAGGCGTATATTACTCCTGTTGAAATTTTCTTGACCACACTCCAATTGTTTTTCCTTCCTTAGCGATTGATATAATAGTATTCTTTTTTTTACCCAAATAATAAAGTAACTTTAAATTGGTGTTTAAATTTCTAACAGTGAATATTTCTAGTTTTCACATCCTTTTAATATTGGATAAAGAGGGTACGGAGGAATCTATGGAATGAGATTAAATGATGATGGAAAGAAAATTGTAAATGTTCGTAATAGAGAAATTGGGTGTATTTAGAGAAAATGTATTTGGTGCCCGAGTAGGTTACAAAATGCTGATTGGGTGATTATAGCTAAACACCTTTTCTTACTGCCCAAAAATCATCATTAACAAATTTAATTGTTCTAAATGCCCATAAAAATGTAATGCATGGTGGGGTACAAGATACCTTAAATTGTATTAGGGGAAACTTTCTGGTTCCAAAGGACGGAAGTTAAAAAGGGTGATTAAATCTTGTGTTAATATGTCGCCGTGTGATGCCAGTCCTATATGTACCCAGGTTCTCCCACCATTGTCAAAGACATTTTAGTCGTTTAGCAATGAAGTCCGCCGGCTGCGTGTGGAAAATACTGTATTTTTTCCAGAAATTCAGTAGTTATATGTAAATTAGAGGCCATACGTATTTAAACATTATGCATAGAAACTTGGAAACTGAGCCCGCGCCTGGCGAAGACACTTGCCATGTTTGAACAAGACAGTATCAACTGTTTGTGAATATGGGAAGAATTTTCGTGCTCAGAGTAAAATTGGCTGAATCTCCAAATAGAGCTGAAAATTGTTGGATGTCATTCTGCATAACTTGAGTATCAGGGGACAGGACAGGACAAATCCAGGAACCTCAGATAAACAGTCTAATTTATGTTTAAAATTCTGGCCAGTAAAAAAATTTTCATAAATGTAGGCAAAAGGGGGTCCTGTACATGCCACATTAACTAGTCAAATTGGTGAGTGATATTAGATATTTTCCTTCTGTTATGTAAAATGTGTGTATAATAATTCTTTTTTAATTTTAATATACAGTCAAAATTTTATATATTTACCATAATCCGGGATACAATTTATTTGTTAGTAATAGGTCCAAAAAGCAAATTGTGGATATGGCATTTGGTAGGTATCGCAGGGGGGCATTTTTTGCGCCTGATGTCCCAAATTCCTACTTATCTAACTGATGAATAATAATTATCTTTGTTCATTTACTGTTATGTACATAATGATACATTCAGATAAATGTAATTTTCCACAAAACCCATAGGATTATGCAGCACCTTTAAGGGGGGGAGAGGAGATGGAAGGTGTTCAGGCTTAATTTAGGGAACTGGAGCACAGATACAATTCCCTAGATCAAGAGCCGCTCACCAGTGTCAAGGAACCTTCCTTGAAGGGGAAACTCAACCTGAATTTTGGCTCGTTTCCAGGAGCAAAAAATCGACAGAGTGACGACTTGTATCCTGAGAAACTCACACTGTGGGGCACTCATAAACCGAGGTTCCACTCTATATGTAGTTGGATTATGCTAAATTAAATTGTTCATTTAAAGAGGAAAGAAATATCATAAAAAATTGCTTTTGAACATAAATTCTTTCCCAAAAAATTTTCCTTATTAAAAATATTCTCAATAAAAAATTCCTTTAAAAAATATTTCAATAATTTTAGAAAAAGTTTCAAAATATTTTTTATTCTTCTTTTTAGCTTTAAAAAAATGTGTTCTTTAATAAATAAGAAATAAGAAATATTAAAAAAATTATTTTACATAAAAAATTATTTAAAAAAAAAATATGTTTAAGAAAAATTTCTTTAAACAAAAAATTTAATTAAAAATATTTTTCTTTAAAATAATTAAAAAAAAGTTTAAATTTTTTTTACTGAAAATATTAAAATGTTTTCTTAAAAAGAAAAAAAATATTTTGTAAAAAAATTTTCTTTAAGAAATTAAAGAGTTTCTTTAAAAAGATAAAAGAACTCTTTAAAAAAAATATTTAAAAAATTCCTTTAAAAATCTTTAAAAAGGGATGTTTCCTTTTTTTCATAAAATAACTCATAAAAATATTTTTCTTTACAAAAAATATTTAAATTGGCTTTAATGATTTTTTCGTTAATTTTCTCCAAAAAATCTTTAAAATAGGAATTTGTTTATTTTAAAAGTTTTCTTAAAAAAATCTTTAAAAATTAAGAAAAAACATTTTTCTTTTTAAAAATTACTTTAAAAAATCATTAAAAAAATTTAAAAATTTCTTCACTAAAACCTAATCTTCAGAAAAAAAAATTATAAATATTAAAAATTCTTTACAAATCATACTTCTAAAAATCCCTTAAGAAACAATTTAGAAAAGTTTAAAATAAAAATAAATTGATGCCCAAAAGAATTCTTCAAAAAAATTTTCTCCAAAAAAATTATAAATGAAAATATTTTTCTTTAAAATTATTATAAGAAAATTGTGGTTTGTTTTAAAAGTTGTTGTTTTTATTTAAAATATTTTTTTAAGAATCATGATGTTTGTTTAAAGAAATTTTTTAAAGAATTTTAGAAAGAATTATAAAATAATTCAATTTTTATTTGTAAAATTTGTTATTATTAAAGCTTAATTTATTTTAATTTTTTAAGAAAATATTTTTTTACAGACTTTTGTTTGAAGAATTTTTATATAAAACTTTTCCAAACAATTTTTTTTGTAAATTTTTATAAGTTTTCTTTTTATAAGTTTTTAAAAGTTTTTGTTTCTCAAATTTTTTTGTAAAGAATTTTTTTTAAAGAAAATATATTTTTTAAGATTTTTTTGAGAAATTTTATTTGAAGAAAATAATTATTTTTGAAAATTTTTTAAGATTTTTTTATAGATTTTTTTTTTAAGAAATTTGTAATTTTTTTTATAATTTTCCTAAATTCAGCATGTGTAAATATGAATAATATAATAGCTGCATATAAAAAAATTGATGCTGATTAGACCCTTCAAGAAATTTTGTGTGAAGGAGTGTGTGCAGCAGCGCCGGAGTGATGCATCGGAGAGAAGAGGATGACATGGTAAATTAATGTGTAAGCACTTGTTGTGGTGAAATCATCCAGTGTCATCGAGGCCATAATTGAATGACTCGGCCTCAAACTATAATTAATAAGCACTGGAATGTCCCCTGTTGAAGAACAGGGAGAAAGAATTAATGGGGACTCCAGAATTAGGTGGTAATAATGAAAATAATGAGGCATCACCATGCAGCACATCCAGTATATATGCCATTAGTCCTTTAATTTACTGGTCAGTAAGATTCTATTTGTTAGGTAGGTGTTAGGTGATCTATTTACAATATAAATGGTAAGTGGTAATATAAATTTCTTAATTATCTAACTTTTGGTACATATTTGCCTGGTGTCAATTAGAAAATTCTTACCCTGTCTGTGTTTATTAGTGTTCCCATTAATCCTTACTAGAGATCGTTTTCATTGATTTTCATACAATCCACACTATTTTATAATTTACCATTATTGGTATTAATGTTTAATATTGTAGTTATTAATTTAATATCAGTTAAAGCTTTTTTGTGAGAGTGGTGAAGGAGTGGGCATCGAGGGAGTGACAGTTCTGTGACCTACTGTCACTAGGTCCCACTTACCTCACCCTAATTACTTACATGTAATAATTCAGGTATTACCCTGTACACCTCATGCAGGTAATTTTCTCAAAATTAATTGATTTTTAGAATAATTTTTTTGTAAGAAAATTTTAGGTTAAAAAACAAATAATTTTTTGAAATAACTAATTTAAAAATCGTTTTAAAGGGAATTTATTTATTTATTTTTTTAAAAGAATTGTTTTTAAAACAACTTTTATTTTTTTAAGAAAAAGGAACAATGTGTTGTAGTACTAGTGTCGTAGTGTGTCATGGGGTGAACTGCTGTTTGCTCATGGATTTTCAAAGTCTTTAGCTGACAGCTGGATGACGACCAGCGACTAGCTGGTCGTTGACCTTGTATAAAATTAGCTAGCTCGAACAACTTATCACAACAGTGAACACTAATCCACACATTATGCAACCAGTGAAAAATGCGCAGCTGCTATTGGCAGCTGCGCATTATTGGACAGGAAAAGAAGATGGAGCAGGCTATGAAGGGAAGGAATATTTATAGGGAAAGGGGGGGGGATGTGGAAAATAAAAGCTAAGAGGCCTAACCACTTTTGATTTTTATGTGCTGGTGGATGTAATTTACATATTTTAATTCAATTTAATGTATATATTAACCCAAGATAAGTCGCAGCCAACAATTGTCAGTGAATATTCAGAATAAGAGGAAAGTTGAAGCATGGATCATACATCAGGGCCAATACTGTAGCCGCTCACCCAGAGCGGCTACAGTACAAATATCTGTGACTCTAAATTTTTCATCCCACAGTCCTAACTTTCATAGTATAACTTTTCTCATACATCTTAAAGCTGTGTAGTCTATAAACCAAAAATAAGTTGTAATGAAAGACTGTCAATGAATAAATAGAAGAATAGACGGGGATTATCTTGTCACTCTGGCTGAGACGATCTTGAAGTAGATGTTGAATAATGCAGGGCTCAGGCAGGAGTCTTGGGGCACCCCGGCTTCATCTGTCTTGTAGGTGTATTAAGGGAAGATGTTTCTGTTGTACTTCACTCTCTTTCATCTCCAACTACCTTATTAAATGACGCCAAAATCCAGTATTCCCAGTCAAATCCAAATCGTGCCTTGTTTACGTCCCTTGATGCATGGATTGTTTGCATAGGTTGCCATTATCATGTTGCATGTTGATTTGCTCTCTCGTTTCTGAATCTGAAATATTTATCCTTGAAGAGTGATGGAATTCCACGTACGAGTTAATTCTGCTCCAGACAACTGTTTTCAAAAACCTTGCCACTGATCTCTCTTAGAGGTCGCTAGTGAGAGGGATTGGCCTGTAGTTCTCGTGCTTAGGCTTTTCTTTATAAGATTGTACTATTCTGACTATAAGCGTGAAGTAGCCTGAAGCATATGGTGTCATAAATGTTGAACAGAAACAATTATTTGCAATAGTAGCTTGGAAAGTATTTTATTTGTTTGGCTGTTGATCCTGAGTCCTGATATAATTGTCTCTTGTTTAGCCAGTGACCAGCTTAATCTCCAGAATAATAATATAATAATAATATCTTTATTTCTATAAGTACATGTACAAGGTATACAGTCCTAGCTGACATCACTGACATACTACTATATAGAAAGCTACTTGTTATGTTGAGAACTTCGGGCAAATTAAGTCAGTTTCGTCCCAGGATACGACCCACACCAGTCGGCTATCACCCAGGTACCCATTTTATATAGATGGGTGAACATGGACAGCAGGTGTCTAATGGAAACAAGTCCTAATGTAGTCCAGCCGTTGAGGCATGGAGGTGGCCTTTAATGAGGTTAGTGATGCCACTGGCTCTATAGACTCCAGGGGTATCCTGCCTACTTGCAGAGTGATGGATGTCTGAGTGTGTGAAGTATCCGGTGTCACAGTACACACTTGTAGAGTAAAGCTTGAGTGTGTGAAGTCTTGGTTGGTACTCTGCCCACTCGCAGAGTGACGAAACTAAGGTACTTCCCACTGTAATAATCATAAGGATATTTCCGCGACTTGTGAGCTCCTGAAAAAAAATATGGTTTATAGTAATATCATTGGACAATTTATTCGTAAATAAATAACATTGCACAGTACTTACAGCTTCACCAAATATGTACTGAATATCTTCCTTGCTTAAGAGCATATACAACCCATAAGAATCATTAATAAAAGTACAGAGCCTCACAAGACCGATGTTTACTACTAGTATCACCAGCATTTTGATGTTCAGCATTTAATAATTGATTAAAAATTTACCTGTCTAATATCTTAAAAGATAGACTTCAACTATAAATACAGTTATTATTATTAATTATTATTATTATTTGGCCTTTGTGGTTTAGCGCTTCTTTTTGATAATATTAATAATAATAATAATAATAATAATAATAATAATAATAATAATAATAATAATAATAAAATAATAATAATATTATTATTATTATTATTATTATTATTATTATTATTATTATTATTATTTTAATCATATAATTATTATTATTATTTTAATCATATCATTACTATTATAGATATCAGTATCATTATTATTATAGGACGAACTCACAACATTTCCAAAAAGAAAGTCTCAGGATGGGTTGAACTCTGTATTTCAATAATTTGTTCATGAAATCTGTAAGAAGGTTAAATGATAATTTCACACTAACTGCGCCGCCTCCTCGATAAATATTAATTTTACCGCGAGGAGAAAATATACCTTTCACTGATGATGAATTCATACTGAGAGTAGTTCCTGAGGAGTCTTATGGACACCAGAAACAGGAGATAAGAGACGAAGGTAAAACATATGGCAATCACATAGGCGCCATGTCTCCAGCTGTGCAGGTCGTGTAGCGACTTCGAAGGATCCCTCGCCTGAGATCTGAGTTTGCCCACTCGAACTCCCAGAGAGTTTTCCTCCAAGCGGAGGTTGCAGACAGAGGCTCCCTTAGCCTTCACGCGGAACCCGCGGAGCTCTCCACATTTGACGGAGGAGCTGATGGTCTCGGAGAAGTTAAAGTTGTCCAAGGTGAGGTGGTAAGCGTGTGCCCCGTCTGTAAGTCTAATATAATCCAGTTTCATCACCGTCTGTGTCTTGGGAGTTCGCAGATGGAAGATATTCTTCGTTAAGAAGCGGTTAGCTCCGTAGATGTTCTCATGACTGCAGGATCCAATCTTCAGGGAGATCTCCAAGTACCGGAAGTCAACACTGATGTTAACGAGGAACTGGTTGTGTTCATGAGGCACTTCCATGACATCTTCCCTCTTGCTGGACCCAGCAATGCAGTTTACGGATGACCTCAACCCAGTTCTTTGCATTTGATAGGACGGTGCTTCGTTACCGTTCCTGGTGGAGGGACGCGTAGGCTGCGACTGTGAGAAACGCACTTCGGTAACCCAATTGAACGGCACTTTTACTGACGGAGGAGTTGTGGCAAGAGATACTGAAGGCTGGAGAAGAGACTTCGCCTCACAGGCTGGAAACAGCAACACCAAGCATAAAGCGATGATTACGAGCGTCGTCATGGTTAACAGTCTTACTCGATTACTTCTCTCTTTGATTTAATCAATTATAGTTCTCAATAGTTTGCCACTCAAGTTTACAGAGATGACATCAGTCGTGGCATATTACTGTTACAACACATCACAACAATCGTCACTTAATGCTGTCACAACAGATCACAACCTTCTTCCAATGCTACTGTAACATCAGGTCAGTGTAGTTGCTGCATATTACCTGATACATCAGTTCCCTGTGTTCACTGCACATCATCGTTAAAACAGATCACTGTAGCTTTCCCGTTATTACCGTTATAACGGTGGTGGTCTCCCTCCCAAATTCAGAGGTAATGAACGAATGAAGGATAAATTACATCAAGCTTGTGAGAGTGACCAGCAGAGCTCAGTGATAAGATTATTTTTAATGCAGCTTATCAACACTCCAGGTTATCAACAACCTACTGCCACGATACTGAACCTTTGTTGTTACCTAACCAAGGCATAACCTACACTATCATAACATCCACTAATCTACAGTAACCCACCGTAACAGAGTAACTTAAAAATAACCTAACATAAACAAGAATAGCTTAATGGTACCTAACATAATCAAAACTGAAAAATTCTAAGGTAAACTAACCCAAACTACCCATTAACATAATCAAAACGGAACAATTCTAAGGTAAACTAACTTAAATTACAAATTAAAATTAAATGTTTAGAAAATGGGATATAAAGTGAATGCTTTAATTGCAATACTAGAATTTCTAAAAGACAAATAATTTATGATGTGTTGCAATAATTGTATAATCAACATCTCAGACTGGTAAGAAAATACTTTTGTATCTCTGATTCTTTGTATTTTTATTGACGGTAAACAAACTTTATCTCATCATTGTTACTGTGTATACTGTGTACTGTGTATGAGTGTACAGTGTATACTGAGTGTACTGTGTATGGTGGATATACTGTGTATGAGTGTACAGTGTATACTGAATATATTGTGTATGGTGGATATACTGTGTATGAGTGTACAGTGTATACTGAGTATATTGTGTATGGTGGATATACTGTGTATGAGTGTACAGTGTATACTGAGTATACTGTTTATACTGGCTGTACTGTGTATGCTGAGTATATTGTGTATACTAAGTGTACTGTGTATACTGAGTCTACTGTGCATACTAACAGTACAGTGTATGCTAAGTATACTGCTTATACTGGGTGTATTGTGTATACTAAGTGAACTGTTTATACTGAGCATATTGTGTATACTGGGTATACTGAATATAGTGTACTGTGTATACTGAGGGTACTGTGCATACTGAGTATTCTCTGTATACTGAGTGTACTTTGTATACTAAGTGTACTGTATATACTGAATATACAGTGTATACTGAGTATACTGTGGTGTATAGTGAAAATACTGTGTGTACTGGATGAACTTTGTATACTGAGTGTATCGTGTATACTAAGCACACAGTATATACTAAGTATACTGTGTATACTGGGTGTACAGTGTATATTTAGTGTACTGTGTATACTGAGTGTGCTGTGCATACTGAGTGTGTTGTGTATACTGGATGTATTGTGTACTGAGTGTACAGTGTACACTGAGTGAACTGTGTATACTATGTCTG
This sequence comes from Cherax quadricarinatus, assembly GCF_026875155.1. Lineage (NCBI taxonomy): Eukaryota > Metazoa > Arthropoda > Malacostraca > Decapoda > Parastacidae > Cherax > Cherax quadricarinatus. The sequence continues at coordinate 18,199,823 of NC_069403.1, forward strand.
TACAGGATGTACTGTGTATACTGTGCGTACTGTGAATACTGGGTGTACTGTGTATATTTAGTGTACTGCGTATACTGGGTGTACTGTGCATGCTGAGTGTGCAGTGTATACTGAATATACTGTGTACACTGTGTGATGTTGTTACAAAAAAACGCGATTTCTAAAAGCTTAGAGATCTCCAGTGAATACTAGAAAGGACTGCCCTTCTAGCATCCAGCCTGTTACTGGGTTTTCGTAACAATTAGTCAGTATCCTTGTCCAATTATCCATTAGAATTCAATAAGAATTAATAGTGCTTTAGGATTACAACTGGTAGGCTACTAACTAGAGAAATTAAAATTTAATAAATTTATTAAGTATAGTCTAGAGGTATATTAATTAATCGGTTCAAACAAATTAATAATAATCACTTCTCTCTTATACAGTAGTATTGTGCTGATAGCACATATCACATATTTATAAGTCTTAAGTACCGTCTGATACATTAACAAGTAATAATACAAATAAGTGTGTGTATGTGTATAAGTGCTATGTCTCACGACTCGACTAGACTTAAACAAGTGACTGACAAAGTCCTCTCATAATCTAACTTCTTGACCAACTGGCAGTCAGAACAGTCTGCTTAAACAATAAAAAGAATGCTAAGCCCAATAGCAATATAACAAGCAACTGTGACACAGAATCAGGAACAAGGAGATAATATAACGTCACTAAGTAGGGACAATCAGCAGATCCACCACAAAAGTCACAAAACTCCCTTACTGAATTTATGTTCAGCATATGAAAATACCCGACTGTGACAGTACACAGATACCAATACAAATTAGGTCAGAAGCTACAGCTCAGGACCTGAGTTGCTCAGATTGTCTATGCGACACACAACCTCAGTACAAAGTCGAAAATCACTTAGACAATGTTCTGTGAACAGAGTCCCACAGAACCTACAACAATAATGAGACAGAGACGATCTTCCAACAAGGGCCAATAAGGGAGATTTAGGCACGTCTTGTCAAGAATACGTCCACCCACCAAGCGAGTCTAGACCAGACTGAATATTTCAGGCGAGGTGAGAACACCCCCCTCGATCACGTGATAGCTCCATGGACAGTTGCTGCTCAGCAACAGAGAAGCCGGCAGGGAAACGAGCAATGAGCGATAATTACAGTAGTTAGACAATCAAGACTTGAACTATGAGCACGTAATATGTTACATCCTACCTAACAAAAGTAACTAAGTCAAATAATAATACAAAGCAATATATTTACGATTTAGCTATTATCGCAAATATAAGCAATATAAAATTATATGAAAAGGTAATATACATTATATACATATGCATAATATACATCATATACATTGTAACCCATTCAGGGGTTGCAACACCCCCCCAAACGGTCGCACTAGGAGTTGCGTTAATGTCTTTCACATTATTACTGATTACTCATGTCACATTAATAACACAATTTAATAAAAAAATAAGTCAATCTTGTGCCAAGCACTTCTATAATTTCACAGTGTCTATTTCACTAAGTTATGCCCCTAGTACTAGGGCAGTACACAGTATCGTATCTCTGCATACTCGTGGTTATGTACATCAGTGTAGAGACAGAATAGCGTAGACAAGTATGACACGTTGAGGCTCGATCATAGTAGAGGAGACTGCATATGAACAATAGTCTTGTGCGATAGACAGGAGACAGCATTCCACTCTTAAGTAGTGGTAGTGGAATGCGAGGCATTAGGGGACATCTGAGTTTAAAAAACACCTTTTTTTGGTGTGTTGTGAGGGGGATGTTGCGGCAGGACTGTTCAGCCCCCGGCAGTAAAAAACGCCCCAAAAAACACTACAAACTCATCACTCAGCTTCTGTCTCCTTACCCCCATATGCCCCCAAATTATTTTGTGAATAATAAATAGATTAATTAGACTTTGATAAATATAGTTAAATGGGCTGGAAAAATTTACTTTACTTTACTGAATTTTGCCATACCCAAGAAAAAAAGGGTTTTTTGGGGGCTGGATTCTGAGGCCCCCTCATGATCCTGGGTTTTTTTAACTCTTCATAGTGTTTATGTAGGTAAAGTCGTTTGTGGTCAAAAAAAAAACGATTAAATTTTTTAAATGGGGAAGTCCCCAAAAATACACGCCCAAAATTTTCCCAAAGGGGGAAAACCAAAAGAGCTAGACCCTTTTTTTCTCAATAGTGGCAAAATTTTTTCGGGTTTTGTCGTTTGAGCTTAGTTGAATAGTAAACATATGGGATGGAGAATGTAAAGGGGAAATTTTGGGACTTTTTTGGAGCAGCACAGCGCCCCCTGCTAACCACTCACATCATTTTAAAAAAAAGGGGAAAAATTGAAATTAGGACTTTCAACACAGGACAAAGGAAGCAAAGTTTCAATTTTTTTAAACAAAGTTAAAACAATCTCTAGCCCAGGTGAACTGAATTTTGGGCTACTAAAAGTTTCAGTGAAGGAGCTGCAATCTGAGAAAAGTTTGGACAGAACCTGGGGGAAATATCCTGCCATACCCGGGAAAATCCTGTCCCTTTTCCCTTTCCCAACCTGTGGCCCCCCGGAAAAATTTTCGAAATTGAAACGAACCTTAGCCTCAAAAAAGGAGCAACCCACCTTGGCCGATAAAAAAACCTAAATAGGTAATTTTAAGTTTTGCCCCAAACCCTACTTTTACCCTAATTTAACAGGAATTTTGGTAGTGCCCAGTCTTTTCAAAAAATGCCTCTGAGAGGCTTGTTGTTCCCACTCGCACTGTTCACCAAAAGTCGTCATAAGGTAGGCTTTCTCCCTCAAATTTTGGGGGGGCCCAAAGGGTCTTATACGTTGGAATGAAAAAGCCGCGTAAACATAGGCCGGGGGGGGGTGCCGAGGTAAAAAAACAATCCATCTAAACCCAGTAAAAAGAAAGTATTTCTTGAGCACGTTCAGTAAGGGGGGATTTGAAAAATTGGGGCCCTAAAAAGAGATCAAAAAGGGCGAAAAAACGGGGCTCCTGACTCAGGTAAATTAAGGTGCCCAGGCGAGGTAGAGGAAACCATCGGGAAAGGGGAAACAGATTTCATTTTTTCTTTTTATCAGTGCCATCCAAAAAACACCGCCCCAGGGTTTGGGACAAAAATACATGGAGATCCCCAGGATTTTTAACTGCCTCAAAAAGTCCGTGAGATAAAAAAAATCAACCTCTTCTTCAATGCTTTATGTTTTTTTTAGATAAAGGGTATATGGGGGTTTGCAAAAGGGTGATGCTCCCTGTACATCAACGCCCAGTACCCCCAGGGGTAAAAACGTTAGGAACATAAACTGAAAAAATTCGGGGGAAAAAAAAAAAATCATTTTTTTTTAATTTAAACCATCTTTATAAACCCCAAGTTTATTTGGGAAAATGGGTTCCAGTGATTGTGGGAGTCACTGAATTTTTCCTAAACGAACCAAAAACCTCTAGGAGGGGTGGGTTTTAGACTGCGTTTTTTTCCTTGTCCAAAGAAGAATAGATGTAGTAGGTAGGGATTTAGCTTTAGAAATGTTTTAAAGGGCGGGTTTAACATGGTACAAAATTTTTTGTTTTCTTTTCCCGGGCGAAAGTCCAAAAAAATTTTAAACGTCGTTTAAGCCTTTTAAATCCCTTCCCAAGGGACCTCATTCCCGGGCTTGTAGAGCATAAACCTGGTATAATTTCCAGCCACACCTTTTTCCCCCTTTTTTTAAAGAGCGAGAACAGCAGTTGCAAAAATGTTGCTTCATTCAAAGCTTGGGCTTAAACTGGGTTTTTCGAAGCTTTTCTCTAGCGGCGTAAAATTTTGGGGCTGCTTTTAATTTAAAGGGGTTGAAGGCTCAATGATGGATTTAAATTTTCCGGGTCCCCCAGGTTTTTTTTAACACTGTGAGGGACCACGCACTTGGGGCCCGAATTTTAATTCTTTTTGGACAAAACCCGAGATTTTCCCTTGCTCACTTTTTTCTCATAGAAAACCCAGAAGAAAAGGTTTTCCCTAAATCCCATCTCTAGAAAAATGTTCAAAATAAGCTCTCATCATGGACTTCAAATGTCTGATAAAAATCCCTAGAGCACCTTGTGCTGGGAAATGATAACCCGGTTTGAAAGTACAGACTTTTTTTCCTGGGGGGGAAAATGCTTCTCGAAAGATCTTAGAAGTGAAAGTTAGACCCCTGATTGACTGTATCTCTCGTGGCAATCCAACCGGGGAGAAAAATTTCTCACGCTCTCAAAATAGCAGGGGCTTTAAAATTTTTCTAATGGGGAAATAGCTTCGGGTTTAACTTTGGTTCCCAGCGCCCCAAAATTTGTAAAAAAAATTTTGGGTTCCCCTTTTTTTTGGGGTTCTATCCCAAAGGGCCCCAAACCAAATAAATTTAATAAGACGGGGAAAAAGGGTTAAACCATCCAGGGGTGATAGGAATAGAGGTGCAGGTGGAGGTGTGTGTGCGGGCTTGCCTTTTTCACTTGCACACGTGGCAACGTCGCACTTTGACAGAAACTTTTTTCCTTCATTTTTGGCCAAGAAAATGTTTTGCCATTTTACCGAGTGTTTTTGGTTGAAAACCCAAAAATGCCCTTTCCCTGGGGAGATTTTGTGAGAAAAATAAAATGGCTTTTCACGAAATGAAACTGGTAAAAAAACTAACTAGATGTTTGTGACTGTGGGGAAAAAACAAATCAGCTGAAACTTCATGTATTTTTCCCCCAGTGCCCCCGTTCTATAAAGTAACAATTTCGGACCCTTTGTTTTCCACTCTCAGTTAAAAATATATCTCTCATCTTTCCAGTGACTGATCAACAAACTGATCCTTTATTAAATCAACAAGAGTTAGAAATTTAACGTCAGTTGTGTCCTGACTAGGTTTTATGACGGGGGGGGTTTGGTTTTTAATGATTCCCGGGGGCAGACGTCACTAAAAAAACAAATTCAAAGCCCAAATCATTTTTCATCCACTAACTCAACAGGGAGACAAGGATTTGGGTTTTTGTTTTTGACATAGCTCTAGTAAAAATGCGAGATAGGAAATTTAAAAAAGGCTTTTTTCTACAAGCTTCAATGGGAAAATTTTCATTTTAGGGGTTTTTTATCAATACAAGGGGTTCTTTTCATATACCACAAGGGAAGGGGAAACGTTCCCTATCAACCAAATTATGACCCCGGGTGGGGGAAAAACCCACTGGGTATACCCCCTGAAAAAAACCCGTTTAAAAAAGCTTTTTTTTTTAATGAAAATTTGTGAAGAGGGGACTTTTGTAACAGCCCCTCCATGGCTTTTAACAAACATCTTTCTTGCAATTGGTTTTCGTCCCCGTTATGGGGAGTTTCATCTTCTCTTAATTTAAAGTGAGATAACTTCCAGTGTCCTGAAAATAATTTCTTTGGGCAGTTTTGATTCGTCAAATCCCCAACCTTTTCCTCTCGAAAAGTAAGGACCATCCCCTGAACGAATCTTCTCCTCCGATACACTTCCTGACGTTTGTTTTTAAACTTCCTTGTAATAATTTTCTTTAAAAAAAGGATAAAAGGGATTACTAGGATTTTGGTGCCTTTTTTGTCAAAGAGGATACGAATTTTGGGGGCGCCCGCCCCCACGGGTTCTTCCCCGTTCTCTTTTTTAACTTATACAATACTCTCTAGCATTTTCCTTTTTTGTTACAATAAAGGGACATTTTTAAATTTTTTTCTTCTCGAATCAGTGTCTGTCTAACCAAAAGAGACAGAAATTTAGGATTGTAGTTTTCCTGGTAAAGATACGAAGAGTTCAGTTTTGCAAGGTAAACAGGGGCCCGGGAATTTAGCAGCTTTATATAGGTTTTCCAAAATTCTAGGAAAATTTTAATTTTCCCCTTTTTTTTTGGGGTTTTAGGGAAGTCAAGTTTGTTGGGGAAATTTTCATAAATTTTCTGCTAAGGGTGCATTTTTCCCGAATATCCGAGGTAGTATGATCGATCAGATATTCTTGTAGGGCAGAGACAAAACTTGTTAAAACCCCTTGTAGAAAAACGAAAAAAGGGTGTGTAGTTTTTACATTTCGCGCTCCCCTTGAACCCCTCTCCCCAAATGCAACTTTTTTTCACGAGCAAAACCCACACAAATTTGAAACTTGTCGGGCGTTGTAAAATACGAAAGCTCTTTGTTAAAATTAAGGTAAAAGTTATATGTCTCTAGAAAATTTTTCGTGACGCGGGCCCTAAAATTATTTTATTGGCAGATTTGGTTTTTAAAACACAGTACAAGTTTAGGGGCTTCCTGTCAAAACTTTTGGGGGCAACAAGGAAACCCAGTGCCCTTTCGGGCCCGTTCATAAACACGTTTCCCGGTTCTCAAAACCCTTAAAATAGGTGTCTAAGTCACCCAAAAAACTTTTGGAAAACCCTGGTTTCCCGCTTTCTGCACATTAAAAAAACCCCGTGATCTATCAGTCTGTTGTTTCCCAAAATGAACATTTTTCTCGGAAATCTTCTTCTTCAATTTCCTCTGTGCCTTATTTGGGCAGTCTGGGAAAAATGATGAAAGGGATTCAAACCTCTTTAAACTGTTCCCGGGATAGGACCCGGGGGGAACGGAAAAGGGGTAAGGAATCTAACGAATGAGTCTGGACGGTCCCTTTGGTTGGACAAACTCGTTTAGCCGTCCCTGGAGGGGTTTTAGATCTGGGCTAGGAAAAATTTTGATTAAAGGTTTTAGTATAAAACATTTCTAGTATGGGCCCGAGCATACTACCAATACACTCTGTACTATTGTGTTACTGAGGCCCGGAAAAGGGGTTTTAGCGGAAGGGTTTACTAGGCTCAGACACTTCGCCCCTAGTTGGCCCCTTTCTTTTTAAGTCATCAAATAGAAATTTATAAATTCCTAATTGTGACGCAAAGGGCCCTTTCTGTATCTGAAACATAATTTAAAATATCTCGAAAAAGCAGGGAAAAAAAATATGTACCTTTTTTAAAGGGTTGACCCGTTTTTTCGGGTATTACGTCCCCACCCGGGTATTTGGCCCACTCCCAACCGTCTGAAGTTTTAATGTACTTAATCCCAGGGCAAAGGCAGGTAACAAATTTCCCGTTTCACTTTGGCATACATAACGGAAAAAAAAAAAAAATGTCCCAGAGAGAGTGAATTTTGGAAACCCATAATCCTAATAGGAAATTTTTGTGTTGGTGGTTTTTTAGAGCTAGAACTTTTAAACAAATATTTCCATCTCCTTGAATCCCAAAAGACTCAGTCAGGTCCATAAATCCAACCCGGGATGTTGTACAAGACTAAACTTTAAAATCTTCAGATTAGGAAATACTCCCAAAATGTTTGAAAAACCAAAAAGGGCAAAACCCGGGCAATTTTTCCCCAAAACCTTGGATCAAGAGCATCCCGGACGGGCCCCCATTTGTTACAAAAAACGCGATTTCTAAAAGCTTAGAGATCTCCAGTGAATACTAGAAAGGACTGCCCTTCTAGCATCCAGCCTGTTACGGGTTTTCGTAACAATTAGTCAGAATCCTTGTCCAATTATCCATTAGAATTCAATAAGAATTAATAGTGTTTCAGGATTGCAACTGGTAGGCTACTAACTAGAGAAATTAAAATTTAATAAATTTATTAAGTATAGTCTAGAGGTATATTATCAAATTAAATTTAATTAATCAGTTCAAACAAATTAATAATAATCACTTCTCTCTTGTACAGTAGTATTGTGCTGATAGCACATATCACATATTTATAAGTCTTAAGTACCGTCTGATACATTAACAAGTAATAATACAAATAAGTGTGTGTATGTGTGCAAGTGCTATGTCTCACGACTCGACTAGACTTAAACAAGTGACTGACAAAGTCCTTTCATAAACTAACTTCTTAACCAACTGGCAATCAGAACAGTCTGCTTGAACAATAAAAAAATGCTAAGCCCAATAGCAATATAACAAGCAACTACGACACAGAATCAGGAACATGGAGATAATATAACGTCACTAAGTAGGGACCATCAGCAGATCCACCACAAAAGTCACAAAACTCCCTTACTACTGAATTTATTCAGCATATGAAAATACCCGACTGTGACAGTACACAGATACCAATACAAATTAGGTCAGAAGCTACAGCTCAGGACCTGAGTTGCTCAGAGTGTCTATGCGACACACAACCTCAGTACAACGTCGAAAATCACTAAGTCTAGACAATGTTCTGTGAACAGAGTCCCACAGAACCTACAGAGATTATGAGACGAGACGATCTCCCAACAAGGGCCAATAAGGGAGATTTAGGCACGTCTTGTCAAGAATACGTCCAACCACCAAGCGAGTCTAGACCAGACTGAATATTTCAGGCGAGGTGAGAACACCCCCCTCGATCACGTGATAGCTCCATGGACAGTTGCTGCTCAGCAACAGAGAAGCCGGCAGGGAAACGAGCAATGAGCGATAATTACAGTAGTTAGGCAATCAAGACTTGAACTATGAGCC
>NC_069403.1:18208794-18312406 GCF_026875155.1 Cherax quadricarinatus
GTGTTGCAACCTGCTTGTTTCCACACACACCCCATACCTCTATCTTCCATCAGTTTAAAAATCATAGGCATTTCACCAATGGCCTTCTCAATCGAGTCTGCAAGTGCTACCACCCCAGCCCCAGAGAGATGTATCCCATCCCTTGCATACATATCATGTTTGCCATAAAAGTTGTTCCAGTTGTCAATGAATGGGATTGCAAGTTCCTTGCAGTATCTGTCTAGCCAGCAATTTACACCAATTGCCCTAGACAACCATTCATTTCCTACTCCCCTTCTAGGCAAGGTGCTACATATGATTGGGATCCCTCCCTTAGACTTAATGAAATCTATAGCTGACCTGTACTTATCTAGCAGCTCTTCTCTCCTACCCTTCCCAATAGCATTTCCACCAGCACTGAGACAGATAATGGGCTTGTTCCCATTACCTGACATGATATTATCCACCTGTTGACAATGTCCCCAACACCAGCTCCAGGGAAGCATACTCTATCTCTCATCTTCTTATTCCTATTACAAAAAGCACGGTCAATATATCTTACCTGAGAGTCACCAACCACAAGAATGCGCTTACCTCCATTAGCAGGGGCAGTAGTACCCTTACCTTCACTGGCCACTGAAGTACATTCATCCTGAAGAACAGAGAAGCGATTTCCTACCTTCAGATCTTCACTCTTAACTTTCCTTACTCTGATGCGCCTTCCATTACTGTGAACCACTCGCCACTTGTAGCAGGTGCTGGACTGCACCTCACTGCTGGTAGCCGTTGCTACCTCCCCAACTACAGCCTCCTCACAGCGAGAGACAGACTGCACCTCACTGCTAGAAGACTCATTCCCCACAACTCCAGCCACCTCACACTCTCTCCCAGACCCATTGAGGTGGACCTTCAGCCTCCTAATCTCCTCCTGGAGAAGCAAGACCTCCTCCTTCAACTCTCCAACCTCAATTTTTAAAACACTGCAGAAGCAAGCCATGCTTGCCTCGCCCTCACTCAGACAGCGGCCTGGCATCAACACACAAGGCCTCCCAGCTCTCTCTCGTGGGCATGGCCCTGCCCGGGCCATGGGCACAAACACACAAGCCTGTGTAACCCAACACTACTTATCAATAAAGTAAGAAGCCTCCGAAGATGTATATCATTTAACCACCCGCTACCAGAATACCAAACAAGCCCGTTAAAATGGTGACAGCGGTGCTCGCAGCAGTTGTGTTTGCCTGGAGAGAGGGAGGAAGAGGTATGAAGTCATCTTCACTTCATCATCCCATACAAGAAGCATCCGTCTCTCAACAAGTTATCCTTATGTCGTGTCTGCACTTTTGAGCATCCAGACACAGGTACTAGCAGGATTTGTCGAAAGTCTTCGAGAATTGTGAGTGGCGTCACAGTGACCCCACGCTGCAGCGTCCCACGCTACAGTGTCCCACGCTGTTTCTCAAGTCACGTGTTCAGCGTGACTTGTATGTTGCTGTTGTTGTTCAGCTCAGCACAGCTGTTTCAGCAAGCCAGAGGTGAGTTTTGTGGTGATTTCTGCGTCCAGTGTGAGCTTCTCCACGTGTTTGTGGGTGGAGGAGGAGGAGGAGGAGGAATGGCTAGATGCCCGCCCTGCCATACACTCACCCACGCTCCTCGCCACCACACTACCATACACTCACCACTGCCCACTCCCTCTGCTGTGTTTTCTGCTGTTTTTCGTGCGAATTCTTTGCCAGTGCTGTGTATCCGAGTGCCCAAGGCCACTCGAAGCTGCGTGGATCAGCATTCCACGTAGATCACGACACCACGTGGATCGACACCACGTTGGGTGTGGCCGATGTCACGTGGATCTACCAGCCACGTGAGTTACCAGATGTCCCAAGGCCACATGCTGTGGTCTGCTGCCCGCATCACATTGACGTCACCCACGATGCTGCCCGACTTCATGACGTCACCTCACGATGTCTGCCTGACGTCACCTCGAGATGTCTGCTGACGTCACCTCGAGATGTCTGCTGACGTCACAGTGCTGCTGACGTCACCTCGCGACATCACGCCTGACCACATGATGTCACCATCGAGTGTTAGTAATTATTTTAGTATTGTCGAGAAGATTGAGAGAAAATATATGTCGTGTGTTAATTAATTCCTCTCAGTCAGTGTTCTCACATGTTAGTGTACCGTATGTACAGCGGTGTGTTTTTAAAGTTTCCGTGTGTCCAGTGAGGTCTGAGCCAGCTGAGTAGCACCACTGTGCTAAGTCACCCGTGTGACCAGTGTGTTTGACAGCTGATTACTCAGCCCTGAGCGTACGAGCCCTCTTGTACAGAAAGCTTTTATACTCGTCGCTCGTGATGTTCTGCAGAATCGTACCTGCTACGATTCCCATCGAGATTTGTTTCACTTCACCTCCAGACCTTCAGAGTGCAGTTATATGTAGAGAAACAAGTCTGGGGACGCTTAGACTAACCTCTGCTATAACTCCAACTGTCGAGAGAATGACACACTGTGTCAGCCTCGTGTCACAAGCTTCAGTGAGCAGCCTGCACAAAGAAGATGTCACTTTGACTGCTAGCTCTCTCACTGCAGTCTGGTGTATGATCTTACGACTCCCAGATGTTTCGCCCAGTCGTCTCTGCCACGACTCACTCCACAACTCGCTCCACGCTCGCCGGCAGTGACAGCCCAGCGACAGTACCAGTCGAGAAGTGTCCTCCTGAGCCGCTTGCCAGAAGTCCTGCCCAGTTGCCGAGTTTTGTCGACGCCTCACTCGAGGGCACCAGCATGTCGTGCCCCAGGTTGAGTGAAAACCTGCAGCGACTCCTACGATGTCTGCTTCACCGTTCCAGAGGAGACCGTACCCTGTTACGTCACAGCTCAGCCACAGCGATGTCTCCCGTGTTGCAGTATCTGTCCAGACGCAGGAAGGCGTGCAGTGATGCCCATCGACGCTCACTGCCTATGACCACGATGTTTAGCACACCCCACATGTTTTTTTCTTCCCTCCCTGTAGGAAGTTTTTTTTCCATGTCCATATGTATATATATGTTTTTATTTTGTGTTCTGTGCCCTGTTCCTACGAGAGAGAGGGACCGAGTTTCTTTTACTACCAGTATTGTCGCGTCGGGACGACGCGCGGTAGGTGGCCGAGCGTATGTAGACAGCCTGTACTGTCTGCACAGACAGCCCATGCTGTCTGCCAGCTTAGTTCATATTTCGCGCTATGCTGGTGCTGCCACCTAGGCCTTGCCACTTCAGTATGCCCAGACTTGCCTCCCCCTCACTCAGACAGCGGCCTGGCATCAACACACAAGGCCTCCCAGCTCTCTCTCGTGGGCATGGCCCTGCCCAGGCCATGGGCACAAACACACAAGCCTGTGTAACCCAACACTACTTATCAATAAAGTAAGAAGCCTCCGAAGACGTATATCATTTAACCACCCGCTACCAGAATACCAAACAAGCCACAAAACTCGCTGAGGCAATAACAGACGCAATCTTCCCACCGGGATATCAAATCCTGAGAAAAGATAGAAGGAGTAGAGGGGGAGGAGGAGTTGCACTGCTCATAAAAAAACGATGGGGATTTGAGGAAATGGAAGGCATGGACGTGATTGGAGAAAGAGACTACATAGTAGGTACAATTCAGTCTGGAGAACATAAAGTAGTCATTGGAGTGATGTATAACCCACCACAGAACTGCAGGAGGCTAAGAGAGGAGTACTAAGAAAACAACAGGGCGATGGTGGACACACTGGCTTAGGTGGCAAGAAGAGCTCACTCGAGCAGAGGAAAGTTACTGGTAATGGGCGATTTCAACCACAGGGAGATCGTCTGGGAAAACCTGGAGCCACATGGTGGTCCCGAAACATGGAGAGTCAAGATGACGGATGTGGTACTTGAAAACCTCATGCATCAACATGTCAGGGACACTACCAGAGAGAGAGGGGAGGATGAGCCAGCAACACTGGGTCTTATGTTCACCCTGAGCAGTTCCGACATTGAGGACATCGCTTACGAGAGGCCCATTGGAGCTAGCGTTCACGTGGTCATGAGTTTTGATTATATAGTAGAGTTACAAGTGGAGAAGGTAACAGGAATTGAATGGGAAAAGCCAAACTACAAAAGGGGGGACTACACAGGTAAGAGGAACTTCCTGCAGGAGGTTCAGTGGGACAGAAACCTGGTAGGAAAATCAGTAAACGAGATGATGGAATATGTAGCAACAAAGTGCAAGGAGGCAGAGGAAAGGTTTGTTCCCAAGGGAAACAGAAATAATAGGATGACCGAAGCGAGTCCTTGGTTTACCCGAAGGTGTAGGGAGGCAAAAACTAAGTGCACTAGAGAATGGAAAAGGTACAGGAGGCAAAGGACCCAGGAAAATAAGAAGATTAGTAGAAGAGCCAGAAAATTAGTACGCACAGATAAGGAGGGAGGCCCAGCGACAGTACGAAAACGACATAGCATCGAAGAGGAAGACATAACATTAAGAGGAAGACAACAGTCAAAGACCAGGTGATAAGGCTGAGGAAAGAAGGTGGAGAACTCACAAGAAACGATCAAGAGGTATGTGAGGAGCTCAACATGAGATTTAAGGAAGCACAGTGGACCCTCGAATTTAGTCCTGCCTTTTCTATATGCAAAACTATTTTTATTATCTATAAAATGTATTTTTTGTTAATATTTCCCATAGGAAATAATGTAAATGCAATTAAACCATTCCAGACACCCAAAAATATTAACAAAAAATACATTTTATAGATAATAAAAATAGTTTTGCATACAGAAAAGGCACGACTAATTCGAGGAAGGCCTCTCGGGGGACAGACCAGATGGAGACACCAGCATGGAATATACCAACAAGTGTTGGATGACATACATACAGATGAGGAGGAGGTGAAGAAACCAAAAGGCAATGGGACCGGACAACATCTCCCCTTGGGTCCTCAGTGAGGGAGCGGATATATTACCTGGAGTTTACCTGGAGAGAGTTCCGGGGGTCAACGCCCCCGCGGCCCGGTCTGTGACCAGGCCTCCTGGTGGATCAGAGCCTGATCAACCAGGCTGTTGCTGCTGGCTGCATGCAAACCAACGTACGAGCCACAGCCCGGCTGGTCAGGAACCGACTTTAGGTGCTTGTCCAGTGCCAGCTTGAAGACTGCCAGGGGTCTGTTGGTAATCCCCCTTATGTGTGCTGGGAGGCAGTTGAACAGTCTCGGGCCCCTGACACTTATTGTATGGTCTCTTAACGTGCTAGTGACACCCCTGCTTTTCATTGGGGGGATGTTGCATCGTCTGCCGAGTCTTTTGCTTTCGTAGTGAGTGATTTTCGTGTGCAAGTTCGGTACTAGTCCCTCTAGGATTTTCCAGGTGTATATAATCATGTATCTCTCCCGCCTGCGTTCCAGGGAATACAGGTTTAGGAACCTCAAGCGCTCCCAGTAATTGAGGTGTTTTATCTCCGTTATGCACGCCGTGAAGGTTCTCTGTACATTTTCTAGGTCAGCAATTTCACCTGCCTTGAAAGGTGCTGTTAGAGTGCAGAAATATTCCAGCCTAGATAGAACAAGTGACCTGAAGAGTGTCATCATGGGCTTGGCCTCCCTAGTTTTGAAGGTTCTCATTATCCATCCTGTCATTTTTCTAGCAGATGCGATTGATACAATGTTATGGTCCTTGAAGGTGAGATCCTCCGACATGATCACTCCCAGGTCTTTGACGTTGGTGTTTCGCTCTATTTTGTGGCCAGAATTTGTTTTGTACTCTGATGAAGATTTAATTTCCTCGTGTTTACCATATCTGAATAATTGAAATTTCTCATCTTTGAACTTCATATTGTTTTCTGCAGCCCACTGAAAGATTTGGTTGATGTCCGCCTGGAGCTTTGCAGTGTCTGCAATGGAAGACACTGTCATGCAGATTCGGGTGTCATCTGCAAAGGAAGACACGGTGCTGTTTACCTGGAGTTTACCTGGAGAGAGTTCCGGGGGTCAACGCCCCCGCGGCCCGGTCTGAGACCAGGCCTCCTGGTGGATCAGAGCCTGATCAACCAGGCTGTTGCTGCTGGCTGCACGCAAACCAACATACGAGCCACAGCCCGGCTGATCCGGAACTGACTTTAGGTGCTTGTCCAGTGCCAGCTTGAAGACTGCCAGGGGTCTGTTGGTAATCCCCCTTATGTGTGCTGGGAGGCAGTTGAACAGTCTCGGGCCCCTGACACTTATTGTATGGTCTCTTAACGTGCTAGTGACACCCCTGCTTTTCATTGGGGGGATGGTGCATCGTCTGCAAGTCTTTTGCTCTCGTAGTGGGTGATTTTCGTGTGCAAGTTCGGTACTAGTCCCTCTAGGATTTTCCAGGTGTATATAATCATGTATCTCTCCCTCCTGCGTTCCAGGGAATACAGGTTTAGGAACCTCAAGCGCTCCCAATAATTGAGGTGTTTTATCTCCGTTATGCGCGCCGTGAAAGTTCTCTGTACATTTTCTAGGTCGGCAATTTCACCTGCCTTGAAAGGTGCTGTTAGTGTGCAGCAGTATTCCAGCCTAGATAGAACAAGTGACCTGAAGAGTGTCATCATGGGCTTGGCCTCCCTAGTTTTGAAGGTTCTCATTATCCATCCTGTCATTTTTCTAGCAGATGCGATTGATACAATGTTATGGTCCTTGAAGGTGAGATCCTCCGACATGATCACTCCCAGGTCTTTGACGTTGGTGTTTCGCTCTATTTTGTGGCCAGAATTTGTTTTGTACTCTGATGAAGATTTAATTTCCTCATGTTTACCATATCTGAGTAATTGAAATTTCTCATCGTTGAACTTCATATTGTTTTCTGCAGCCCACTGAAAGATTTGGTTGATGTCTGCCTGGAGCTTTGCAGTGTCTGCAATGGAAGACACTGTCATGCAGATTCGGGTGTCATCTGCAAAGGAAGACACGGTGCTGTGGCTGACATCCTTGTCTATGTCGGATATAAGGATGAGGAACAAGATGGGAGCGAGTACTGTGCCTTGTGGAACAGAGCTTTTCACCGTAGCTGCCTCGGACTTTACTCTGTTGACGACTACTCTCTGTGTTCTGTTAGTGAGGAAATTATAGATCCATCGACCGACTTTTCCTGTTATTCCTTTAGCACGCATTTTGTGCGCTATTACGCCATGGTCACACTTGTCGAAGGCTTTTGCAAAGTCTGTATATATTACATCTGCATTCTTTTTGTCTTCTAGTGCATTTAGGACCTTGTCGTAGTGGTCCAATAGTTGAGACAGACAGGAGCGACCTGTTCTAAACCCATGTTGCCCTGGGTTGTGTAACTGATGGGTTTCTAGATGCGTGGTGATCTTGCTTCTTAGGACCCTTTCAAAGATTTTTATGATATGGGATGTTAGTGCTATTGGTCTGTAGTTCTTTGCTGTTGCTTTACTGCCCCCTTTGTGGAGTGGGGCTATGTCTGTTGTTTTTAGTAACTGTGGGACGACCCCCGTGTCCATGCTCCCTCTCCATAGGATGGAAAAGGCTCGTGATAGGGGCTTCTTGCAGTTCTTGATGAACACAGAGTTCCATGAGTCTGGCCCTGGGGCAGAGTGCATGGGCATGTCATTTATCGCCTGTTCGAAGTCATTTGGCGTCAGGATAACATCGGATAGGCTTGTGTTAATCAAATTTTGTGGCTCTCTCATAAAAAATTCATTTTGATCTTCGACTCTCAGTCTGGTTAGCGGCTTGCTAAAAACTGAGTCATATTGGGACTTGAGTAGCTCACTCATTTCCTTGTTGTCATCTGTGTAGGACCCATCTTGTTTAAGTAGGGGCCCAATACTGGACGTTGTTCTCGATTTTGATTTGGCATAGGAGAAGAAATACTTTGGGTTTCTTTCGATTTCATTTATGGCTTTTAGTTCTTCCCGCGATTCCTGACTCCTAAAGGATTCTTTTAGCTTAAGTTCGATGCTTGCTATTTCTCTGACCAGTGTCTCCCTACGCATTTCAGATATATTGACCTCTTTTAGCCGCTCTGTTATTCTTTTCCGTCGCCTGTAAAGGGAGCGCCTGTCTCTTTCTGTTTTACATCTACTCCTCCTTTTTCTCAGAGGAATAAGCCTTGTGCATACATCGAGTGTACCGAGTTAATCTGTTCTAGGCATAAGTTGGGGTCTGTGTTGCTTAGTATATCTTCCCAGCTTATATCGGTTAGGACTTGGTTTACTTGGTCCCACTTTATGTTTTTGTATTGAAGTTGAATTTGGTGAATGCTCCCTCGTGACTAATCTCATTATGTCGGTCTGGGGCTCCGCGCATACATGACTGAACCTCAATTATGTTGTGATCTGAGTATATTGTTTTTGATATGGTGATATTTCTTATCAGATCATCATTGTTAGTGAAGATGAGGTCTAGTTATTCTCCAGTCTAGTAGGCTCTATTATTTGCTGGTTTAAATTGAATTTTGTGCAGAGATTTAAAAGCTCGCGTGAGTGTGAGTTTTCATCAGAGCTGCCTCCTGGTGTTATTACTGCAACAATATTATTTGCTATATTCCTCCATTTTAGGTGCCTTAAGTTGAAATCCCCAGGAGCAAGATGTTGGGTGCAGGAGCTGGAAAGTTTTCCAGACAGTGGTCAATTTTTAACAGCTGTTCCTGGAATTGCTGGGATGTTGCATCCGGAGGCTTGTAGACTATCACAATGACTAGGTTTTGGTTCTCGACCTTTACTGCTAAAACTTCCACTACATCATTTGAGGCATTTAGCAGTTCTGTGCAAACAAGTGACTCTGCAATGTACAGGCCAACCCCCCCCTTTGCCTGTTCACTCTGTCACATCTGTTAGGTTGTAACCTGGGATCCATATTTCGTTGTCCAAGTGATCCTTTATGTGGGTCTCAGTGAAAGCCGCGAACATTGCCTTTGCCTCTGCAGCAGTCCACGGATGAAAGGTATTTTGTTGTTTGTTGCTGGCTTTAGACCCTGTATATTTGCAAAGAAGAATGTTATCGGACTGGTGGTATTGTTGGTACTGGGGGGGATTTTTTTTCCGGCATTAGTATCTGTATCTGTTGGTTTGGAGTGGAGGCCATCGACTGTGGTTCCACTCCAGGAATGACTGGATTTGGTGTACGATTTCTGCCATTTCCTGCCAGTTTTTTTCCTTCCTGGCACTAAAAAACCTCTCCCTCTTGAGTGGCTGTGGCTACCCAGGTTTTCCCATGGCCTGGATGTTTGTATCTTTTTGTCCCCTTTAGATGGTATGCCTGGCAATTTAAGGTTATAGCACAGTCTTTCCTGTACTGAAGAGGTACACAGTTCAGGGTGAAAAAGCTTACAGGAAGGGAGTTTGCATTTTCCTGTTGTCATATGGGCATGGCATTTCCTAGGGTTGTCATAGTTGCACGTCCCATCTGTTTTTCCAGATTTCCCATGCCAGCAGATACCGAGTGCATAGTATGTGCACAGGCTTGGTTTCCGTTTTGCCTTGGGTTTCTGTGACTGTATTCCCTGTTGGTGCATGTTTCCCTGTCTTACTTCTATCCTCCCTAGCACAACAATGGAGCTCCCACCATTTGTTTTTGGTAATATATCCTCACTATTGCTAGTGGAGTCCTCTTGTTTGCTATTTCCTGCGGTATTTCTAGTTTGCAATATTGGTTTTATCTTATCTTTGACTACACTTGTTTCCCTACTATGGCTCCTGTCCCCTATGAGGTCATTCATATGTATTCCTTCCTGCGTATAATTCCCGACTACCTGGACAAAATCTCCAGCTTCACCATTACTGTCTCCAGGACAGCATCTCCAGCTTCCCCATTACTGTCTCCCAGGACAGCATCTCCAGCTTCACCATTACTGTCTCCCAGGACAGCACCTCCAGCTTCACCATTACTGTCTCCAGGACAGCACTCTCAGCTTCCCCATTACTGTCTCCAGGACAGCACTATCAGCCCCCCATTTACTGACTACCAGGACATCATCTCCAGCCTTACAGTTTCTGACTACATGACCAGTATCAAGGGCAGTACCATTCAGCCGGACTTTTTATGTTCCCATCTGTTGTAGAAAGCTTCCAGGTTTTCTATGAAAGCAGCTTTGATGTTGACCTCTTTTAATACCCTTGTGTTTTTTAGTCACAGATTTATCTCATTTGGGCATACCCAAAAACACTTCCCTGTTTTAATACTGCTTGTAGCTAGTTCTTGGATATCTGCACAAGGGGCGTGACACCAATTTCCACAGAAATGACAATTTATGCATGTGGAAGCCCGTTTGTTTGACTGACCACAGACTACACACAGCTTCATAATGATTTAAATGGTTGATTTACTGCAATTCTACTAGCAACCTCTTGAATTTTCTATTAATAACCTGCTAGGTGGTGCACAACGAAACCGTTTGAAACCAGTCCAGGGTTCGGACCAGTCAAGGGTTCGGACCAGTCAAGGGTTCGGACCAGTCAAGGGTTCGGACCAGTCAAGGGTTCGGACCAGTCTATCTGATCTGATCAGTGGGTCACTTATTTAAACCATACTGGTCGGTGATTGAGCTAACACATGAAGGATCTACTGGAAATTATCTACCCGAGTATATGTGATTTGATTGATACAAAAGTATAACTTGCGTGTTGAAGAGCCGGTGACTGCTGGCACTCCTACAATGACGAACGGTCGAGCCTCCACCTTTGTTTATCAATCGCTGTATCTAGCTTCTCTATTTTTTTTTTTTCCGTCTCCACCACAATAAATGCTATATTATCACTATAGTTGACTGGTGCAAATTTTGGAGGAGGGCGCTTTTTCTGTAGTAATAATTGCTTCTTCGTTGTGTATATTGCGACCGCTGGTAACTACAGGTTATATGAAATTCACAGTAACGTCTGGTATTTCAAGAAAAAGAAACTAATGAAAGTCACTCCACTCCACTAAGTACCATTATAATACTGGTTAGTTGCTACTACAACACTGTATTCTGCTATTCACTGGTATCACTAGATTATATGCGAGTACACTAGCAGGCCAGGAAGATTATTAAAAACAGCTGACCTGTGGTAAGTTTCTGGCGACTTCTGGCACCTGCCTCTATAGGCTTATCACTTCATTTACAAATTCACCTGTTTTCAAATGACACTTTAGCCTTTATCATCAATATACTAGGGAGCCACTGTAGTATACACTATACACTATGTATACTCAATGCTTTCAGGGAGGCTTTCTTTCCTCTGACACAAAGTTCAATATTATTATTTTTCCACACGGGACAGGCCTATGATTCCCCTCTGGCAGTAAACTCTGCTAGGTAGTGCACACAATTTTCCTTTTTTTTACTCAGTATATAATGTTTTCCGCCCAAGATTGGTTCCAGGCGCTAGAGGGATGTATCGTATAGGATTGATGACACAAATTAAAGTTCTAGCACGTAAGAGCGACCGTGAAAACACCAGAAAACCGAGAGCACAACAAGGCACGCTGACACGCTGACACGGGTGTGGCTGACATCCTTGTCTATGTCGGATATGAGGATGAGGAACAAGATGGGAGCGAGTACTGTGCCTTGTGGAACAGAGCTTTTCACCGTAGCTGCCTCGGACTTTACTCTGTTGACGACTACTCTCTGTGTTCTGTTAGTGAGGAAATTATAGATCCATCGACCGACTTTTCCTGTTATTCCTTCAGCACGCGTTTTGTGCGCTATTACGCCATGGTCACACTAGTCGAAGGCTTTTGCAAAGTCTGTATATATTACATCTGCATTCTTTTTATCTTCTAGTGCATTTAGGACCTTGTCGTAGTGATCCAATAGTTGAGACAGACAGGAACGACCTGTTCTAAACCCATGCTGCCCTGGGTTGTGTAACTGATGGGTTTCTAGATGGGGGGTGATCTTGCTTCTTAGGACCCTTTCAAAGATTTTTATGATATGGGATGTTAATGCTATCGGTCTGTAGTTCTTTGCTGTTGCTTTACTGCCCCCTTTGTGGAGTGGGGCTATGTTTGTTGTTATGTGTGCCACTTACCACAATCTTCAACACATCCCTGGAAACTGGGCAACTACCTGAGGTATGGAAGACGGCAAATGTAGCACTCATTTTTTTAAAAAAAAGGAGACAGAAAAGAGGCACTAAACTATAGATCTGTGTCACTGACGTGTATAGTATGCAAAGTTATGGAGAAGATTATCAGGAGGAGAGTGGTGGAGCACCTGGAACGAAACAAGAGTATAAACGCGAATCAGCATGGATTCATGGAAGGAAAATCCTGTGTCACAAACCTTCTGGAGTTTTATGATAAAATAACAGAAGTAAGACACGAGAGAGAGGGGTGGGTTGATTGCATCTTCTTGGACTGCAAGAAGGCCTTTGACACAGTTCCTCACAAGAGATTAGTGCAGAAGCTAGAGGATCAGGCTCATATAACAGGAAGGACACTGCAATGGATCAGAGAATACCTGACAGGGAGGCAACAACGAGTCATGGTACGTAATGATGTATCACAGTGGGCACCTGTGACGAGCGGGGTCCCACAGGAGTCGGTCCTAGGACCAGTGCTAATTTTGGTATATGTGAACGACATGATGGAAGAGTTAGACTCAGAAGTGTTCCTGTTCGCAGACGATGTGAAGTTAATGAGGAGAATTTAATCAGATGAGGGCCGGGCAGGACTTCAAAGAGACCTGGACAGGCTGGACACCTGCTCCAGCAACTGGCTTCTCGAATTTAATCCCGCCAAATGCAAAGTCATGAAGATAGGGGATGGGCACAGAAGACCGCAGACAAGAGTATAGGCTAGGTGGCCAAAGACTGCAAACCTTGCTCAAGGAGAAAGATCTTGGAGTGAGTATAACACCGAGCATGTCTCCGGAAGCACACATCAACCAGGGAACTGCTGCAGCATATGGGCGCCTGGCAAACCTGAGAACAGCGTTCCGATACCTTAATAAGGAATCGTTCAAGACACTGTACACCGTGTACGTCAGGCCCATGCTGGAGTATGCAGCACCTGTTTGAAACCCGCACTTGATAAAGCACGTCAAGAAAGTAGAGAAAGTGCAAAGGTTTGCGACAAGGTTAGTTCCAGAGCTAAGGGGAATGTCTCGTGAAGAAATGTTAATCGAAATCGGCCTGACGACACTAGAGGACAGGACGGCCAGGGGAGACATGATGACGACATATAAAATACTGCACGGAATAGACAAGGTGGACAAAGACAGGATGTTCCAGGGAGGGGACACAGAAACAAGAGGTCACAATTGGAAGTTGAAGACACAGATGAGTCAGAGAGATATTAGGATGTATTTCTTCAGTCATTGAGTTGTCAGGCAGTGGAATAGCCTAGAAAGTGATGTAGTGGAGGCAGGAACCATACATAGTTTTAAGACGAGGTTTGATAAAGCTCATGGAGCGGGGAGAGGGAGGACCAGTGAAGAGGCGGGGCCAGGAGCTAAGACCCGACCCCTGCAATCACAAATAGGTGAGTACACTCACACACACACACAGAAACTGGGGAGAGCCCAAAAAGCCGGACTGTGATCTATTTTGCTGCTAAATTGAGGTAGAACCCAGGAAAAAGGTCGGGTGACAGGGGAGAGAATATCAGATAGCCTTTACTCACACACATGTACATGCACACACATGTGTGCATGTCTGTCTCTGTCTGTCTGTCTGTCTGTCTGTCTCTCTCTCTCTCTCTCTCTCTCTCTCTCTCTCTCTCTCTCTCTCTCTCTCTCTCTCTCTCTCTCTCTCTCTTCCTCCCTCTTTTTTTTTTTTTGTTTTACACATGGTTCGCCAAGGTTAGGTTAAGGATCCCTAGGTTTACTGACAAGCTATTTACAGGTTAAAGATTCCTAACTTTATTGGCAAGCTAAGAGCTGTTACCTACATCAGCTCATTTGAAAGCATTTTTATTGTTATGAGACATACAAGTAGGGAACAGGATGAAGTTGGAGCCATCTGTGGGCCAGCTGTACGAATGTGTTCAATACTCGAGTCATCCTGGGTATATATGACCTCAGATGGAGTGATGTTTTGGAGAAGGGTAAAGCCAGAGTGAAGATGCTGCTTTCTGCCCGTCTTGTGGCATAAAAACTTGTTTCACGCTGTCCTCGAAGTGGATCCAAGTGTGGTACTTTGACAATATTGGCCATGTACATAACAGCAAGGCCACCCACATCCCTCCTGTGTTGAAGGCTCCGCTGAAATGACAGATTTATCCAGGATGTTTCCAGGCGAGAGATGAGACGTCTTGCTCTGTTCTCTACTCTGTCAAGCAGTCGCAGATGAGAGGAGGGGCATGCAAACCAAGAAAGTGGAGCATACTCAGGTGTGAGCGTACTTGTGCCTCGTAGAGAATCTTGCAACCCCTACTGTCAAGCAGATGCGAGATACGGCGAAGTGCTGTAAGCTGCCTGGCTGCCTTGTTTGCAAGATTCACAACGTGGTTCTTCATGGTTAGTTTGGAGTCAAATTTCACATCAAGAATATCAACTTCTTCTCCAGGTGCCAACACCCTCCCATTCATCCGTACTACTGCACCAGCATTACCCTCAAGGTGCCTAGAGATCATCATCATTTGCATTTTCTCAGGTGCAAATGTTATTTGCCATCTATTTCCCCAAGCTGATACAGCTCTCAGCTGGTGATTGATGTAGCTTAGAGCAGCTGGCATTTCTTCTCTTGGATAAGTGAATGTCAGTGTACAGTCGTCTGCATATGCATGGAATTCTGGGATGAGATGAAGAAGGTTGTTGAAGTAGACATTCCATAACAATGGTCCCAGCACGCTTCCTTGTGGAACACTTGCCTCAATAGGATGTCTTGCTGATTCCTTTCCATTGAGAACTACCCTTAGAGATCTACCATGAAGGTAATCACTGAGGAGACAAAGCGTAGAGCCTGCAATTCCAGTGCTTGAAGTGTTGCTAAGAGGCCCTGGTGCCACACCCGGTCGAAAGCACCAGCAGTATCCAGTGCTACCACACAGCTGACTTTGGATTCATCCAGTGACTGGTGCCACTTAGTGGAGAAGTTTAATAACAGATCAGCAACAGAGTAACCTTTCCTGAAGCCATATTGACGATCACAAAGTAGCGAGTGGTAGTCAAAAAACTCTGTCATTTGTCTTGAGATTATTGTTTCAAGGATCTTACCAGTGATTGACAGGAGTGACACTGGTCTATAGTTCCTGATTTCTGTTCTGCTCTTCTTTTTGTGAACAGGGACTATATTTGCCTGTTTCCACAGAGAAGGCCATTTATACTGTACTAGGCAGTGCTGAAAGATACGAGTTAGAGGTGCTGCTAGCTGATCTGCACATCTTTTCAGCAGTCTTGGGCTCAACTTGTCTGGGTCCACAGCCTTTTCTTGGTCAAGTGATTTAAGAAGGTGATGTACCTCCTCCTGCCTTATTGTCACTACTGACAATTTTGACACAGTTCTTGCAGCTAGCCAAGGAGGGTCCTTGCTGGATCAGGAACTTGCATTTAGGTAGCAAAGTGTTCGACAAAGAGGTCTGCCTTCTCTTGACTACTAGTAGAGGTGGTCCCATCCCGTCGATTTAGAGGTGGAATGAGTTCATCAGGCAGTTTACCTTGTCTGTCCTTGACCAGGGACCACCAGGTTTTGGAGCCTACCCTACCTGATGCTAGCTTATTTTTGTATCCACCTCCCATTTAGCAATGGCCCACTTTTGAACATCAGCCATATGTCTACAGGCTTGCCTGTGCAAGTTCCTGTTATAGGTGGTAGGATATCTCTTATACCTTCGCCATGCTTTTTACTTAGCAGTAGCAGCCTCTCTACAACGAAAGCCAAACCAAGGCTTCGTCACATATTGCCGATGAGGAATGTGTTCTTGTTGTAGATTAAGGATGTGTCCAGTGAAGGCTTTCACTTGGTTGTCAACATCCCCTTGGAGAAGAGCATTCCAATCGGTGGTGGCGAGCTCAGAGCAAAGGACTGTCCAATTACCTCTTTCCCATAGCCAAATTGTGCGTGTGTACTCCTCACCTTATTCTGTTGGGATCTTAAGTGTCGTAAAAACATCCTTGTGGTCAGATGATCCAACATAGCCGAGGGGTTGACAAGTGACTATACCTTCTGCCAGATCACTCACTACTGGGTCAAGGGAGGAGCCAGAGATGTGAGTAGGGAAATCAACAAAGTTTCTCATGTCAAATACTGCAAGAAGGTCATCAAAGTCCCTCTGTATAAGGTGTTGGTTGAGGTCACCAACAATTATGATATGTTGACAGTTGTGTTGTAGCAGATAGGAGTCCATATGTTCCATTAGGAAGTTGATGGGGTCTGCATGTTGCCACTGAGGTCTGTACATTGCACATGCTAGTACAGAGGTACTAGTGTTTATGCAGAGCTTGAAGAACATTATTTCAAGATGTGTAGGGGTGGCAACATCAATGTGCTGGGCATGAACACTTTTAGAGAAGCACACAGCAACACCTCCTCCTTGCTCTTGCCTGTCTTTTCTCATCCATGAGGTGTAACCAGCAATTCTTGAAAAAAATCTGGTGTCCTGTCGCCCAAAAATGTTTCAACAACAGCTATCATGTCGGGACGTCGAGTGTTCACAAAACTATGTGTGAGCTCTCCAACATTAGTAATGAAACCTCTAATGTTGGCCGACAGGATGCTTTTAGACTGGCTCCTCATGATGTGGTCAGCTTGAGGTGGTGGGTGTGTAAGGCATGTTAGGTGCCTGCCCTTGAGAGAGGTAGGGAACTGAGGCACCTGCAGGGATGTAGGTCTGTGGTCTTGTATAAGGCACAATACCACCTGCTATCAATAACACCTCTCTCTCTCTCTCTCTCTCTCCCTCTAATCTCTCCCTGCCATTGTCCCCCTCCCTTCCACCTCATATCTATCTCCTGTGCCCTCCCTATATCCCCTTGCATGCTTTAAATCTCTGCCTGCTGCTGTCACCCCCTCCCACCCCATATCCTTCTCTCCTGTGCCCTGTCTCTCCCCCTTCCCCTCCCTCCCCCACGCAGCTTTCACACCTCCCTCGAAAGCTCACAGGCTTGTTCTGGGGTACAGTGGGTTACCCAAGAAGGCCAAGAACCGGGGTTCTGCTGGAAGCAGGGAGGGAAGATTGGGAGGTAGAGCTCAAAAAAAGGGAGGAAGACTGGGGAAGGAAACTAGAAGACCTAGGCAGGAAAATGGAGGAGAGGATAGCTGCAGAGAGCAGGAAGCGGGAGCAACAAGCCATAGAAGCTAAAGCTAAGATACAGTTCATAGAAGAGGAGCTGAGAAACCTGAAACAGCTTAAAGAGAAAAATGATGGTAGAAACATAACATCAGGAACTTCTGCATCAGGCACAGACAAGGGGCCTGGAGGGAGCACAGATGCTATACTGTATACAAGGGCCCTATCAGCCACAAATGGGGCCAAGGCAAAGATGAGGAGCACACTAGGAACAAATGAGAGGTCTGAAGACAATGAAGAGGCTACGACATATACAGAGACTATAACATACACCTGCAGGGGCCAGGAACAGCTGAGCAGGAAAGACACTCCACTGAGTATAGGGCCTAAACCATGGAAGGGATTGAAAGAAAGAATGCTCCAATGGAAGGAACTAAAACACCTGAGGAAGAAATGGGAGACACAGTGGGAGAACGAAAGGGCGAGATCAATTTTTGTCTATTGGCTCCAGGAAGTTGAAGGGGAAACCTATGATGAAAGGAAACAGGAGGAGAAAAATGTAATTGAAGGTTTTATGAAAATAGATGAGGGTGACACGACCCAGGTGGCAAATTTTCGGAGAATTGGGTGATTTGCAAATGAACAGAAACTCCCTCTCAAAATAATTTTCAAGGCAGAATCAACTCGAACCATGATTCTGCAGGAGAAAGCATGACTGAGAGACAAACAAAAGTACCAGAGTGTGTACCTCGATCGAAACAGAACACAAGAGGAAAGGTTGATTCTGAAAGAGAGAGTACAAAAGCGAAAGGAGGAATGAGAGGAAATGACAAAGACGAGCAGAGGAACCCAGATGCAGGTGGAAGGGCAAACACACCTTCCAGAAACACCTGCAGAAGGGCTCCAACCATGACAACCCCAAGGCAACTGTGCAATGAAAACTGACACTCATACACTGATCCCTCTGCCCTCACCCCCCACACCACAAACCCCACCCATACAGAAACCCCCTATGGGAACTCTTCCCCCACCCCGACTGCAATAGGCCCCACACCAGGGCTCCTGATCCCCCAACCCCAATCTTCTCTCAGAATCACAGTATTAGATAAGAAGTTGAAGGTTTGGAATACTGAATAAATATGAAGAGTGACATGAAAGAATCAATGAGAAGTCCCCAGACATCATAGCAGTCACAGAAACAAAACTCACTGAGACAATAACCGACACAATCTTCCCACCAGGATATCAGATCCTAAGGAAAGAAAGGAGCAGAGGGGGAGGTGGGATTGCACTGCTCAAAAAAAGCCGATGGAGATTTGAGGAAACGGAAGGAGTGGACGAGATTGGAAGAAGGGATTACATAGTAGGCACACTTCAGTCTGGGGAACATAAGGTAGTTATTGCAGTGATGTATAATCCACAACAACTGCAGGAGGCCAAGAAAGGAATATGAAGAGAGCACACTGGCCGAGGTGGTAAGAAGAGCTCACTCGAGCAGAGCAAAGTTACTGGTTATGGACGATTTCAACCACAGGGAGATCGACTGGGAAAACCTGGAGCCTCATGGGGGTCCCGAAACAAGGAGAGCCAAGATGATGGATGTGGTACTGGAACACCTCATGCATCAACACGTCAAGGACACTACCAGAGAGAGAGGGGAGGATGAACCAGCAAGACTCGACCTCGTGTTCACCCTAAGCAGTTAAGATACTGAGGACATCACATACGAGAGGCCACTTGGAGCTAGTGATCACGTTGTTCTGAGTTTTGATTACATAATTGATTTACAAGTGGAGAGGGTAACAGGAGTCGAATTGGGGGAGGTTCAGTGTGACAGAGAACTGGTAGGAAACTCAGTAAACAAAATGATGGAATATGTAACAACAAAATACAAGGAGGCAGAGGAAAGGTTTGTTCCCAAGGCCAACAGAAACAACGAGAAGACCAAAGTGAGTTCTTGGTTTACCAAAAGGTGTAGGGAGGCAAAAACTAAGTGCATTAGAAAATGGAAAAGGTATAGAAGGCAAAGGACCCAGGAAAACAAGGAGATCAGTCGAAGAGCCAGAAACGAGTATGCACAGATAAGGAGGGAGGCCCAGCGACAGTACGAAAACGACATAGCATCGAAAGTCAAGTCTGACTCAAAACTGCTGTATAGCTACATTAAGAGAAAGACAACAGTCAAAGACCAGGTGATCAGGCTGAGGAAAGAAGGTGGGGAACTCACAAGAAACGATTAAGAGGTATGCGAGGAGCTCAACACGAGATTTAAGGAAGTATTCATGGTGGAGACTGGAAGGACTATGGGGAAAAAAGGACAGAGGGGGACACTAACGGGAATACACCAACAAGTGCTGGATGACATACACACAACTGAGGAGGAGGTGAAGAAGCTGCTAAGTGACCTTGGTACCTTAAAGGCAATATGACCAGACAACATCTCCTTGTGGGTCCTTAGAGAGGGAGCAGAAATGCTCAATCTTCAACACATGCCTTGAAACTGGGCAACTTCTCGAGGTATGGAAAACTGCAAATGTAGTCCCCATTTTTAAAAAAGGAGGCAAAAAAGAGGCACTAAATTACAGACCAGTGTCACTGATGCGTATAGTATGCAAATTCATGGAGAAGATTATCAGGAGGAGAGTGGTGGAGCACTTGGAATGGAACAAGATTATAAACGACAACCAGCACGGATTCATGGAAGGCAAATCCTGTGTCACAAATCTTCTGGAGTTTTATGACAAAGTTACAAAAGTGATACACGAGAGAGAGGGGTGGGTTGATTACATTTTCTTGGACTACAAGGCCTTCGACACAGTTCCTCACAAGAGATTAGTGCAGGAACTAGAGGATCAGGCGCATATAGTGGGAAGGGCACTGCAATGGATCAGAGCTTACCTGACAGGGAGATAACGAGTCATGGTACGTGATGAGGTATCACAGTAGGCACCTGTGACAAGCAGGGTCCCGCAGGGTCGGTCCTAGGACCGGTGCTATTTTTGGTATATGTGAGTGACATAATGGAAAGGATAGACTCAGAGGTGTCCCTGTTCGCAGATGATGTGAAGTTAATGAGGAGAATTAAATCAGATGAGGATCAGGCAGAACTTCATAGAGACCTGGACAGGCTGGACACATGGTCCATCAAATGGCTTATCGAATTCCACCCTGCCAAATGCAAAGTCATGAAGATCGGAGAAGGGCACAGAAGACCGCAGACAGAGTATAGGCCAGGTGGCCAAAGACTGCAAACCTTAGGTCATATGAAATCATAAACATAAGACAAAATTTTTACACAAATCACATGAGCATTACACAAAAACCACTAAATCATGTACACTTATACCAATCTATAATCGCTAAATCTGTTCACGAACAATTATCAAATCAAATCAAAGTTTATTCTCTGTAAGGATTACAATGAAGGGTTTACAGATTTTGGTTACCGTCTGGTTTACATGTAATAAAGTACTATTTACAGAGGGGGCCACTAGAACACCTAGCATGGCTAGGCATTTCGGGCAAACTTAGATTAGTTCTTAACCCTAAATTATTACAAATTGTGGAGTAAGTTCACTAATACTAAGTGACTAAATACTAGTTTGTGAGTTTAGCAATGTGAATGTTTTTGTTTTGGCACAATACATAGTTTCTATATTGGAGTATCACATGCAAACTTATGACTAGTTAGGAATCATCATTTTAAGATTAAGATACGTATTTCTGTGCTTATAGTCAAATGGGTGAGTGAGTGAGTGTGAGTGTGAACCACCAGGTGGTTTACATGTAGTTAGTTGACGGGGTGTATCAGGGAGATAAGATGTTTTCTAACAGTAGTTTTGAAGGTGATGAATGTGTCTGCAGTTCTAGAGTTTTCAGGTAGGGTGTTCCAGATTTGAGGGACTTTGACATACATTGAATTTTTGTAAAGGTTTAGTCGGACACGGGGAATGTCGTAGAGATATTTGTGTCTCGTGTTATGCCTGTGGGTCCTGTCACAACTATCAAGAAAGCATTTGAGGTCAAGGTTAATAATGGAATTTAAGGTCCTGTATATGTAGATTGCACAGTAGTAAGTGTGGATGTTCTGAACAAGGAATAAGTTTAGATCTATGAAGAGTGGGGGGAGTGTTGCCAGGGATGGAATTTAGTGATTATTCTTACTGTGGCTTTTTGTTGAGTTATTATTGGCTTTAGGTGTGTTGCTGCAGTTGATCCCCAAGCACAAATAGCATAGGTGAGGTATGGATAAATAAGTGAATGGTATAGTGTGAGAAGGGCATTTTGTGGCATGTAGTATCGTATCTTGGAGAGGATCCCAACTGTTTTGGATACTTTTTTTTATGTGTTGGATATGGGTGCTGAAATTCAGGTTGTTGTCGAGGTATAGGCCTAGGAATTTGCCCTCATTATGTCTGGCAATTAGAATGTTGTCAATCTTAATGTTAAGTTGCGCAGCACCTGCTCGGCTACCAAACATAATATAGAAGGTTTTGTCACTGTTAAGTGTAAGTTTATTGGCTGTCATCCAAGTTGATATTTTGATCAGCTCCTCGCTAACAATGGTGTTGAGGGTGGCAAGATTAGGGTGAGAGATGACATAAGTTGTGTCGTCAGCAAAGAGAATGGGTTTCAGGAGTTGGGATACGTTTGGAAGATCATTGATGTAAATGAGGAAGAGCAGGGGTCCAAGGACACTTCCCTGCGGAACTCCAGTATCAAGTGGCCATGTTGATGATGCTGTGTCTTTAATGGTGACATACTGATACCTATTAGTAAGGTAGGATTTGAAATATGCAAGCACATGGCCTCTTATACCATAATGGTCTAGTTTGTGGAGTAAGATGCCATGGTCTACTGTGTCAAAAGCTTTTCTTAGGTCAATAAAAATTCCTAGTGGATATTCCTTATTTTCCAATGCTGTGTAAAGCAGGTCTAGCATTTTTACAATTGCATCATTAGTGCCTTTATTTTTCCTGAATCCAAATTGGCAGGGGTTGAGTATGTTTTGTGCCGTTATAAATGAATACAGTTTCCTGTGCATGAGTTTCTCGAAGATTTTGGATAGCAATGGTAAGTTTGATATTGGCCAATAGTTGTTTACATCTGTAGGGTCACCACCTTTATGTATTGGTGTAACACTTGCTGTCTTGAGTAGTTTCGGGAAGGTGCTAGTTTCTAGTGACTTGTTAAAAAGTAACGAGATAGCATGCGAAAGGACATGGGCTGCTCGCTTGTACAATAATTGTGGGACATGAGACAGATTCCCTGAGTTATTTTTAAGTGACTTTATAATCTCGGTGACTTCGGTGGGCTCAGTTGGTACAAGATAGAAGGAATTTGGGAAATTTCCATCTAGATAGTCCCCGGCATGGACGTTGGTACGTGGGATTTTACTGGCAAAATTAGATCCTATGGTTGAGAAGAAGTCGTTTATCTTGTTAGCTGTTTCAGTGGGATGCAGTGGTGTTTCATTATGTTTAGTTAGGACAATATTCTTGTTTTTTTTTTCAGTTTGTGAGTGCCCAGAATCTGAGAGAGTGTTTTCCAGGTCTTTTTTTATATCTCCTCTTGTGTCAGTGAATCTGCTGGAGTAGTACAGTTGTTTGCCTTTCTTTATTACTTTGGTGAGAACTGATGAATAGTGTTTAGGAATATCTTTGTGTATTAAACAATGTCTATATTGCTTTTCCTATTGGTGTTTCTTATCAATGGATTTCAGAATGCTGCTGGTTAGCCATGGGCAACCGAGCCGTTTATTCGTGATCTGTTTCGTTTTTATAGGACAATGTTTGTTGTATAGTCTAAGTATTTTGTTAAGAAAAATGTCTGTCCGATCGCCAATACCATTGGCCTTGGAGAATTCTGTAGGCCAGTCAACAGTCTCTGGGTCTGCTGTGAAATTCCTAATTGAGGCCTCGTCATGGAGTCTAAATGAAACTTTGTTGTATTTCAGTGGTGGTTTACTAATGTTTGTTAAGAGGAAGGTAGGGTAGTGGTCTGTAGTGCTGTCTGTGATTATCCCTGATTTAAGGGGGGCTGGTATATTGGTCCACTTGTCTCAGTGAGCCTGGCTGGTTTAGTTATTGTTGGTATGAGAAGTGTGTTGTTCATATTGTTGATGAAATCAGTTACAGGCTGATCATCTAGTAGGCCAAGGTTGATATTGAAGTCTCCAGCTAAGAGAAGGTGGTGCTTGTTCATTTGTCTGTTTGTTACTAGTGCCTTTAATTTCTTACTGAATTTTGGGATGTTTGTGTGGGGTATCCGGTAAATGGCACGGATTGTTATAGGCATCTTAAGTTTTTTTACAGTAAAATTAGCAAAAATGTATTACCCATATTCATCACTAAAACAAGTGGTGCTAATACAAGATAGTTGGTTATAGTAGTAGATTGCAGTACCACCCCAAACTTGGTATGGTCTGCAGTTGTGGATTGCTGTGTATCCTGGTAGAGGGTAGATATCTATTGTGTCCTGCTTAATCCAGGTCTCAGTAAGAATAATGCAGGAGAAGGGTGTCTCTAGCGACTCAAGGAGTGCCAGGAGGTCATCATAGTGTTTGCTTAGGGACGTGATGTAGTTAAGAACTGATAGACTTCTACCACTGTTTAGGATAGTGCTGGCTTGTGATGCTGTGTAATAAAGGCAGTTACTTTCCAGTAGGTTTTGATTGGGTGTTAGATTATGGAGGTTTATATCAGGGTCGACGTGATCATTCATCTTCTAGGTTTAAATTATGGTTATTTATATCCTGAATTATGTGTTGAGTTCTAGTACTGATATCTGTAGTAGTGGGAAGTTTGGACAAGTATATAGCTAAAGCACTTTGGTCATATAGAGTATAGTCACTAATATACATAGTGAAGTTGATGTTATCTAAGTGTTGTGCTAGAATGAGCTAAAATACAACTAGGTATAAACTAAAAATATAAAAATACAAATTAAAAATAGCACCAGACTCTCATTTGTAATTGCACTACTGTCTAAAATAATGAAGTTGGTGTTGTCTATGTAT
Source organism: Cherax quadricarinatus (assembly GCF_026875155.1). Classification (NCBI taxonomy): domain Eukaryota; kingdom Metazoa; phylum Arthropoda; class Malacostraca; order Decapoda; family Parastacidae; genus Cherax; species Cherax quadricarinatus. Next base: position 18,232,930 of record NC_069403.1, read on the forward strand.
TGAGCTAGAATGAGCTAAAGTACAACTAGGTTTAACCTGATAATATGAAAAATACTAGTTTAAAATGGCACAAGACTCTCACTAGTAATTGCACTAAAGTCTAATATAAGTTGTTAACAAGAACTAGAGTATAACTAAATTTAAATTGACAAGACAAAATACACAAGTTAAGGTAGCAAAAGAAAAAAAAAAGAAAAATGGCAATGATTTGGTTATAATATGATAGTAAGATGGTACACAGGATAATATTAAAGTTGGAGTTGAATGTACATGCTTAAAAACTGGTAACAAAAGGTTAAGAAAGTAAAATAAAGTTGGGTGATAAAGTCTACAATAGAATACGGCAGTTATAAAAAAAGTATATAATAAAATTGGGTAATAAACTTTACAAATAAAAAGGGCAATAATAAAAAGTTTAAAATAAAGTATTGGTAAAATTGGGCAAGTATAAGATTGGGTAATTAACTCAAGACTAGAATAGTGCAATAATAAGATGAAAAGTTTACGATAAAGTTGGGCACTAAAATATACAAATCAAAATGGGCAATAATAAAAAAGTTTACAATAAGGTTGGGCAATATAGTTTAAAGTAAAATTCGGCAATAATAGAGATTTTAAAATAAAATTGGGCAATAGAGTATTTTTTAAAGTGAGGTAAAATAACTGAGGACAAGCTATAGTTAGTTTCAATTAAAATAAGATAGAACAATGAAGTTGTAAGATGTAAAAAAGGAGAGAGATTCTGTAGATATTAAACACAATTAAGACTATGAGGTAGAATGGTCATTGAATACAACAGTGACATTCGAAAGTAGTTGGGGTATTGGAAATTTTTTTTTTGGGGGGGGGGAACAAAATTTATGGCAGTATAACACTAACGGTGGACAGTGGGTATTATCTGCACTTTACTCTGATTCTGTTAACCCAGCCTCACTTAGGAATGTTTTAAGATCATGTTCTGTAGAGATGAAGTATCTCTTCCCAGTGGGCTGTTTCCTAACTGCGATTTTTCCGTCCCTCACAAAGCACTGGTGGATTTTTTGGGCATAGCGTAATTTTCTTAGCCGATAAAGGAGGTTTTTGTCTTGTTTTGGTAAGGCATCATTGACGTAAACATCAGTTTTCATAGAAATGGATGTTTTTAGTAGGTTGTTTCTTTGTAGGCTAGTTTGGAATTTTAACAGCACTGTTTTTTTACCCGTTTGGTAGCCCATCACTTTGCAATCCTTTAGGTCATCACTACGTATGTTAAGGTGAAGGTGGTCCTTGATAAGCTGTAGGGTGGTCTCCATGGAGGTTTCTTGGGTGACTGTGGGTGGGAGATGTTTGCTATTAACTACAACAGCGTCAGATAGCTGTTGTTGGTCATTATGGTCTTGGAAGTTGGTTATGACATTGGCAAGTTGTTGGTCCACTCTTGATCTTTCCTCTATAATGTTGGTAGTAAGCAGGGTGACTTGGTCTTTTAGAGTGTTGATGGTGTCTACGGACTGGGTGTGGGTGTTGCTTTGTTATTCCAGAGTGTCTAGTTTATGCTCTAGAGCAGTGATCTTGCTGAGGTACTGTGCAACGGAAGCTTTTAGTTCCTGCATTTCCTGGGTTAGTTTGTTGATTGTGTGGTTCTAAATTGTAAGGAGTTTAGCTATTTCTGGGTCGGTAATCATCTTAACATCAAGTCCAAGGAAGGAGTTATCTTGGACTGTGGTGGCGGCCATGTTTGTTGTTGTCTGTCGTGTGTTGTGGTGGTGCTGGTGGGTGATGAGGGTTGTGTCCTGGCTGGCAGTACGAGAAGTTTTCCTCGTGATATTACTGGTATCACCTTTGATGTTAGGGGTCCTTAGCTGGTTACTGGATCTTCTTTTAATACTCTGACCCTTGTCCATTGACTGCGGCTTCAGATGAATAGTAGGCGATGGGTGATGGGTGAATGTTGTAGGGTATCTCTTCAGTGGCAGCGGGGCAGGAGGTGGTAATACGAGTCCTATTATTTGGAAATTTGTGTACTTTTGGGTGATTTCTGCAGTTAATTTATATCATTCTGGGTATCTACACATGTTAGTGTTATGTGGGTCTTGCTGGGAACCTAAGGTAGAAGTAAAAATAGAGGACAAGGTTCCTGTTGCCGCTGCCTTTAGGACATACCCACCAAATTTAAGTTATAATCACTAAAACCTAAAACTGATTTACACATTTTCTCAAACTGAATATTCATACCACATTTCTCGCACCCACATCATCCCTAAATCATCCTTCCTATACTCACCTATGTTCAACCAGCATTATCACCTGAGGATATTTTTAACCCGACGACCCAACGTGATGTTAGGAGACAGAGTGTAGGTTGTATTTAAGAGTGGTGATAGTTACTCTGTCTCCTACGTCATGATGAGTCGTCGAGTTAAAATATCCTCAAGGTGATAATATTAATTCGTCTCTCAACCCTTGAGTGGAGAGCACGTGTGCTGCTGCTGCCCCCTGGAGTTGTCTGGTGGCAGTATTATTTTCACAAACATGGCGCAGGCTTGCCGGCGCAGGGTAAATACTGTCTGCATTGAATTAACCAGTGGAGCTGTAACGTGGCCATCAATGGAGTTGCTTTTGCCTGCAATCATCAGAGATACCTACGAAATAGCCACTGAGGAGATTTGTGGACTTGCACTGAATGGTACGAAGAGGATTTTTGTAAAATTTAGTTCGGCAAATGTGTATGAGGCAGTGGTGAATAAGTTTCAAGAGGTGGCCATACCTGTTAATCATGCTGTGACGGTGAGGCTGCATGATGTGTCCAGCTATTACACATGGGTTAAGATCAGGAATGTGCCGTTCGAGGCGGATGCATCTGACATCCGGTTCACTATGTGTGAATACGGCACAATACATACGGTCACTGCAGGAAGGTGGTCAGCTGGCCCGTATATGGGGATACCTGAGGGTGCATTCTCTGTCAAGATGACGCTAAGACATCCAATTCCATCGTACGTGGTGATGGAAAATTTCAGGACTCAGGTTTTTGTAACATACGCTGGGCAGCGACTCACTTGCCGTTTGTGCGGGTCGTATGATCACCTGGCTGCGCAATGTGAAAGAAGACGTGGTGATAGGGACCAGCAACAATGACGAGATGTGGAGGAAAAGAGAGAGGATCAAGATCAGCCGTTTTCGACTCTGCCTCAGCAGAGTTTGACATGGAGTGAGGAGGTTGAGAGGGACGAAGAAAAGGAGATGGAAGGGGCTACGCGGGGGGACGACATCACTCCCCTGGACGTGGTACAAGTGCTGGATGAGGTCATCGCGGAAGCGAATGGTAGCGACGCGGAAACGTCGATAGTGTCGACGTTTGAGAACATTTTGGGTGATGAGAGTCCTTGTCAGGATGTTGGTTCAGACCTGAATCATGGGTCTGCAGTTGAGGAGGGCGTGGTGATGCCAGCTCGGCCTGAAGTGTGTCGTAAGGATGCCCAGTTGGTGAGAACTGTGGAGGTGGAGGTTCATCATGGCACTGCGCTGGATGACTTGATGCAGGTCGAGGGTACGACACGAAAGTGTGCAGCAGTGCTTTCTGATTCCGACGACATGCTTACGCCCGCACAACGACCTGGGAAGAAAACATGGGCGGAAGCCATGCGGAGAGGCTCAAGTGGCGCCCAGGGGCAAGGGTTGGGTAAGGGTGGCCAGAAAAAGGGGGGGGGGAAGGAAAAGGGTGCAATGAAACGATCAGGTGATAAGTCGATAGTGTCAAGAGGGAAACCCCCTTTGTCGGTTTCAAGTGCCTGACATTGAACATCAATGGCTTGAGGTCTCAGAGAAAGTGTGAGTGGTTTAGGGAATATTTGGTGCGTCATGATGTTGACGTTGTGTTCTTGCAGGAACACAATTATAGACCGGGTTATGAGTTGAAGGTGGATGGATATAATGTGTATGTTGAGCATGCAGTCAGATTGAAAGGAGGTGTGGCCATTTTGGTGAAAGAAACTAGCCCGTGGGTTGTCAGGCATAGTGAGGGGGGAGAGGGGAGGGTGATTCGTGTGGATGGGTTATGGGGTCAGGTACAGATGACGTTGGTGTGTGTGTATGGCCCAGCAGAGGGAGATGTAACGATAAAGAATAAATTCGTGAGGGACGTTCTGGTATATTATTTGCGTGGATTGCCTGGGGTTGCTGTGATAGGAGGGGACTGGAACTGTGTGATAAGGAGTAAGGATGTTGAACCGAGGGGTGAATTGTTATCAGGGGTAGGATTGACAGATGTTGGGGGAGGTGAGGTGGTGGGGCACACATTTATTAAGCGTGGGTATGCGGCAAGGCTCGATCGATTATACGTGCCCAGGACAGTCGTAATACATAGGGTGAGGGTAATGGACGTAGTATTTTCTGATCACAGGGGTGTTTTGGTGGATATAGGTTGGGAGGGGTTGCCAGGAAGGTGTAAGGGGTTTTGGAAGTTGAATGTAAAGTTGTTGCAAGATGAAGAGTCTCGACAGTCATTTGTTCAATTATGGGAGGAGTTGGTGGCGGAGGCGCCTGGGAATAGTGAACTGGTTAATTGGTGGGACTGTGGCGAAATCTCGTATTAAGGAATTTTATGTTCGTAGTGGGAGGGAATATAACAGGTTGAAGTATGGGTACCAATCTTATCTTGAGGGGCAGTTGAGAGTTTGCTACGAGCGTGGGAGTGCTAGTTATCTGGTGGACGATATTGAGGGATTAAAGGAGCGTATCAGGGATTTGCAAAATGAAAGATTCGATGGCGCGCGAGTTTTGGGTGGGCTGGAAGAGTTGTTATGGGGTGACAGGCCTTCGGCAAGCGTGTTGAGGCGACAGCGTAAGAGAAGAGTGGCGACGGAGATGATGGGATTAACTGTTCATGTGGGGATGGAAGTGTATAGAGAGGGGCAGGTATTAGTGACGACAGAGGGTATGAGTGGTTATCTAGATGCATGGTTTAAGTCATATGCACAAAACGGAGGTATTCGAGATGAGGCTTTAAAGGAAATGGGAGGTTTCGTGCAATGTGAGATTAATGGTATAGATAGGGTAACATTAGAAGGTCCGATCACGGAAAGTGAGATTTCGCATGCTTTGTCTAGTGCAAGGTTAGGTAAGGCGCCAGGTGTAGATGGGTTACCTAATGATTTTTACGTTAGGAATTGGGAAGTATTGAGAGGATTTTTAGTTAGGTTATTCAATGTAATGAAGGACGATGGGGAAATGGGTGAGCAGCAAAGGACTACTGTCGTGGTATTAGTTCCGAAAGGTGGACAGACTACGGTAGAGGATTACCGGGCAATATCGCTTATGTGTGGCGATTATAAGTTATTTGCACGGATATTAGGGAATAGAATAAAAAAGGTGATAGGTAACGTAATTGACAGAGGACAATATGGGGTACCGGGTAGGACAATGTATGAAGGGCATGGGGTACTTAGAAGTTTTATAGAGCAGAGGGGGGAGTTGGGGGGATGCGTTATGGAGGTTCATGCATTGGCAGGGATTCGGGAGGGAAATTATATCTTGGGCGAAAACATTGTATCAGGGAGCATCTATGAGAGTACAGGTTAATGGAAGGCTAGGTGTTAACATTCAGATGGGAAGGGGTTTGCGACAGGGTTGCCCTCTATCGCAAATATTGTTTGCGTGCCTCCAGGATCCCTTTTATAGGGCAGTTAGGTGGAGTATCGCAGGTGGAGGGGATAGTAATGAACGAGAGGGTCGACCGGATATTGTGGGTTATGTGGATGACACAACTGTATTGGTGAGGGAGGAGAAGGATTTACATAAGGTAGGAAAGGTGGTAGATGTGTTTGGCGAGGCTACTGGGATGGAAATTAATGTGGCAAAGTCTAAGTATATGGACCTAGGCAATAACGTAAATAGAGGTGGGACCGTAGGGCGCGGGTGGAGTGTGGTGGATCAGCTATTGATTTGTGGGATAGTGTACGTTAAGAATGATACGGTCGCACAAGAGGTAAATTCGATGTGCACCATGGATGGGGTATTGAAAAGATTGGGTGGTTTGAGGACGGCGCAGCTAACGTTGCATCAGAAGGTCATTGTGACGAACGTCCTGTTGTATAGCAAGCATGACTCATGAAATCGTAATGACACGATTGCAAACAAACCATACCCCCGGCCGGGATTGAACCCGCGGTCATAGAGTCTCAAAACTTCAGCCCGTCGCGTTAGCCACTAGACCAGCTAGCCACAATAAGATTCATCCAACTAGGTATGTTTCTACACCATAGGAAGGTTAGCACAGGCACCACTGTGGCCACAAATGCAAGTTTTTACAGACGAATCTCCAGCTAGCGTGGCTAGCTGGTCTAGTGGCTAACGCGACGGGCTGGAGTTTTGAGACTCTATGACCGCGGGTTCAATCCCAGCCGGGGGTATGGTTTGTTTGCAATCGTGTCATTACGATTTCTTGAGTCATGTTGACGGCAGTGAAGGGACTTTAGCTAGAGTTCGTCACGGCCACGCTAGCTGGAGATTCGTCTGTAAAAACTTGCATTTGTGGTCACAGTGGTGCCTGTGCTAACCTTCCTATGGTGTAGAAATATACCTAGTTGGATGAATCTTATTGTGGCTAGCTGGTCTAGTGGCTAACGCGACGGGCTGGAGTTTTGAGACTCTATGACAGCGGGTTCAATCCCGGCCGGGAGTATGGTTTGTATAGTAAGATATGGCACATGGTGGCAATATACCCACTGAGGCGGCGAGAGGTGCAACGGTTGCAACATGGGATTTTCCGATTTATATGGGGATCGGGTTGTGACTGGCTAAGTAGAGGGGTGGTGATGCTTCCCGTTAGCCAGGGGGGGCTGGGGTTTATACATTTAGAACAGCGTATGATGAGTGTGTATCTAAAACGTGGGTATTTGAGGGAGGTGGGGGCGAGGAGAGGGGGCTAGAAAAACTGCGTATGGATATGCAACGATGGTGGGGGGTAAGGATTTAATGATTGGTGAGGCCATGTTGCGGGTTTTAATGACGGTGAGGGATCCGAAGCGCCTTAAATTGAGGATTCTTGAGAGGGTGGGGGGTGGGTCTGTGGTGGCGGCAGTTGAGGGGGCATACCCCATGTATGCGTGGGGGAATATCTGAAAATGTTTACAGCATTTGCGTGTTAAACCAGGTGTAAGGGAGGTAATGTTTAGGTTTCTACATGGAATCTTGCCGTCTGGTGTTGTGTTATTTAATAGGAGACTAAGGGAGGGTGGGGAGTGCAAAGCGTGTGGATGTTCGGAGACTATTTTTCATGCGGTGTATTTTTGTAATTGTTTAGAAGCTGTGAGGGTATGGTTAGGTAGGGTAGTTAGGTTAGTGGGTGGGGAAGGGTTACAGGTGTTAAGGGTGTTAAGTTTAGATATAGGTGGGATGAGTCAGATGGTGGTGAATGCGGTTGCGTATGTGGTCACTGATTTTATTTATACGTCTTGGGCTATGAGGGAGGTGGGTGTGGATGAAAGAATAAAGGTGTTAGCGGCCACCATTTATAGAACTAAGTGTCGCAATAGGGATCTTTATGGGGAAAGGTGGGAGACAGTGTTTACTGAGGGATACCGGAGTTTTAAGTTGAAGGATTTACGGGATTTAAGTGTAAAGGGGTAATGACGGGCTAGTTTCTTGAGCGGAGATGTGTGGATGGCTTTTAAAGTGTGTGACTGGACTTGAACTGATACATTATGATTTTCCTGAGTAGTGAGTGTTGTGTGGGTGGTGTTTTTACACATGTGTTCCCTTTATGTTGTGAAGATTTTGGATAGTACATGTACGTAATGTATTGGAGCACTACATCACTGTGTGTATACAAGGTGAATGAAAGGGTAGAATCTTAAAGTTTTTGTGTGTGTAAGAATGACTGTTCGTTGTTGTGAGAGTGCCTTCAAAGATGTTACATAAAGCACATACTACATGGTGTTACTAAGGTCTGCCATATGACTGTTTAGAATATGCTGTGATACAAAGTCCGGGGTTTCCCTTCTTGTAGGATGCATTCTGTAAGACACAATTTCTGTATATCTGAAGGTTCGAAGTTTAAATAGCTGTAATGAGTAACGTGGTACAGTTTTATATTATGCGAGATTGTATTTTGGCACATAAGGCCTAACATATAATGTTTCAGCGGCCTGGTTAAGATTATATAATGCATGTTGTGTGACACTGTATGTGTAGGGTAGTGATGTATATTTTAAGTACAAGCGGTTGGGTTCCCTTTAAGAGATTTCGTTCGGATTTTTAACCCCGGAGGGTTAGCCACCCAGGATAACCCAAGAAAGTCAGTGCGTCATCGAGGACTGTCTAACTTATTTCCATTGCTATTTTAATGTTTAAAGTCACATGTAAGAGTATATGTAAGGTAATATAAAAATGTATTTTGATTTTGTGTGAATACACAATTTTAGATGACTTTGTTGGATCAGGTATGCATATGAGTTCAAGTAGCGGTGTATATTATGTATTAATACTGCTATAGTGTATATAGTGTATGAAGAAGTCTTGGGTGGATTGTACCCGTGTTGAGATATAGAGAATATTATCCTTGTATGCTTGAAATAGCGAAATAAAATTAGCAAAATCAGATGAACCCCAACTCCCACCAACAGAAACAGCAAACAGACTCAATGATTTCTTCTCCACTATAGGACAAAACCTTGCCAATAAAATCCCAAGCTCAGATACCCCACCAAATGACTACCTCACCGGCAACTACCCGAACACACTGTTCCTAGCTCCGACTAACCCATACGAAGTCTCCCTTATTTTCAACGCACTAAAAAACAAGGCAGGAGATTTAAATACCTTACCACCCTTTATATACAAAAAAGTGTCACAAGTGCTATCACCAATCATTGCAACACTCTTTAACAAATCCATTGAATCCTCCACCTTCCCTACAGTACTCAAAATAGCAAGGGTCACCCCGATCCACAAAGGAGGAGACCAAACAGAGTTGAATAACTATAGGCCAATATCCAACTTACACCCTCTCTCAAAAATCTTCGAAAAATTAATTCATAAACGAATCTACTCCTACCTTATCTCCCAAAACATACTCAACCCCTGCCAATTTGGATTCAGGCCTAATAAAAATACTAATGATGCTATTATACACATGCTAGAACATATATACACTGCAATAGAGAAAAAAGAAGTCCCACTGGGGATCTTCATTGACTTACGTAAAGCTTTTGATACAGTTGACCATGACTTGCTCCACGTAAAATTGTCACACTATGGAATAAGAGGGCACTCCCTCAACTACCTCAAGTCATACCTCAGCAACAGAAGCCAATATGTGTACGCAAATGGGGCAAACTCTTCTGCGCAACCAATTACAGTTGGTGTCCCACAGGGAAGTGTCCTTGGCCCTCTTCTCTTTCTCCTATACATAAATGACCTTCCAAATGCTTCGCAATTACTCAACCCACACTATTTGCAGATGACACTACATACGTCTTCTCTCACCCGAGCCCAGTCACGCTACCCAATACTGTAAATACCGAATTACAGAAAATATCTACTGGATGAGGACTAACAATACTTACACTAAACTTTGACAAAACCTACTTCATTCAGTTTGGTACAGAGCTACAGATGTCCCCTCTTACATAATGATAAACGGATCACCTATCACAAAACTAACAGAGGGAAAATTCTTAGGAATCCACCTTGATAATAGACTCAAATTTCATACACATATACATCAAATTTTAAGAAATTTCCAAGGATATCGAAGTACGGTACTATGTTCCACAGTCAGCCCTCCTGGCCTATATCACCCCTTATTTCCCCCTATCTCACCTATGGAATTTGTGCATGGGGTCAACAACAATTAACCATCTCAGACCACTAATTACCCAACAAAAGGCTGCAGTTAGAATGATAACAAATTCTCACTACAGGCAGCCACCCCACCAATATTCAATACACAAAACCTACTCACCTACAAAACATCCATACTTATTACTGCACCTATTACATACATAGAACACTTAACTCTGATATTAACCCTCCCCTCAAACATCTCCTTGCCAAACCTCAACAAAACCCACATGACCATAACACAAGGCACAGATCACTCTTTGATTTTTCCCTCGTGTCCATCTCACACTATGCAAAACTAAATGCACATAAAAGGCCCAAAAATCTGGAATTCATTACCTGTAAATATAAAAGAAAACTACTGTTTAAAAATTCAAGTCTCTTCTCAAAGATCACTTACTCACCCAAAACCAAAAAATACTGAATAATGAACCTTATAAATTGTATATCTTAAATGTTTCTCACAATTATATCACATAAATGTTAACCAAAAACCCCAAATTTCTAACTTTATTTTTTTTTAAATACACTACCTAACAGAATCACTACCTAACTGAATGCAACCATATGACCTGTCTTTGTAATACTCACTTGTGCTTTATAGTAATTGTTTACATTAATGTTTTATCACTGATTTCATCATTGCTTAGTTAATCTTAATTTAATTTAAAGCCAGCCCGTAATGCTATGCATAGTATAAGTGGCTTTGGCATGCTGCTCTTATCTGTATTTTTTTGTACCTCTGTATGTGTGCTCAAATTGGAAATAAAAAGTAGTATCCTGCGCTCTTACAGTACGTCATTGATTTGTTGGTATTTGATGGGGGGGGGGGGTGTACCTTTTTACTTCCAGAGCACATATGTACGACTTTATAAATGTACCTTTGGTGGGGGGTGGATGTATAGGTTTTAATGGTATGTGGTGAGGTTTTTACCTTTAAGAATTGTTTTGTATATAAAACTTGGCATAAGATGTACAAGTGTGCTGAAGTAGATTATCTGGATATGTTGTTGGTACACTTGTGTGAAGTTTCTTTTTCTTTTTGGATTGTGTATACGTATGTTGTACTTTAATTTTGTTGCTACATGTTGATTGGTTTAGTGACATGTTTGCTTACATGTATAATGTATACTGTATTTTAAATAAAATATAAAAAAAAAATATTTTGGTATTGTGTGTGTTTAGTGAAACGTATGTATGCATTTTATGGTGTGTTTGTCGTATATATCTATACGTATTAGTTACAAAGATTTTTTTTTCTGGTATTTATGGTGTGTATCTTGTTGTACTCTATAGATTATGTATGGTGATGCTATTTAATTTTTAAGCAGCCTTGTATTTATGATGTTTTAAATAAAATATAAAAAAAAAAAAAAAAAAAAAAAAAAAAAAAAAAAAAAAAAAAAAAAAAGGTGATAATACTGGGTGAGCATAGGGGTATAAGAAGGATGATTTAGGGATGATGTGGGTTCAAAAAATGTGGTATGAATATTCAGTTTTAGAAAATGTGTAAATCAGTTTTATGTTTTTGTGATTATAACTTGAATTAGGTGGGTATGTCCTAATTGTTCGTGAACAGATTTAGTGATTGTACATTATGGTTGCAGTGGTATAAGTGTACATGATTTAGTGATTTTGGTGTAATGTTAATACAATTTATGTAAAAATTTTGTTTTATGTTTATAATTTCCTATGACTTAAGTGATTGTAAGTCATTTTTTGTTTTGTGATCAAGTGACAAATTTGTGTTTTTGGTAGACAGTATACTTGTTAAGTTTTTTTTTTTTTAGTCATTATGTTTGTGTGAAAGTTTATAACTTCATTTGTCTTAAGTGATTATGTCAAATTTTGTATAATGGTGATTAGTTGTCATATCTTTGGTGTTTTTGCATATTTTGTGTGTGTGTTCATGTGACTTATGTGATTGTGTCTAACATTTTTGTGTGCAAGTTTTAGGGTATATATGTCTTGGGTGTTTGTAATGCTAGTTTTTTTGTGATCACTTGTTAGTTACAGCATTTTGGGGGATATGTGTATGAAAATGTGCTTTAGTGATCTTAGTGGTTTTGAGGGGTATTTTATATTATTGGTGATCTTGGTGATCGTGACTTTTGTGTGAATGGGTGGTTCTGAGAATTTTCTTGGGTACATGATACGTTATAGTTAGTGGTGATCGTGAGCTCATGTCATCAGTGCATGAGTTAGTTTTTGTGTTTTTGCATTGTAATATCTGGAGAATGAGTGGGTGAGTTGTAATTTCAGTTAATGAACTGTATAAGTGTGATTGAGAACGTAATTTAGAGGGTGGGTTAGAGATGTTAAATGTTATTTGGGAGTATTCAAAATGGAGTATTCAAAGATGTTTGAGAATGTTTTTTGGGGATGTTCAATTGATGTATGACAGTATATTGGTGTTGTTCATGATGTATGAGAGTGTTTTGGTGTTGTTCATATGATGTACGAAAGTGTTTTGGTGTTGTTCATATGATGTACGAAAGTGTTTTGGTGTTGTTCATATGATGTACGAAAGTGTTTTGGTGTTGTTCATATGATGCATGAGAGTGATTCGGCAGTGTTCAAATGTTGTATAAGAGTGATTTGGTGGTGTTCAAATGATGCATGAGAATGTTTTTGAAGGTGTTCAAAATAAAATGTGGTGTCTGTGTGTTAGTTTTGGTAATGTCTCATATCATAAGTGTAAGAGTTAGTTTTTTTTGTGCTAATGTTGTAAAATCTGGAGAATGAGGGAGGTAGTTTGGTGGATGAGATGTACTTTCAGTTAATGAAATGTGTAAGTGTGGGTGAGTTAGAGATGTCAAATGTTATTTTGGAGTATTCAAACGATGTTTGAGAGTTTTCAAATGATGTATGAGATTATTTTGATGGTGTTCAAAGTAATCTGGGGTTGTTCTGCAGTGAGATGTTAAATGTTGTTGTTGATGAGAAAAAAATATTTCTTAACAGTTATTGAGGAAATTATATATGTTGTGTGTGTGTGTGTGTGTGTGTGTGTGTGTGTGTGTGTGTGTATGTGTGTGTGTGTGTGTGTGTGTGTGTGTGTGTGTGTGTGTGTGTGTGTTGTGTGTGTGTGTGTGTGTGTGTGTGGTGTGTGTGTATGTGGGGTTTGGGGTGTGTGTGTGTGTGTGTGTGTGTATGTGTGTGTGTGTGTGTGTGTGTGTTTTGTGTGTGTGTGTGTGGTGTGTGTGTGTGTGTGTGTGTGTGTGTGTGTGTGTGGTGTGTGTGTGTGTGTGTGTGTGTGTGTGTGTGTGTGTGTGGTGTGTGTGTGTGTGTGTGTGTGTGTGTGTGTGTGGTTGCAGGGGTGTATGTGTAACTTGCATTTTTTTTTCTTGTATTGGTAGAAAAATTGTAAGAGTTGTGGCAGATTTTCTGATGAAATAGTAAAATGGGGAAAAATGTGGCTATTACTTTGACAAAGTGAATCTTTTGTCGTATTAACGAAATCTTAATTTGTATTATGTAAAATTGTGACAAGTGAATTTTTTGTTGTATTTATCAAAATTGAGGAATTTTTGGGTTAATGTCGGTTAAGAGTGAAATTGTGTGTTAGTGGCATTAAACATCTGAGAAAAAAATTCGTATCGAAAGAAGAAAAATTGTGAGTTATGAGTGAAATTTGTATCTTTTTGTTGAACTGAGGGTAAATAATTTGTGACTTGTATCTTTTTCTTGTAGTGGCGAAAAATTATAAGTGTTGTGAGTGATTTTCTGATGAAACTCACTCACAACACTTATAATTTTTCGCCAATACAAGAAAAAATTTCAAGTGATTTTCTGATGAAAAATTTTTCTATGTGACATTTTAAAAATATCTTATTTTAAAGAAAATAAGATAAAAGATAAAACTTTAAACAAATTTCCTAAAAATTTTCTTGTAACAGTTAAGTGAAATATTGATATGTAGATATAAACCATTTTTTATTTTTCCCGTTAGCCCTTTTTGGGGGGCCCAGTTCCTAGGCCTTTTTTTTTATCCTAAAACTCTCGCGCTAATTTTCCCAGGTGGAAAATGGGGTTTCACAATAAAATAGCAACTTCGGGTTGGGGGAAAATCTAATCTTTGATGAAATATTTAAAAAAGGAGGAAAAAAATTTTTACTTTTACTGAGGCGGTAAAAACTTTTGGGCGTTTTTTAGCAAAAAAAAAGAAATTTTTTTTCGGTTTATGAGTGAAAAAAGTGATGTGGGTGAATTTAGGGTATTCAAAAAATTTTTTTTGGGATGATAAATTTTTTTTCAAAAACAAATTTTTTTTTAAAAAAAAAAAAAAAAAAAAAAAGGGTTTTCAAAAGTGTTTGAGGTGTTTATGGAGGGTGTTTTAAAAAAATGTATGAGCGTATTTTGGTGATTTCATTTTGAAGTTGAGTGATTTTTGGGGATGGGTCAAAAAGATTTTATGAGAGTTTTTTGAAGGAAAAAAAGATGTATAAGAATGTTTTGGTGGTGTTAAAATTTATGTATGAGATTCTTTTGAAGGTGTTTTAAAAAATTTAAAATGTGGTGTTTGGGTTTTATAATTTTGGTTTTTGTTCATGTCATAAGTTTTAAAGAGTTCCCGTTTTTTTCTTTTTTGTGAAAATGTTGTAAAGTCTGGAGAAAGAGGGAAGGTTTGTTTTTGGTTTGGGTGAAAAATGTAATTTTTTTCAGTTAATGAAATGTGTAAGTGTGGATGAAATCGAAAATGTCAAATGTTTTTTGGGAATATTCAAAAAAGTTGTTTTTAAAAATGTTTCCCAAAGGTTTTTTTGGAAGTTTTAATGTATTTTGGGAAATTTTAATGTTTTCCCCCAAAACCCACTTTAAATCTTGGGGCAGCGTTTTGAGGGAAAGTGTTTTAAAAAGTTTATTATTCATATCTTAGTTTTTGTGTTATGATAGTTATAGAGGTCAGTTATTGTTGTGGGGGATGTGGGTTATGAGTGTAAACAAAAGTTTTTTTTTGTATAAAAAATTTAGACAAGTGAAAAAAATTTGTTTTATTAAGAAATCTTTAAATTTTTAATATGCAGATTGTGCCCCAAATGAATCTTTAGTTTTATTTACCGATATTGGGAAATTTAAGGGTTTTTTTCTGGGTTTAAAAGTGAAATTTTTATATTAGTGACAATAAAATTGACAAAACTTTTGTATCGAAAAAGGGAAAAATTTTTGTGTTACAGAGACATTTTTTATCTTTTTTTTTTGAATTGAAATGATTGAATTGAGAATGAATTTTGTTTTGATTGTATCTTTTTTTCTTTTAAGGGAAAAAATTGTAAATGGGTTTTGGGGTGATTTTTTGTTTAAATATTTTTAAAAGGGGGAAAAAATTTTTGGATATTATTTGAGGGCAAATGAAAAATTTTGGAAAATTTTTGGGGAGAGTTGTGGGTTGTGAAATGAAAAAAAAGTAAATTTTTGTTTTTGTACTGAACGAAAAGGAAAATTTTTGGGGTTATCCTGGATTATGAGAGAAAAATTTTGTATTATAATCATTAAAAAGTTTGGGTAAAATTTGCCCCTGTTTTCGAAAAATTTTGAGCTGTGAGTTGTGGGTTTTAAAGAAAAATTGTGAGCTATGGTTGTGGGGTATTAACGAAAATGAGGAATTTCTGGGGTTTTCCAGAGTTAAAAGTGGAAAAAGAGGAATTTTTTGGGTTTTCCAAAAGGGTTTAAAAGTGAAAAAAGAGGAAAAAATTTTTTGGGTTTTTTTCCAGAGTTTTTAAAAGGAAAATAGGAATATTTGGGTTATCCCGAGTTTAAAAGGGAAAATGGGAATATTTGGGTTATCCCGGTTAAGAGTGAAAAAGAGGGGAAAATTTGGGTTTTTCCCGAGTTAAAAAGTGGGAAAAGAGGAATATTTGGGTTTTTCCAGAGTTAAGAGTGAAAAAGAGGAATTTTTGGGGGTTTCCAGAGTTAAAAGGTGAAAAAGGGAATATTTGGGTTATCCGAGTTAAGAGTGAAAATGAGGAAAAAATTTGGGTTATCCAGAGTTTTAAAAGTGAAAAGAGGAATATTTGGGTTATTCCCGAGTTAAAAAGTGAAAAAAGAGGAATATTTGGGGGTTTTTGCAGGAGTTAAGAGTGAAAATTAGGAATATTTGGGGGGATCTGGTTAAGATTGAAAATGAGGAATATTTGGGTTATCCAGAGTTAAGAGTGAAAATGAGGAATATTTGGGTTATCCTGAGTTAAGAGTGAAAATGAGGAATATTTGGGTTATCCAGAGTTAAGAGTGAAAATGAGGAATATTTGGGTTATCCAGAGTTAAGGTGGGAAAAAGAGGAATATTTGGGGTTTTTCCAGAGTTAAAAGGGGAAAAAAAAGGAATATTTGGGTTATCCAGAGTTAAAAGTGAAAAAGAGGGGAAAATTTTGGGGTTTTCCAGATTAAGAGTGAAAAAGAGGAAAATTTGGGTTTTTCCGAGTTTAAAAGTGGAAAAAAAGAAAGGGAAAAATTTTGGGGTTTTCCTGAGTTAAAAGTGAAAATTTTAGGAATTTTTTGGGTTATCCAGAGGGAAAAAGTGAAAAAAAGAGGTTTATTTGGGTTTAAACCAGAGTTTTAAAAGGGGAAAAGAGGGGGAAAATTTGGGTTATCCTGGTTTTAAAAAGTGAAAAAAGAGGAATATTTGGGTTATCCAGGTTAAAAGTGAAAATGAGGAATATTTTGGGGTTTTCCAGAGTTAAGAAATGAAAAAAAGGAATATTTTGGGGTTTTCCTAAGTTAAGAGTGAAAATTTGGGAAAATATTTGGGTTTTTTGAGTTTAAAAGTGAAATGAGGAATATTTTGGGGTTTTTAGAGTTAAGAGAGAAAAAAGAGGAAATTTGGGGTTTTCCAGGTTAAGAGTGAAAAAAGAGGAAATATTTTGGGGTTTTCCTGAGTTAAGAGTGAAAGTTTTTTTGGGGTTTTCCCGAGTTAGAGTGAAAAAAGAGGAAAAATTGGGTTATCCAGAGTTTAAAAGGGGAAAAAGAGGAAAATTTGGGTTATCCCGGTTAAAAGTGAAAAAAGAGGAAATTTGGGTTATCCAGAGTTTTAAAAGTGAAAATGGGAATATTTGGGTTATCCTTTTTTTAAGAGTGAAAAAAGAGGAATATTTGGGTTATCCTGAGTTAAGAGGGGAAAATGAGGAATAATTTTTGGGGTTTTGCAGAGTTAAGAAGTGAAATGAGGAATTTTTTGGGTTATCCTGGTTAAGAGTGAAAATGAGGAATATTTGGGTTATCCAGAGTTTAAGGGGTGAAAAAAAGAAAGGGAAAATTTGGGGGTTTTCTGAGTTAAAAGGGGAAAATTTAGGAATATTTGGGTTAAACCAGAGGTTTTAAAAGTGAAAATGAGGAAATTTTGGGTTATCCGAGTTTAAAAGTGAAAATGAGGAATAAATTTTGGGGTTAAACCAGGTTAAAGGTTTAAAAAAGAGGAATAATTTTGGGGGTTTTCCAAAAGTTAAGAGTGAAAAAGGGGGAATATTTGGTTAAAACCAGAGTTAAGAGTGAAAAAGGGAATTTTGGGTTATCCCGAGTTAAAAGTTTAAAAAGAGGAATATTTGGGTATCGAGTTAAGAGTGAAAATGAGGAATATTTGGGGTTTTCCCGAGTTAGAGTTTAAAAAAGAGGAATATTTGGGTTATCCAGAGTTAAGAGTGAAAAAGTTTTTATTAAATGCCATTAAACATTTGAGAAAAAAATTTCGAAAGAGGAAAAATTTGTGAATAAAACGGGAAGGATGGGGTTTTTTGTGGGGGTTTTGGGGTGTTGTTGGGGTGGGGTTTTTGTTTTTGGGGTTGTTGTGGGTGTTGTGGTTTTGTTTGGGTTTTTGTTGTTTTGGGGGTTGTTGTGGGGTTGTGGGTGTTTTTTGTGGGTGGTTGTTGTAGGTGTTGTTTTTGGGTGTTGTTGGGGTGTTGTTGTGGGTGTTTTGGGTGTTGTTGTGGGTGTTGGTTTTGGGTGTTGTTTGTGGGTGTTGTGGGTGTTGTTTGGGGTGTTGTTGTGGGTGTTGGTGGGGGTTGTTTTGGGGGGTTGTTGTGGGTGTTGTTGTGGGGGGGTTGTGGGTGTTTTTTGTGGGTTTTTTGTTGTGGGGTGTTGTTGTGGGTGTTGTTTTGGGTGTTGTGGGTGTTGTTGTGGGGTTGTTGTTGGTTTTGTTTTGGGTTTTTTGTGGGTGTTGTTGTGGGGTTGTTGTGGGGGTTGTTGTGGGTTTGTTTTTTTGGGGGGTTGTTGGGGTGTTTTGGGGGTTGTTGTGGGTTTTTGTTGTGGGTTTGTTGTGGGTGTTGTTGGGGGTTGTTGTGGGTTTGTTGGGGGGTGTTTTTTGTGGGTGTTGTTGTTTGGGGGTTGTTGGGGTGTTGTGGGTGTTGTTGTGGGTGTTGTTGTGGGTGTTGTTGTGGGTTTTTGTGGGTTTTGTGGGTGTTGTTGTGGGTGTTGTTTAGGGTGTTGTTGTGGGAGTTGTTGTGGGTGTTGTTGTGGGTGTTGTTTTTGGGGTTTTTGTTGTGGGTGTTTTTGTGGGTGTTGTTGTGGGTTTTTGTTGTGGGTTTTTTGTTGTGGGTGTTGTTGTGGGTGTTGTTGTGGGTTGGGGTTTGGGTGTTGTTTTTTGGGTGTTGTTTGGGTGTTGTTGTGGGGGTTTTTTGTGGGTGTTGTTGGGGGGTGTTGTGGGTGTTGTTGTGGGTTTTTGTTGTGGGTGTTGTGGGTGGGTTTTTGTGGGTGTTGTTTGGGTGTTGTTGTGGGTGTTGTTGTGGGTGTTGTTGTGGGTGGGTTTTTGTGGGTGTTGTTGGGGTGTTGTTGTGGGTGGTTTTTGTGGGTGTTGTTGTGGGTGTTGTTGTGGGTGTTTTGGGGGTTTTTTGTGGGGGTTGTTGTGGGGGTTGTTTTGGGTGTTGTTTTGGGTGTTTGGGGGGTGTTGTTGTGGGTGTTTTTGTGGGTGTTGGGGGGTGTTGTTGTGGGTGTTGTTGTGGGTGTTGGGGGGTTTTTGTGGGTTGTGGGTGTTGTTGTGGGTGTTGTTGTGGGTGTTGTTGTGGGTTTTGTTGTGGGGGTTGTGGTGTTGTTGTGGGTGTTGTTGTGGGGTTTTTGTGGGTTTTGGTTTTGTGGGTTTTTGTTTTGGGTGTTTTTTTGGGTGTTGTTGTGGGTGTTGTTGTGGGGTTGTTGTGGGTGTTGTTGTGGGTGTTTTTGGGTTTGTGGGTGTTTTGGGTTTTGGGTGTTTGTGGGTGTGGGGGTTGTTGTGGGTGTTGTGGGTTGTGGGTGTTTTTGTGGGTGTTGGGTTTTGGGTGTTGTTGTGGGTGGTTTTTTGTGGGTGTTGTTGTGGGTGGGTTTTGGGGTTTTGGGTGTTTTTTGGTGGGTGTTGGGGGTTGAGGGTGTTTGTGGGATGTGGGTGTTTTTGTTGGTGTTTTGGGTTGGGGTGTTTGTGGAATGTGGGTGTTTGGGGGATGTGGGGGTTGTTTTTGGGGTTTTGGGTTGGGGGTTTTTTGGGGTTGGGGGGTGTTTGTGGGATTGGGTGTTTTTGGGATGTGGGGGGTGTTGGGTTGTGGGTGTTGTGGGTTTTTGGGTGTTTGTGGGTTTTTATGTGTTTGTGGGGTGTGGGTTTTTTTGGGTTTTGGGGTTTTTTGTGGGAGGGGGGTTTTTGTTGTGGGTGTTGTGGGGTTTTTGGGTGTTTGTGGGTTGTGGGGGTGTTGTGGGAGAGGGGTGTTTGTGGGGTTTGGGTTTTTTGTGGGATGGGGGGTTTTTTGTTGTGGGTTTTTTGGGTTGGGGGGTGTTTGTGGGGGTGTGGGTGTTTTTTGGGATGTTTGGGGGTTTGTTTGGGGTGTGGTGTTGTTGTGGGGGGGTTGTGGGTTGGGGTTTTTTGTGGGATGTGGGTGTTTTGTGGGATGGGGGTGTTTGTGGGGTTTTTTGGGGTGTTTGTGGGATGTGGGTGTTTGTGGGTTGTGGGTGTTTTTTGTGGGTGTTGTGGGGTTTGGGTTTTTTGTGGGATGTGGGTGTTTGTGGGTTGTGGGGTGTTTGTGGGATGTGGGTGTTTGTGGGATGTGGGTTTTTTGTTTGTTGTGGGTGGTTTTTGTGTGTGTTGTGGGTTGTGGGTGTTTGTGGGATGTTGGGTTTTTTGTGGGTTGTGGGTTTTTTGTGGGATTTTGGGTGGGTTTTTGGGATGTGGGTGTTTGTGGGATGTGGGTGTTTGTGGGTTTTTGGGTGTTTGTGGGTTTTGGATGTTTGTGGGTTTTTTGGGTGTTTGGGGAGATGTTTGGGGGTTTGTGGGGTTTTGGGCGGGTTTTTGGGATGTGGGTGTTTTGGGGTGTGGTGTTTGTGGGGGTGGGGGGTGTTTGTGGGTTGTGGGGTTTTTTTGTGGGATGTGGATGTTTGTGGGTTGGGGGTTTTTTTTGGGGGGGTTTTGGGTGTTTGTGGGATGTGGGGGGTTTTGTGGGTTGGGGGGTGTTTGTGGGTTTTGGGTGTTTTTGGGGGTTTTGGGGGGTTTGTGAGATGTGGGGGGGTTTGTGGGTTGGGGGTTTTTGTGGGATGTGGGTGTTTGTGGGGTTTTGGGGTGTTTGTGGGTGTTTGGGTTTGTGGGGTTTTGGGTTTTTTTGTGGGTTGTGGGTGTTTGTGGGGGGGTGGGTGTTTGTGGGTTGGGGGTGTTTGTGGGATGTGGGTGTTTGTGGAGTTGTGGGGTTTTTTGTGGGTGTGGAGTTTTGGGTTGTGGGTGTTTGTGGGATGTGGGTGTTTGTGGGTTGTGGGGTTGGGTTTTTGGGTTTTTTGTGTTTGTGGGTTTTGGGGGTTTGTGGGGTGTTTTTTGTTTGTGGGATGTGGGTGTTTTTTGGGGGTGTGGGTGTTTGTGGGGTTGGGTGTTTTGGGATGTGGGTGTTTGTGGGGTTTTAAAGGGGTTTGTGGGTGTGGAAAGTTTTTTGGGTTGTGGGGGTTTGTGGGATGTTTTTTGTTTGGGGTGTGGGGGTGTTTTGGGATTGGTGTTTTGGGGGGTGTGGGTGTTTGTGGAAAAATGGGTGTTTGTGGGATGTTTGTTTTTTGTGGGATGTGGGGGTTTGTGGGTGTGGGGGTTTGTGGGATGTGGGGGTGTTTGTGGGATGGGGTGTTTTGGGGGGGTTGTGGGTGTTTTTGGGATTTTGGGTGTTTTGTGGGATTTGGGGGGGTGTTTTTGGGATGTGGGGTGTTTGTGGGATTTTGGGGGGTTTGTGGGATGTGGGTGTTTGTGGGAAAGTGGGTGTTTGTGTGTGTATGTGTTTTGTGTGTGTGTTTTGTGTGTGTGTTTTTGTGTGTGTGTGTGTGTGTGTGTGTGTGTTTTGTGTGGGGTATGTGTGTGTGTGGGTTTTGGGTATGTGCGTGTGGGTGTGTGTGTGTGTATGTGTGTGTGTATTTTGTGTGTGGTGTGTGTTTTTGTGTGTGTGTATGGTGTGTGTGTGTGTTTTGTATGTGTTTTTGCGTGCGTGCGTGTGTGTGTGTGTGGGGTGTTTTGTGTTGTGTGTGTGTGGTGTGTGTGTTTTGTGCGAGTATGTGTGTGCGTGCTTTTTGTTGTGTGTGTGTGTGTTTTTACTCACCCAGTTGAGGTTGCGGGGGTCGATCCGAGCTCCTAGCCCCCCCTCTTCATTTTTCGTACTTGGTCAATCTCCCCCAACCCTGAGCTTTATCATTTCCCCTGCTTAAAAGGGTATGTATGGATCCTGCCTCCACTACATCGCTTCGCAAAATATTCCACTTTTCTGACTTTTTTGTTGGGTGAGGAAAAACTTCCTAACATCCCTTTTGAAATTATCTGTGTTTTTCAAAATTCCCAATGGTCCCCCTTTTTACGTGTTTCCCAAACTTGGAAAATCCCGTCTTTTTTCCCCCTTGTCAATTTCCCCTTTAGTATTTTTTTCCCGTCGTTACACCCTTCCCCCCATCTCTCCCGCCCTCCCCAGGGGTTCGTCAGGTTGATTTTTCCCCTTTAAACCCCTCCTCGTAGGACAAACCCCTTTGCTCTGGGGGGTAGTCTTGTTGCAAAACCCTTTCCCCCCTTTTTCTAGTTTCTTTACGTGTTGGCTAGGGTGGGTTCCAAACTGGTGCCGCGTACTCCCAATATGGGCCCTAACGTACACGGGTGTTTAAAGGGTCCTGAAAGATTTCCCTTTTTAAAAATGTCGGAAAAGCTGTTGTGAAAGGTTTGCTAGGCGCCCCTATGCTGCAGCAGTTATTTGGTTGATGTTTTCGCTTAGTAATGGGTTTCCCGGTGTTATTCTCACCCCCAAAATCTTTTTTCCTTTAGTGAGGTTTGTGGTCTTCGTCCCCCTGACTGTACTCCTTTTGTGGTTTCTTTGCCCTTCCCCCAAACTCATGACTTTGCATTGGTGGGATTGAACTCCAGGAGCCCCAAAAAGGGTGGACCAGGTCTGCACCCCCGTCCCCGATCCCCTTTTTAGTTCTGCCCCCGGTCCCTTTGATCGAGGGAATTCTTTCTTTCCCAAATTCACGTCATCTGCAAACAGGGACACCTCAGAGTCTATTCCCTTCCCCTGTCGTTCACAAATACCAGAAACGCACTGGTCCTAGGGGCTGCCCCGTGGGACCCCTGGTTAAAGGTGCACACTCCTGACACCCCGGGCCCCCCCTACCCTGACTGCTGCTGTTTTTCCTGAAAGTATTCCCTGATCCTTGTTGTGTTTTCCCCGTTATCCTGCTTGGTTCCCCCAGTTTTTTTTTCACCCAAACCCTTGTGTGGAAAATGTGTCAAAAGCCTTTTTGCAGTCCAAGAATTTTGCAATCCCCCCACCCTCTCTCTCTTGTTTATGCTGTCACCATGTCTAGAACTCCAGAGGGTTTTTGACACAGGATTTCCCGTCCCCGAAAAAATGTTGGGTGCTTTTTGATGAGTCATTCCTTTTAGGTGTTTCCACCAATTTCTCCCGATTTTCTTTTCTAGTTTTTTCTTCATTTTAAAAATTTTTGGGGTTTTTTAGTGACACTGGTTTTTAGTTTAATGCTTCCTGTCTGTCTCCTTTTTTTAAAAAATTGGGGGGTACATTTGCTTGTCTTCCCTGCCCAAAGGGAATTCCTGTTTCGATTGAGTATTGAAATATTGTTTTTTAGGGGTACACATAGCGGCCCCCCTGCTCCCTCTCTCAATAACCCCTGGGGAGTTGTTATCTGAAACCCCCTTTCCTTTGAGGTAAACTTTTCTCACCAGAAGCCTCTTCAATTTTCCTCGGTTTTGTGTACTGTGTCCCGCACATGGTGGTGTGCCAACCCCTTCCGTCTTTCTGGAGCCCCTTTTGTCCCCCCCCCCCCCCCCCCCCCCCCACCCCCCCCCCCCCTTCCCCAGCCCCCCCCCCCCCCCCCCCCCCCCCGGGGGGTTTTTTTTTGTGGCATTTTAAATTTTTTGGTTTTGGTTTTTTGGCCCCCCCCCTGCCTGTGTGTGTTTTGTGTCCCCGGGTGTGTGTGTTGTGTGGGTGTTTTTTGTCCATAATTTTGGTTTTGGGGGTGCTTTGGGATTTAGTTTTGGGCAGCCTTTTTGTGTTGGGTCCCCCCTTTGTTCCCTTTTTGGTTTGCAAATTTTCTTAAAACTAGTTGGGCCGCCTCCTTACTTCCTTCTGGGCCCCTTTCCCTTTGGGTTTCAACCCCTTTCTTAAAAAACTATTTGGTTCCCCGTTACTCTTCCTTTTAGTCTTTCCCCTTCCAATTTGTGGGAAAACCCCTTTCCGGGCCCCTCCCTGGAAAATCCTTTTCCTTCCTTTTCCCCTTTTCCCCTTTCCCCCGGCATTTATCTTGTTTTTTTTCCCCCTTAATTTTTTTAAAGTCTCCCCCGACCCTTCTGTTTTTCCGTGTCGTCAGTCCGATTTCCCTTAAAACCCTTTTCCCCGTACGACTTTCCCTTGAGCTCTGGGACTAGCCTTTTGCCCAAAAATTTGTAACCCTTTTTCTAACTTTTGCGTGCCCTTTACCCGGTTTGGGGGGTTCCAGACTGGTGCTGCATTTCTCCCGTAAGGGCCTAACTTTCACAGTGTAAAAGTGTTTTTGAACCCATTCCCCTTTTTTTTGGTATTTGGAAGCTATTTTCAGGTTTGCCAGGCGCCCCCTATGCTGCAGCAGTTATTTGGTTGATGTGTGCCTCCGGTGATGTGCTCGGTTATGGTCAACCCCCAAAGGGTTTTTTCCCAAGTGAGGGCTGTAGTTTTTTTGTCCACCTAGCCCCATACCTGTTTGCGGGCTTCTTTGCCCCTCCCCAATTTCATGACATTGCATTTGGTGGATTGAAATTCGAGAAGCCCGTTATGGAAAACATGTCCCGCCTGGCCAGGGTTTTCTTTCAGTCCTGCCCCCTCCTCGTCCGTTTTTTTTCTTTCATAACTTTTACATCATCTGCGAAAAAAGGGACCACTTCAGAGTCTATTCCTTCCAAACAAAGCGTTTGTGTGTTGTGTGTGTGTGTGTGTGTGTGTGTGTTTGGTGTGTGGTGTGTGTGTGTGTGTGTGTTGTGTGTGTGTGTGCGAGTATGTGCGGGGCCCCTGCGTGTGTGTTTTTTGTGTGTTGGGGGGGGTGTGTGTGTGTGTGTGTGTGTGTGTACTCACCTTTTACTCCCCCTATTTGTGGTTTTCAGGGGTCGAGGCTTAGCTCCTGGCCCCGGGGGTTTTGTGTGTGTGTGTTTGTGTGTGTGTGTGTGTGTGTGCGCGCCCCGAGCGGGTTTTGTGTGTGTGTGTGTGTGTGTGTGTGTGTGTGGGGTGTGCTTTTTGTGGTGGGGTTTTGCACTCACCTTTGTTGTACTTACCCGTTGAGGTTGCGGGGTGGTCCCAAACCCCCCCAGCCTCTTCACTGGTCGTAATGGTCCTCCCCCCAAAAAAAGTGGCTTTATCATACCTTGCTTAAAGCTTGTAGACCCTCCCTTCACTCATCTCTCCCAAACTATTCCACTTCCTGCCTACTTGTGGCTGAAGAAAACTTCTTCATCCCCGATTCATCTGTGTTTTCAATTTCCAATGTGCCCCCTTGTTGCTGTGTCCCATCTCTGGAACACCCTGTCTTTGTTCACCTTGTAAATTCCTCCGTATTTTGTATGTCGTTATCATGCCCCCCCTATCTCTCCTGCCCTCCATTCGTCAGGGTGTTTTCCCCCTTAACCTATCCTCGTAGGACATCCCTCTTGCCTTGGAACTAGTCGGTTGGTGGGGGTGTGTGTTGGTGGTGTGTGTGTGTGATCCCCTAATTGTGCTCACCAATTTGGGTTGCGGGGTCGAGACTCAGCCCCGGGCCCCCCTCTTCACTGATCTTTACCGGGCCCTTTCTCTCTCTCTGCCCCTGAGCTTTGTAAAAACCCTTTAAAACTATTATGGTTCCACCCCCACTACTTCACTTGCTGGATTCCACTTGCTGACAACTCTAGACTGAAAAAACATTTCCCTAACGTCCCTGGACCGTCGAGTTTCAGCTTCCAGTTTGCCCCCTTGTCCCTTGTCCCCCTCGGGAAACATCCTATCCGTCCCCTTTGTTTTTCCCCCGAGTACTTGTATGTCGTTATATGTCTTCCCTGACCTTTTTCCCCCTGTCGTCAGTCCGATTTCCCCTTTAACCCTTTCCCCTGTACGACATTCCCTTGAGTCTGGGACTGGTTTGTTGAAAAACCTTTGTATTTTCTCTAACTTTTTGAGTGCTTGACCGGGTGTGGGGTTCCAGACTGGTGCTGCATACTCCTTAGGGCCAACATACACAGTGTCAGTGTCTTAAAACGTTTCCTTTTTAAGGGTATGGGAACGCTATTCTCGGTTTTTCCCGGGGCGCCCGTATGCTGCAGAAGTTATTTGGTTGATGTTCCTCTCTTTTATGTGCTCGGTGTTATGGTCACCCCAAGGTCTTTCCCCCCTAGTAGGTTGTAGTCTTTGCCCACCGCCTATACCTGTCTCGGTTTTATTTGCCCCTCCCCAAACTTCATGACTTTCATTTGGCTGGTTTGAATTCGAGAAGCAGTTTTTGGGACCACTTTCCCAGCCTGTCCGGGTCTCTTTGCACTCCTGCCTCATCCCGTCCGTTTTAAAATTCTTCTCATCAACTTACGCCCACTGCGACAGGGACACTTCGAGCTACCTTTCCCCATCATGCTTTCACATATACAAAAAAGCCGGTCCTAGAACTGCCCCTCGGGGGACCCCGCTCGTAACAGGGCCCACTGTAACCTCTTCACTACCTGACTCGTTGCTGCCTCCCTGCCCGGGTATTCCCTTACCTTTGCAGTGCCCCCCTTTAAAATGCCCCCGTTTTCCCCAGCTTCTGCACTAATCTTTTTGGGGGCAATTTTGTAAAAGGCCTCCTGCAGTCTAGGAAAACGCAATCACCCACCCCCTCTCTCGTGCTTATTCTGTTACCTTTTCAAAAAAACTCCAGGAGGTTTGTGATAAAGATTTCCTTTCCAAAAACCCCATGCTGGTTTTCTTTTTAAATCTTGTTTTTTCCGGGTGTTCGCCCACTTTCCCCTCCTGATAATCTTCTCCTGACTTTGACACAATACATGTCAGAACACGGTCGTAGTTTTAGTGCCTCTTTTCTGTTTCCCTTTCTTAAATAGGGGGACTACAAAGCTGTCTTCCTTTTCTCAGGTAGTTGCCCATTTCAAGGGGATGTGTTGAAGATTGGGGTTAGAGGCACGCACAGAAATCTTGCTCCTTTAAAGGCCCCAGGGGGAGATGTTGTCCGGTCCCACGCTTTTGAGGTTAAAGGTCATAAAGCTTTTTCACCCCCCTCTCGATGTTCGTATTTTTACCCAAAACACTTGTTGGTAATTCCCATCTTGATTTTCCCCTTCTGTGCTGCTTCCACAGCCCTTTCCCTGTCTTACTGTAAAAATTCCTTAAATCCCTTTTTCAGCCCCTCACAAAACCTCCTGATCATTTTTGTGAGTTCCCCACTTCGTCCTTAATCTGATCACCTGGTCTTTAACTGTTTTCTTCCTCCTGATGGGGTATACAACGTTTCGGGTCAGTCTTGTTTCCGATCTATGTCATTTTCATACTGTCGCTGGGCCCCCCTCCTTACCTGTGCATACTCTTTCCTGCTCTGCGACTGATCCCCCCTTTTTTTCGGGGTTTTTCTCTGCCTTTTCGTCTTTTCCTTCTCAATTAACACTTTTTTTTTTGCCCCCTTACACCGTCGGGTAAACCACGGGCCCCTTTCTGCTCTTCCCGTTTTTACTGTTACCCTTGGGAAAAAAACTTTTCCACTGCCCCCTTTCTTTTTTGTTGTTACATATTCCATATTTAAATTACTGGTTTTCCCTGCCAGTTCTCTGTCCCACTGGACCTCCCGCAGGAAGTTCTTCAACCCTGTGTCCCCCTTTTATAGTCGGGTTTTTTCCCATTCAACTCCGTATTCTCTCCATTTGCAGCTCTCTATGTTTTCAAAGCACAGAACCAGTGGTCGCTGCTCCGGGGCCCCATACTTGTGTCCTCAATGCCCTGAGCTGCTCGGGTGAACAAAATGCCAATCTTGCGGGTTCATCCCCCCTCTCACTCTGGTAGTGTCCTTAACATTTTGTGCATGGGGGTTTTTCCAGACCAGCCCAAATTTCCCGTTTCCGGACCCCCATGGGCTCCAGGTTTTCCCGTCGATCTCCCTGTGGTTGAAATCCCCAATAACCAGAAAACTTTGCTCTCTGGAATGAGTCTTTTTGCCACCCAGAAAGGTGTCCCCTTTTGTTCTGTGTCTCTTATTTCCCTTTTGGGCCCTCCTCAGTTCTGTGGGGATTAACATCACTGAAATGCCCACTGTGTGTTCCCCCAACTGAATTTAAAACCTGCATGTAACTCTTTCTCCTCTCTCTATCCCTTCCTTTTTCTCGAATTTCCATCTTTTTTTAGAGCAGAGAACCCCACCCTCCCCCCCCCCCCCCTTCTATCTTTCCTCATGATCTGGTATCCTGGTGGGAAGATTGATCGTTTTGTCCTTGGAGTTTTGTTTCTGTAACTGCTATGATGCCTGGGGACTTTTATTGATTTTTTCTTGCCTTTCCCCCAAAGTTTATTCGTTAACCCACTGCATTTGTGTCCCAAACCTTCAACTTCTGTTAAAATACTGAACTGGGGGGGTGGAAAGGGATGGGTGTGGATGGTTGGGTTTGGGGTTGTTTCATTTTCCTTGGGGGTGTCGGGCTGGAGCCCTTCGCAGGGTTTCGGGGGGGTGTGCTTTTCTTCCATTTGATCCGGGTTATTCTGCTATCCTTTTTCTTTTCCTCCCATTTCTCCTTTCTTTTGTGAACTCTCTCTTTCACGTTTTTTCCTTTCGTCCTGTGTTCTGCCCCTCGATCGAGGTACCACACCGAACCCGCTTCCCTCTACCCTGCTTTCCCCCCTGCAGGATCAGGGTTGGGTTTTTGATTCCCCTTGAAAATTACTTTGAAAGGCCGATTCCTTTTTTTTGTGAACCACCCAATTCCCGAAAATTTCCCACCTGGGTCTGCCCCCCTCGCCTATCACCTTCATGATATCTTCAATCGCTTTTTCTCCTCCTGCTTTCTTTCTCATAAGTTTCCCTTTTTTAGTTGTCTAGCCCATAGCAAACACGGATCTCTCCTTTCCACCCCCACTGTGACCCCCTTTGCTTTCTCTGATGTGTTTTAGTTTTTTTCCCGTGGAGTTTTCCCTTTCCCTTTTACCCCTTCCTATTTAGGGGCCCTTTATGTTTTTGGGGGTTTGCCCTTTTCGCTCACTGTTCCGGGCCCCCACAGGTATCTGGAAGGTCCTTGAAATTCCCTAGTTCCTTCAATTTTTCCAACCTCCTTCTGCCCTAGTGTGCCCCCTGTCTTTGTTTTGGCCCCATGGGGTTTGACGGGACCTCTGCAACTTTTTAGTTTCCATGTTTCCCTTCAGACTTTTTGTTTGTTTGATGTAGCCATTGCCGATGACTTCGTAATATTTTTGCTCTGTGCTGTTTAGTGTTCACTCCTTTTCAACTCTCTATCTGATTTCTGCTGCTGTGACCTTTTTCTTCCCCCCTTCTCATTCGGGCCTAACCTTCTTCATTTTCCCTTTTCCATCATCTAGTTCTTCCCCAGTCTTCCTCCCTTTTTTTGAGCTCTACCCCATTCCTCCCCCCCAGATTCGTCCTTGGAGCCCTTGTCCTCACCGGGCTCAGGTTCCCCCGTTGCCCACAAAGGGGGGAGGGGGTGGTTAGGGGGGGGGGGAAACATTTTAGGAGGGAGGGGATGGAGGTTGGGGGGGGAGGGGGAGGATGGTTATTGGGGGGGGAGAGATATTGGGGGGGGGGGGGTTTTGATGTTTTGGGGAGAGGGGATGGAGGGTTATGGGGGGGGGGAGGAGGTTATTGGGGGGAGGGAGGATTTGGGGGGGGTTAGCTTTTGGGGAGGGGTTAGGGGTTTGGGGGAGGGTGGTGGCTAAGGTAGGTGGTTAGGGAAGTGGAGGGGGGGTTTTAGGGGAGGGGGGGTACGTGTTTGTCTCATGTTTGTGTCAAGTGGTGAGAGTGTGTGGGGGTGTGTGTGTGTGTGTGTGTGTGTGTGTGGGTGTGTGTGTTGTGGTTTGGTTGTGTGTGTGTGGGGGTGTGGGGTTATGTGCGTGGGTGTGTGTGGTGTGGGTGGGGTGTTATTGGGTGTGTGTGTGTGTGGTGTGTGTGTGGGGTTGGGTGTGTGTGGTGTGTGTGTGTGTGTGGGTGGTGTGTGTGTGGGTTGTGTGTGGTGGTGTGTGGGGTGTGTGTGTGGGGGTGTGTGGTGGTGGTGTGTGGTGGGTTGTTGTGTGTGGTGTGGTGTGGGGTGTGTGTGTGTGGGTGTGTGTGTGTGGTGTTGTGGTTGGGGGTGTGGGTTTGTGGTGTGTATTTTTGTTGTGTATTTCCCCCAAATTTGTCTAAACCTATTTGGGGTTGCGGGGTCGACCCCTAGCTCCGGCCCCCCCTCTTCCCGGGTTGCTACTAGGCCCTCTCTCCCCCGCCCAGAGCTTTATCAAACCTCTTTTTTAAAATGTGTAGGCCCGCCTCCACACGTCATTTTCTGGGCATTCACTGCCTTAAAACTCGACTAAGAAATATTTCCTCTCTCTCTGACTCATTTGGGGTCTTCAAATTCCAATTGTGGCCTCTTGTTTCTGTGTCCCCCCCGGAACTCCGTCCTTGTCCCCCTGTCTATTCCACGCAGTATTTTTTAAGTCGTTATCTGTCTCCCCCGCCCTCCTGTCCCCCGTGTCGTCAAAGGGCCCATTTTTCCCCTTTAAACTTTCTTAAGGACATCCCCTTAGCTCTGGAACTAACCCTTTTTGCAAACCTTTGAATTTTCCCTTTTTTTTGAGTGCTTTATCAAATGCGGGGTTCCAAAACAGGTGCTGCATACCCATTGGGCCTGACAACACGGTGTACAGGTCTTTAATGTTCCTTACAAGGGTCGGAATGCTGTTTTCAGGTTTCAAGGGGCCCATAGCTGCAAACAGTTTTCTGATTGATGTGTGCTTCCGGAACATGCTCGGGGGATCCACCCCCCAAAATCTTTCTCCTTGAGTGAGGTTTTCAGTCTTTGGCCAACCCAGCCTAACCGGGTTTTGGTCTTTTGTGCCCTTCCCCTTCTTCATTTACTTTGCATTTGGGGAGGATTTAAAATTTGAAAAGCCATTTGCTGGACCAGGTGTCCCCGTCCAGGTCTCTTTGAAGTCCTGCCCCGGTCCCCCTCAATTTAATTCTCCCCATTTAAATTCACATCATCTGCAAACGGGAACTTCCTTTAGCTAACCCTTCCGTCATTTCGTTCACTTACCAAAAATAGCCTGGTCCCCAGGACCCACCCCTGGGACCCCCCTCGTCACAGGTCCCACTGTGATACATCATTACGTACCTGACTCGTTTTTGCCTCCCTGCAGGTATTTTTTTTGATCCATTTCAGTGCCCCTTTCCCGTTATTGCCCCTGATGCTCAGTTCTGCACAATCTCTGTGAGGAACTGGTCAAGGCCCTTCTTTCAGTCCCGAAAAGCAATCAACCCCCCCCTCTCTCTCTTGTCTTACTTCGTTATTTTTTCATAAAACCCCGAAGGTTTGTGCACAGGATTTGCCTTCCGTAATCCGGCCTGGTTGGGATTTTTTTCCGTTCCGTTCCCCCGGGGCTCCACCACTTCCTCCTATAATCTTCTCCATAATTTTGCATACTATAAAACGTGGGGTGTGTGTGTGTGTGTGTGTGGTGTGTGTGTGTGTTTTGTGTGTTTGTGTTGTGTTGTGTGTTTTTTTGTGGGGTGTAAAGTGTTTATGTATGTGGGGGTGTGTTATGGTGTGTGTATGTTGTGGTGGTGGGTGTGTGTGTGTGTGTGTGTTGTGGTGTGTGGGTTTTTGTGTGTTTGGTGTGTGTGTGTGTGTGAGTGGTGGTGTCACCCTTGTGTGCTGTGCTTGTGGTGAGGGGGGGGAGGGTTAGGGGGGGTAGGGGGTTTTGGTTTAAAGATCCGCGTTAGGCACAAATTTGCCCCATTTTTTTTCCCAAAATTATCTTCTTCTCCACTTATTTCCCTTTTTCATTACGATTAATGTTTATGGTTTATTCATTTTCCTTCTTCTCATTAGAGAGGACTTTCCCACTTCCTAAGTATTTTTACTGCTAATAACATCGGTATAAAAACTGCCGTGTCGTGTTGCATGTGTGTGTGTGTGAGTGTGGTTTTGAGTGTCTTGTGCGTGTAATGACTGGCCGAAATTCTTTTGCCTGACCAACCCCCTTTTACTTGAAAACCCACCCCCGCACCTCTTACAATGTTGCCCTTAAAAACTTTTCCCACCTACCTTCTCACACCGCAACACTATATTCACTATGTTACTATTTCATTTTAATTCTGGTAATACTTGCAGGAGTGAGTGCCATACAAACAGATGCAAGGGCCCCAGGGCCCCAAAATGCAAACCCCAAAAAAAGGGGAATAAACTTGCCCAATGGTGGGTGACGTTGCCACTGCGATGACGGATTCGTCGTACTATCCCCAAATCCCTTTTTTGGAGATCCTTCACCCGTGATGTTTTTAAAACCTATATTTCATAATCCGCTTCCTCCGCGATGTCACTTTCACTGATGAAATATAACTTACTAAACATTCACTTTATATGTATAAGGCGCACAAATTGTCGTGACTCACTTCTTCAGGCCTACCGCTGCCAAGTGGCAAAAGCCCTAAGACCCCCAAAGGTTTGTGCTTTGAAATATTTTTATTTCAGCTTTTCCCCCACTTTCTTTAACTAAAAACTTTTAATTATCCTCGTTATTGTTCAGACGTTCCACTACCCCCTGATTACTGTACGTTTTTGCACGCCTTTTAACGCTAAGGTTTTTTGGAGCCTTTTTTCCCACGTCTGCACCCCACACCCCGGGGTGTGTGTGTGTGTGTGTGTGTGTGTGTGTGTGTGTGTGTGTGGTTGTACTCACCTAGTTGTACTCACCCGTTGAGGTTGCAGGGGTCAAGCCCAAAACTCCGGTCGCCTTTCACTGGGCGCTCTAGGTCCCCCCCCCCCCCCCCGAAAACCATGATTTTTCTACCCCGCTTTAAAAAATGTATGGATCCTGCCCCCACAAATCGCTTTCAAAAAATATTCCACTTCCCGACTACTCTTGGGCTAAAAATACTTCCTAAATCCCGTGATTCATCTGTGTCTTTTAACTTCCAACTGTGTCCCCCTTGTTACTGTGTCCAATCTCTGGAACTCCCGCTTTTTCCCCCTTGTCAATTCCTCTTAGTATTTTGTATGTCGTTATCATGCCTCCCTATCTTCCTTCCCCCCGTGTCGTCAGGTTGATTTCCCTTTTAAACCCTCCTCTAGGGCAAATCTTAGATTGGACTAGCCTTGTTGCAAACCCTTTTCACTTTCTCTAGTTTTTTTTTACGTACTTGGGTAGGTGTGGGGTTTCCCAAATGTGCCGATACTCCCAAAATTGGCCTAATGCACACAGTGAAAAGGGACCTGAACGATTTCCCTTTTTAAGTGTTGGAAGTGTTCTGAGGGTTTTCTAGGCCCCACATACTCAGCATTTTTGGGTTTATGTGTGCCCAGGGGAAAGTGTGGGTTTACCACCCCAAATCTTTTCCCTTAGTGAGGTTTGTAGTCTCTGGCCCCTAGCTGTACTCCCTCTGCGTCTTCTTTTCCCCTTCCCCCCTCTTCAGAATTTTCACTTGGTGGGATTGAACTCCAGAACCAATTGCTGGACCAGGTCTGCGCCTGTCCGTCTCTTTGTAGTTCTGCCTGGTCTTCGATCGAATGAAATTTTTCTCATCAATTTTGTCATCGCAAAAAGGGACACCTCGGAGTCTATTCCTTCCGTCAGTCGTTCACAAATACAGAAACAGCATTGTCCCAGGACGATCCCTTGGGGCCCCGTGGTAAAGCTACCCATCTGACACCTCACCACGTACCAGATCGTGCTGTCTTCCTGACAAGTATTCCCCGATTCCCTGTAATGCCTTTCCGTTTCCCTGCTTGGGCCTCCAGTTTTTGCCTAATCTCTTGTGTGGAACTGTGTCAAACCCTTCTTTCAGCCAAGAAAATCAATCCACCCACCCCTCCTCTCTTTTCTTACTGCTGTCACCCTGTCAAGAGCTCCAGTAGGGTTTTTGAACAGGGTTTCCCTCCCCGAAACCGTGTTGGCTGCTGTTGATGAGTTATTTCTTTCTAGGTGTTCCACCCCTCTTTTCCTGTAATTTCCCCCATGACTTTTTACATACTATACTGTCAGTGATAGGCGTATTTTGTTTTTTCATGTCTGTTCCTTTTTTAAAAATTGGGACTACTTTGCTATCTTTATCATGTCTCCCCTAAACCCTCCTGTCCTCCAGTTTTGTGACCGATTTCCTTAACCTTTTTTCAAGGGCATTTCCCCTTAGCCTGGAACTAGCCTGTTGCAAACCCTTTTCATTTTTCTAATTTCTAGACTGTTTGCCCGGTTTGGGGGTTCCCCAAAATGGTGCCGCCTATCCATATGGGCCGAAACACAGTGTAAAAGTCTTAACGATTCCTTACTGAGGTACCGGAAACTATTCTGGGTTTTCCAAGCGCCCATATGCTGCAGCAGTTAACTGGTTAATGTTCTTTTGGCAGTACTCGGTATTATACCACTCCCCGGTCCCCTTTTTCCTTGAGTGAGATTTTAGCCCCCTTTTGGGCCCCTTACCTATTTCTCTGTCGGGGGTTCTTTACCCCCCTGATCTTCATGTTTGAATGGCGGAGTTAAATTTAGGAGCCAGTTTCTTGACCACACATCCAGCCTTCCAAGTCTCTTTTAAAATTGTCGGGCCGGCGATTTAATTCTCCCATTAAATTCACGTCATCTGCAAAAAGGGAACTTCTGAGTCTATCCCCTTTATCATGTCTTTTACAAAACCAAAAATAGCATGGTCCCAGGCTGACCCCTGTGGGACCCCGCTCATCTTGGCGCCCAGTTTACTTATCCGGACCATGACTCGCTGTTGCCTACCTCTTAGGTATTCCTAGCCATTGCAGTTCCCTTTTCCCGTTATATATGCCTGTCGAAAGGGCCCTTTTTGCACTCAAAGAAAAAGCAATCAACCCCCCCCTCCCTCTCATTTTTTACTTCAGTTACCTTGTCATAAAAAAACTAAAGGGTTTGTGACAAGGATTTGCCCTTTCCCTGAATCCTTGGGCTGTCGTTTTTAAATCTTGTTCCCCTCCAGGGGCTCCCCCACCTCCTCCTGATAATCTTTTTCAAGACTTTGCATACTTACTGTCGGTAACACTGTATATAATTTTTGTGCTTCATTTCTGTTCCCTTCTTTAAAAATGGGGAATACTTTACCTTTTTCCATCTTCAGGTAGTTGCCCAGTTTCAAGGGGGAAATGTTTAAAATTTTTTGGGTTTTTCGCACATGCAAAGTCCCTGCCCCCCTCTAAAGACCCCTGGAGAATGTTTTTCTGGTCCCCCCGCCTTTAAAGGGACAAGGGCACTTGGAGCTTCTCCACCCCCTCCTCATTTTTTGTAATTCATCCAACACTTGTTGGTAATAAATTGTTGCTGTAATTCCACTGTTTTTTTTTTCCCGTTGCCCCCTTTTAACTCCACTGTAAATACTTTTAAATCTCACGTTTGGCCCCTCACATACCCCCTGGTCGTTTCTGTGAGCTCCCCACCTTCTTCCCCAGCCTGATTCCTGGGCCTTGACTGTTGTCTTCCCCTGATGTGGGGGGTTGAGTAGTTTTGGGCAGACTTACTTCGAGCTATGTCTTTTATGCAGAAAGGTGGGGTGCCTGGGGGGGTTGAGCCCGTCAAGGGGAAAGCTAAAAATTTTCACACTCTCAAACTAAACAGGCCCCCAGGGGTATCCCCCAAAAAAGAAACGCCCCAAAAAAAGTGTTACTTCCCTGGGGTTGTTAACAGAGGGGTTTGGTAAAAACTTTGGAAAAAAATTTTCTATTTTTCATCATACCACTATTTGCACATCTAGAAA
Organism: Cherax quadricarinatus; assembly: GCF_026875155.1. Lineage (NCBI taxonomy): Eukaryota > Metazoa > Arthropoda > Malacostraca > Decapoda > Parastacidae > Cherax > Cherax quadricarinatus. The sequence goes on from NC_069403.1 coordinate 18,268,104, forward strand.
CGCCCTTTAAACCTAAACCCCAAATGAGGATAAACCCAAAAAACAGCTGGCGGAGGCCAGCCACCCATAACCACTAGGCCCAGTCAGCGCCAGGCCGTCACTATCCTACCAACCCCCTTTCTTTTTCTTTACGAATCCCGCACCCGCCATGTCAGAGCTCGGTGGGCATAAAGGGAAGCCTAAAGGGTATGGGTGGGGGGAGCTAAACAAAAAAAGTACACAACTACAAATTAGCTTAAATACACAGGATCTCCGACGCCAGCCTCCACACCATGCTGACTCCACGTGACTGCCCCAAGCCACGCTTACTCTGCGTACCCAAACACCCTTGGAAAATAAATCCCTAGCCGGATTTCTTTATAATTACAGTTAGAGTACTTTACAGTGCCCTCAAATGCACATTATGATTTATGAAATTATTCTCTACAATTATTACATTCATACTATTATGGTACACTTCTCCACTATATGTACATTACGATGTCATGCAGAACCCTGCATAACAGTCATTTTTGTACTGTTGTTGCTCCTCCCTCCTTATCTGTGCATACTCGTTTCTGGCTCATTGACTAATCTCTTTATTCTTCTTAGTTTTTTGTCTTCTGTACTTTTTTCATTCTCTAGAGCACTTCATTTTTGCCTCCCTGCACCTTTGGGTAAACCAAGGGCTTGTTCTGTCCTTCCCCTTATTTCTGTTACCCTTGGGAACAAACCTTTCCTCTGCCTCCTTGCATTTTGTTGTTACAAAATCCATCATTTCGTTTACTGATTTTCCTACTAACTCCTGTTCCCACTGAACCTCCTGCAGGAAGATCCTCATTCCTGTGTAGTCCCCCATTTTATAGTTTATCTTTTCCCTTTCTACTCCTGTTACCCTCTCCACTTTTAGCTCCACGATGTATTCAAAGCTCATAACTACATGGTCACTAGCTCCAAGGGGCCTTTCATATGTGATGTGCTCAATGTCTGAGCTACTGAGGGTGAACACGAGGTCCAGTCTTGCTGGCTCATCCTCCCCTCTCTCTCTGGTAGTATCCCTAACATGTTGGTGCATGAGATTTGCCAGAACCACATCCATCATTTTGGCTCTCCATGTTTTGGGACCCCCATGTTGCTCCAGGTTTTCCCAATCAATTTCCTTGTGATTGGAGTTGCCCATGACCAGTAACTTCGTTCTACTTGAGTGGGCCCTTCTTGCCACCTCAGCCCAGAGTATTCACCATTGCTGGTCTGTTGCTGTCATCATATTCCTCTCTTGGCCTCCTGCAGTTCTGTGGTGGGTCATACATCACTCCAATGACTACATTGTGTTCCCCTGACTGAACTGTACCTACTCTGTAATCCATTTCTCCAGTCTCGTCCATACCTTCCATTTCTTGATAACCCCACCAGATTTTTATTAGTAGTGCAACCCCTCCTCCCCCCCTGCTCCTTCTATCCTTCCTCAGGATCTGATATCCGGGTGGGAAGATTGCACCTATTATTATCCCAGTGAGTTTTGTTTCTGTAACCGCTACGATGTCTGGGGACATCTCCTTCATTCTTTCATGCCACTCCTCACATTTATCTGTTATTCCATCTGCGTTCATGTCCCAAACCTTCAACTTCTTTTCAATAACTGTGGTCTGGGGAGAGAGGTGGGTTAGGGGGAGCAGGTGCCCTGGCAAGGGCCTATAGGGTGTTGGTGTGGGGGTTGGGTCTGTGGTATGGGGTGTGGGGGCAGAGGGGCTATTGGGAGTTTTAGTGGGGGTGGGGGTGGTGGTGAGAGGGATGGGGAAAGAGGGCTTATGGAGGGTTACAGTGGAGGAGGGGGTTATGGTGAGGGGATGGAGATAGAGGGTACAATGTGTGGGTTGCTGTGGGTTACTGTGAGGGTGGGGTTTGTGGTGAGGGGGATGGGGGGAGAGGGTACATTGTGTGGGTTACTATGGGTTTTTGTGGGGGTGGGGTTTGAGATGATGGGGATGTGCAGGATACTGAGGGATACTGTGGGGTGGGGTTTATGGAGAGGGGGAAGTGTGGGTTACTGTGGGCTTCTGTGGGGGTAGTGTTTGTGCTGAGGAGGATGGGGGCAGAGGGTTCAGTGAGTGGGTTTTGGGTTAGGTCGTTTGATTGCTTTGGGATTGCCATGGTTGTGTTCCTTCTGTTGGTGGTACTGGAGGGGGTTGTGTTTGTTCTTCCATGTGGGCCTGATTTCTCCTGCACTCCACCTTCCTTGCCTCCCATTCTTCCTTGCGATGTTTTGCCCTCTCTTTCAGTGTCATACTTTCTTCTTGTGTTCTGTCTCGGTCGAGGTACACACTCTGGAACGCCTGATTGTCCCTTAGGTGTGCTTTCTCCTACAGAATCTGGTTTCGAGCTGACTCTGCCTTGAAAATCACTTTGACTGGATGCTTTTTTTCACTCGCAAACCACCCAATTCTCCGAAAAGTTGTTAGCTGAGTCATGTGTGTGTGTGTGTATGTGTGTGTGTGTGTGTGTGTGTGTGTGTGTGTGTGTGTGTGTGTGTGTGTGTGTGTGTGTGTGTGCATGTGTGGGTGTGTGTGTGTACTCACCTAATCATGGTTGCAGGGTTCGAGACTCAGCTCCTGGCTCCACCTCTTAACTGATCGCTACTAGGTCCTCTCTCTCTGCTTTCTGAGCTTTGTCATACCTCGTCTTAAAGCTATGTATGGTTGCTGCCTCCACTACATCACTTGCTAGGCTATTGCACTTCCTGACGACTTTGTGACTGAAGAAATACTTCCTAACAGTATTTTATATGTCGTATTTTATATGTCGTTATCATGTCTCCCCTGACCCTCCTGTCCTCCAGTGTCGTCAGTCCGATTTCCCTCAACCTTTCTTCATAGAACATACCCCTGAGCTCCGGAACTAGCCTTGTTGCAAACCTTTGCACTTTCTCTAATTTCTTGACGTGCTTGACCAGGTGTGGGTTCCAAACTGGTGCTGTATACTCCAGTATGGGCCTGATGTACACAGTGTACAGTGTCTTGAACGATTCCTTAATAAGGTATCGGAATGCAATTTTCAGGTTTGCCAGGCGCCCATATGCTGCAGCAGTTATCTGGTTGATATGTGCCTCCAGAGACATGCTCGGTGTTATGGTCACTCCAAGATCTTTCTCCTTGAGCGAGGTTTGCAGTCTTTGGCCACCTAGCCTACACTCTGTCTGCGGTCTTCTTTGCCCTTCTCCGATCTTCATGACTTTCCACTTGGCGGGGTTGAATTCAAGAAGCCAGTTGCTGGACCATGTGTCCAGCCTATCCAGGTCTCTTTGAAGTCCTGCCTGATCCTCATCTAATTTAATTCTCTTCATTAACTTCACATCATCTGCGAGCAGGGCCACCCCTGAGTCTATCCCTTCCATCATGTCATTCACATATACCAAAAATACCACTGGTTCTAGGACCAACCCCTGTGGGACCCATCTCGTCACAGGTGCCCACTGTGATACCTCATCACGTACCATGACTCGTCGTTGCCTCCCTGTCAGGTATTCTCTGATCCATTGCAGTGCCCTTCCTGCTATACGCGCCTGATCCTCTAGTTTCTGTACTAATCTCGTGTGAGGAACTGTGTCGAAGGCCTTCGTGCAGTCCGAGAAAATGCAATCAACCCACCCCTCTCTCTCGTGTCTCACTTCTGTGACTTTGTCATAATACTCCAGAAGGTTTGTGCTGGTTGTCGTTTATAATCTTGCTCCATTCCAAGTGCTCCACTACTCTCCTCCTGATAATCTTCTCCATGACTTTGCATACTATACACATCAGTGACACTGGTCTGTAATTTAGTGCCTCTTTTCTGTCTCGTTTTTTTTTTAAAAATAGGAACTCCATTTGCGGTCTTCTATACCTCAGGTAGTTGTCCAGTTTCAAGTGATGTGTTAAAGATTGTGGTTAATGGCACACATAGTATATCTGCTCCATCCCAGAGGACCCACAGGGAGATGTTGTCCGGTCCCATTGCCTTTGAGGTATCAAGGTCGCTTAGCAGCTTCTTCACCTCCTCCTCAGTTGTTTCCTTAAATCTCGTGTTGAGCTCCTGGCATACGTCTTGATCGTTTCTTGTGAGTTCCCGACCTTCTTTCCTCAGCCTGATCACCTGGTCTTTGACTGTTGTCTTTCTCCTAATGTGGCTAAACAGCAGTTTTGGGTCAGACTTGACTTTCGATGCATTGTCATTTTCATACTCTCGCTTAACCTCCCTCATATCTGTGCATTCTCGTTTCTGGCTTTTCGACTGATCTTGTTTTCCTGGGTCCTTTGCCTTCTGTACCTCTTCCATTCTCTAATGCACTTAGTTTTTGCCTCCCTGCACCTTTGGGTAAACGAAGGACTCGCTTTGGTCTTCCCATTGTTTCTGTTGCCCTTGGGAACAAACCTTTCCTCTGCCTCCTGCATGTTGTTGTTACATATTTCATCATTTCATTTACTGACTTTCTTACCCGTTCTCTGTCCCACTGAACCTCCTGCAGGAAGTTCCTTATACCTGTATAGGCCTCCCTTTTATAGTTTGGCTTTTCCCATTCTACTCCTGTTACCCGTTCCACTTGTAACTCTATGTAATCAAAACTCAGGACTACGTGGTCACTAGCTCCGAGGGACCTCATATGTTTACCTGGAGTTTACCTGGAGAGAGTTCCGGGGGTTAACGCCCCCTCGGCCCGGTCTGTGACCAGGCCTCCTGAATATGTGATGTCTTCAATGTCTGAACTACTCAGGGTGAATACATGGTCCAGTCTTGCTGGTTCATCCTCCCCTCTCTCTCTGGTAGTGTCCCTGATGTGTTGATGCATGAAGTTTTCCAGTACCACATCCATCATCTTGGCTCTCCATTTTTCGGGACCCCCATGAGGCTCCAGGTTTTCTCAATCAATCTCCCTGTGGTTGAAATCGCCCAAAACCAGTAACTTTGCTCTGCACGATTGAGCTCTTCGTGACACCTCAGCCAGTGTGTCCACCATCGCTCTGTTGTTCTCATCATATTACTCTCTTGGCCTCCTGCAATTCAATGGTGGGTTATATATCACTGCAATGACTACCTGATTGAATTTTACCTACTATGTTGTCCCTTACTCCAATCTCTTCCATGCCTTCAATTTCCTCAAAACTTCATTGGTTTTTTATGAGCAGTGCAACCCCTCCTCCCCCTCTGCTCCTTCTATCTTTCCTCAGGATCTGATATCCCGGTGGAAAGACTGTGTCTGTTATTGTGTCAGTGAGCTTCGTTTCTGTGACTGCTATGTCTGGCAAGTTCTCGTTGATTCTTTCATGCCAGTCCTCGTATTCATTTGCTGTTCCATCTGTGTTTGTGTACCACACCTTCGGCTTCTTGTCTATTATGGTAGACCTGGGAGAATATTGGGGTTGGGGGAGTGGGAGGCCTGGGGGGGCCTATGGGGGTTTATGGTGTGGGTGGGATTTGTGATTCGGGTGTGAGGGCAGAGTGCCCATAAGGAGCTTCTGTAGGGGTGGGGTTTGTGATGTGAAGGGTGGGGGCAGAGGGAACAGTTTGCAGGTTTTGGTTGAACTTGTTCAGTTGCGTTTGGGTTGTCACGGTGAGGGTGGGATTTGCGGTGGGGGTGGTAGCAGAGTGCCTATAGGGGGCTGCTGTAGAGGTGGGGTTTTTGATGGGGGGGCAGAGGGAACAGTGTGTGGGTTTTGGTTAAGATTATTCAGTTGCTTCAGGGTTGTTGTGGTTGGAGTCCTTCTGCGGGTGTCTCTGTAGGGTGTATTTACCCTTCCACTTGAGTCTGGGTTCTTCATCGATGCCTCCCGTTCCTCCTTTCGTCTTTGTACCTTCTTTCTCAGTATCGTCCTTTCCTCCTGTGTTCTGTTGCAATCTAGGTACACTCTCCAGTACTCTGGTTTGTCCCTCAGTTGTGCTTTCTCCTGCAGGACCCTGGTTCGAGTTGATTCTGCCTTGAAGATTACTTTGACAGGCCATCTCCTTCCACTCGCAAACCACCCAATTCTCCGAAAATTTGCCACCTTGGTCATGTCTCCCTTACCTATTGCTTTCATGATACCTCCAATCGCTTTCTTCTCCCTCTGGTTTCTTTCATCGTAGGTTCCGCTTCGACTTCTTGGAGACCGTAGACAAACAGTGACCTTTCCCTCTCCTCCTCCCACTATATCTCTCTTTGCATCCTCTGAGGTGTTTTAGCTCCTGCCATCAAACCTTTACTGCCTTCAACTCCTGCCCTTGCTGCAGCCCCTATGCTCATTGGACTGTCTTCCCTGCTCAGCTGGTCCCTGCCACTGTAGTTGACTGTTAGAGTTTCTGCATATGTCATGTTTCCTTCAATGTCCTCAGGCTTCTCATTTGGTCTCCCTGTACTCATGTTTTCCTGAATCCCTACAGCCCCCTCGTCTGTGACTGGTATAGAAGTTCCTGATGTCATGTCTGTACTGACATTTGTCTCTCTAGTCTCAGTTTTTTTAGCTCCTCTTCTAAGCACTTTATCTTATCTTCTGCTGCTAAAACTTGTAGTCCCCACTTCCTGCTCTCTTCAGCTATCCTGTCCTCCATTACCCTGCCGAGCTCTGCTAGCTTCCTTCACCACTCTTCCTCCATTTTTGTGAGCTCTAACTCCCAATCCTCCTTCCCAGGTTCCTCCCTCCTAGGTTCGACCTCCAGACCCCAGGGTCTCCGCCCTCTTGGGTTACCCTTTTTTTTTTACCATAGAAAGGAGCTTGTGTGAGAGAGAGTGAGGGAGGGAGAGAGAATGATAGGGAGAAGGCTAGGGAAGTGAGGCGAAGCCAGGGGGAGAGGTAGGACGAAAGAGAAGATGAATGGAAGGTGTGTGCGAGGGTGAGAGAACGAGAGGGGGAGAAAGATAGAAAGAAAGGGAGAGAGATAGAGGAGAGGGAGGGGAAAGATGGATAGAGAGGGAAAGAAAGGTAGAGAGAGAGAGAGAGAGAGAGATAGATAGATAGATAGAGAGAGAGAGAGAGAGAGAGAGAGAGAGAGAGAGAGAGAGAGAGAGAGAAGAGAGAGAGAGAGAGAGAGAGAGAGAGAGAGAGGTAGAGAGGGAGGGAGGGAGGGAGAGCAAGAGGGAGAGAAAGTGAAGGAGAGGGGTGGTGGGGAGAGAGGGACAGAGAGGGTTAGGGGTATGCGAGGTCAGTTTTTCACAAGCAGGCTAAGAGTTTGAGGGGGGAGGGGTAGGAGGAAAAGGAAGATGAATGGAAGGTGTGTGTGTGAGATAGAGAGAATGAGAGGGGGAGAAAAATATAAAGAGAGAGATAGAGGAGAGTGAGGGAGAGGGAGAGAGAGAGAAAGGTAAAGAGGAGAGAGAGAGAGAGAGAGAGAAGGGCAGAGATGGAACTGGGGGTGGCCAGAAAGGGATGGAGGGGGTTAGGAGGGTATGCGTGGTCAGGATGTCTAATGGGTGGGTAAGTTGGGGTGTATGGTTGTAAAATGACCGTTTACACAGCTGTGTATGTGTGTATGTATACACACTCAGTCGTGAATGCTTGCAAGCCCCGGTGTAGGCGTACTGTTATGTCTGTGTGTGTGTGTGTGTGTGCCCAGAAATAATGCTCCTCACTTCTATGTATCCATACTAAAATAAAATACCAATAATTACATTAGTAATTATAAATCTTAGCCTCTCCCAGCCTCTACAAGCGCCTAATACTTGTGTGTGTTTGAGATTAACCCTCGCTAGCTGCCCATCTCCTTCTCACGCACTTATCTATTCAAACTCCACCTTATCTATCCTGTTTGTACTCTAATTCTGGTAATAGCTTGCAGTAGTGAGTGACCAGTATCTAACAGTGTGCAGAGACCAGAATCTGACAACATGCGACCACAATATGTGAGTACTTGCGCTGGCAGTGGGGCGATGACAAGTTGCCGGTTAGATCTCGATGTCATACCTTCTAATACTTTTTTGGAATTCCTTCACCCATGATAGTTACATCCATTTATCCTCGTACATCATGCGCACCTCAAATAATTTCACTTTTCACTTTTGGTAGGATGCACTTTACAATCAGTTAGCACACTTATTATTTATATTGGCACACCACCTGTTATGACGTCACCATTTTAAGAAGGCCTACTCCTGCCACCTTCCTTAGTTATGTATTTTTTCTTTTCTTCATTTTCTTATTAACTTTTTCACTCTCACTGTATGCTGCACCACATTTCACTTGTTACAGACCTCTCGTAATTCTTGGACACCTACTTTCACACTCGCTTTGTTCTTTGTATATTCGTAACTGTGTGGCAACAGGTGCCTACTAGGCCCCTAATGAATTGGAACTTTGAATTTTTGTTATATAATTTCAGTCTTCCTGTAGCCTCTTTTTTAACTAATAACTTTGGTTATCACTTGTAGGGTTGTTCACTAACATTGACACTACCTGCAGCTCATGTATGCTCTAAACACACTAAATTCTTGGAGCCTTGTGACGCACTACACTCTACTGCCGTGTGTCTACTGTGTGTGTACTCACCTAGTTGAGGTTGCAGGGGTCGAGTCCTAGCTCCTGGCCCCCGCCTCTTCATTTGTCGCTACTAGGTCACTCTCCCTGAACCGTGAGCTTTATCATACCTCTGCTTAAAGCTATGTAAGGATCCTACCTCCACTACATCGCTTCCCAAACTATTCCACTTCCTGACTACTCTGTGACTGAAGAAATACTTCCTAACATCCCTATGATTCTTCTGTGTCTTCAACTTCCAACTGTGTCCCCTTGTTGCTATGTCCCATCTCTGGAACATTCAGCCTTCGTCCACCTTGTCAATTCCTCTCAGTATTATGTATGTCGTTATCATGTCCCCCCTATCTCTCCTGTCCTCCAGTGTCATCAGGTCGATTTCCCTTTAACCTCTCCTTGTAGGACATACCCCCTTAGCTCTGGGACTAGTCTAGTTGCAAACCTTTGCACTTTCTCTAGTTTCTTTAAGTGCTTGGCTAGGTGTGGGTTCCAAACTGGTGCCGCATACTCCAATATGGGCCTAACGTACACGGTGTACAGGGTCCTGAACGATTCCTTATTAAGATGTCGGAATGCTGTTCTGAGGTTTGCTAGGCGCCCATATGCTGCAGCAGTTATTTGGCTGATGTGGGCTTCAGGAGATGTGCCTGGTGTTATACTCACCCCAAGATCTTTTTCCTTGAGTGAGGTTAGTAATCTCTGGCCCCTTACACTGTACTCCGTCTGCAGTCCTCTTTATCCTTCCCCAATCTTCATGACTTTGCACTTGGTGGGGTTGAACTCCAGTAGCCAATTCCTGGACCAGGTCTGCAGCCTGTCCAGATCCCTTTGTAGTTCTGCCTGGTCTTCAATCGAATGAATTCATCTCATCAACTTCACGTCATCTGCAAACAGGGACACTTCGGTGTCTATTCCTTCCGTCATGTCGTTCACAAATACCAGAAACAGCACTGGTCCTAGGACTGACCCCTGTGCAAAAGCCTTCGACAAGTGTGACCATGGCGTAATAGCGCACAAAATGCGCGCTAAAGGAATAACAGGAAAAGTCGGTCGATGGATCTATAATTTCCTCACTAACAGAACACAGAGAGTAGTCGTCAACAGAGTAAAGTCCGAGGCAGCTACGGTAAAAAGCTCTGTTCCACAAGGCACAGTACTAGCTCCCATCTTGTTACTCATCCTCATATCCGACATAGACAAGGATGTCAGCCACAGCACCGTGTCTTCCTTTGCAGATGACACCCGAATCTGCATGACAGTGTCTTCCATTGCAGACACTGCAAGGCTCCAGGCGGACATCAACCAAATCTTTCAGTGGGCTGCAGAAAACAATATGAAGTTCAACGATGAGAAATTTCAATTACTCAGATATGGTAAACATGAGGAAATTAAATCTTCATCAGAGTACAAAACAAATTCTGGCCACAAAATAGAGCGAAACACCAACGTCAAAGACCTGGGAGTGATTATGTCGGAGGATCTCACCTTCAAGGACCATAACATTGTATCAATCGCATCTGCTAGAAAAATGACAGGATGGATAATGAGAACCTTCAAAACTAGGGAGGGCCAAGCCCATGATGACACTCTTCAGGTCACTTGTTCTATCTAGGCTGGAATATTGCTGCACTCTAACAGCACCTTTCAAGGCAGGTGAAATTGCCGACCTAGAAAATGTACAGAGAACTTTCACGGCGCGCATAACGGAGATAAAACACCTCAATTACTGGGAGCGCTTGAGGTTTCTAAACCTGTATTCCCTGGAACGCAGGAGGGAGAGATACATGATTATATACACCTGGAAAATCCTAGAGGGACTAGTACCGAAACTTGCACACGAAAATCACTCACTACGAAAGAAAAAAGACTTGGCAGACGATGCACCATCCCCCAATGAAAAGCAGGGGTGTCACTAGCACGTTAAGAGACCATACAATAAGTGTCAGGGGCCCGAGACTGTTCAACTGCCTCCCAGCACACATAAGGGGGATTACCAACAGACCCCTGGCAGTCTTCAAGCTGGCACTGGACAAGCACCTAAAGTCAGTTCCTGATCAGCCGGGCTGTGGCTCGTACGTTGGTTTGCGTGCAGCCAGCAGCAACAGCCTGGTTGATCAGGCGCTGATCCACCAGGAGGCCTGGTCACAGACCGGGCCGCGGGGGCGTTGACCCCCGAAACTCTCTCCAGGTAAACTGTGGGACCCCGCTGGTCACAGGCGTCCACTCTGACACCTTATTACATACCATGACTCGCTGCTGTCTTCCTGACAATTATTCTCTGATCCATTGTAGTGCCTTTCCTGTTATCCCTGCTTGGTGCTCCAGTTTTTGCACTAATCTCTTGTGTGGAACTGTGTCAAACGCCTTCTTGCAGTCCAAAAAAATGCAATCCACCCACCCCTCTCTCTCTTGTCTTACTGCTGTCACCCTGTCATAGAGCTCCAGTAGGTTTGTGACACAGGATTTCCCGTCCCTGAAACCATGTTGGCAGCCGTTGATGAGATCATTCCTTTCTAGGTGTTCCACCACTCTTCTGATAATCTTCTCCATGACTTTGCATACTATACATGTAAGTGACACTGGTTTGTAGTTTAGTGCTTCATGTCTATCTCCTTTTTTAAAGATTGGGACTACATTTGCTGTCTTCCATGCCTCAGGCAATCTCCCTATTTCGATAGATGTATTGAATATTGTTGTTAGGGGTACACATAGCGCCTCTGCTCTCTCTCCCTGTGTGTGTGTGTGTGTGTGTGTGTGTGTGTGTGTGTGGTGTGTGTGTGTGTGTGTTGTGGGGTGTGTGTGTGTGTGTGTGTGTATGTGTATGTGTTCGTGTGTGCATGTGTGTGTGTGTATGTGTGTTTGTGTGTGTGTGTGTGTGTGTGTGTGCGTGTGTGTACTCACCTAGTTGAAAGGTTGCAGGGATCGAGTTTCCCAAACGTGTGAGTGTGTTGTGTGTGTGTGTGTGTATCACCTGTTGTACTCACCTAGTTGAGGTTGCGGGGGTCGAGTCCGAGCTCCTGGCCCCGCCTCTTCACTGATCGCTACTAGGTCACCTCTCCATGAGCCGTGAGCTTTTTCATAACCTCTGCTTAAAGCTATGTATGGATCCTGCCTCCACTACATCGCTTCCCAAACTATTCCACTTTACTGACTACTTCTGTGGAGAGAAATAAATTCCTAACATCCCTGTGATTCATCTGTGTCTTCAGCTTCCAACTGTGTCCCCTTGTTACTGTGTCCAATCTCTGGAACATCTTGTCTTTGTCCACCTTGTCAATTCCTCTCAGTATTTTGTATGTCGTTATCATGTCCCCCCTATCTCTCCTGTCCTCCAGTGTCGTCAGGTTGATTTCCCTTAACCTCTCCTCGTAGGACATACCTCTTAGCTCTGGGACTAGTCTTGTTGCAAACCTTTGCACTTTCTCTAGTTTCTTTACGTGCTTGGCTAGGTGTGGGTTCCAAACTGGTGCCGCGTACTCCAATATGGGCCTAACGTACACGGTGTACAGGGTCCTGAACGATTCCTTATTAAGATGTCGGAATGCTGTTCTGAGGTTTGCTAGGCGCCCATATGCTGCAGCAGTTATTTGGTTGATGTGCGCTTCAGGAGATGTGCCTGGTGTTATACTCACCCCAAGATCTTTTTCCTTGAGTGAGGTTTGTAGTCTCTGACCCCCTAGACTGTACTCCGCCTGCGGCCTACTTTGCCCTTCCCCAATCTTCATGACTTTGCACTTGGTGGGATTGAACTCCAGGAGCCAATTGCTGGACCAGGTCTGCAGCCTGTCCAGATCCCTTTGTAGTTCTGCCTGGTCTTCGATCGAGTGAATTCTTCTCATCAACTTCACGTCATCTGCAAACAGGGACACCTCAGAGTCTATTCCTTCCGTCATGTCGTTCACAAATACCAGAAACAGCACTGGTCCTAGGACTGACCCCTGCGGGACCCCGCTGGTCACAGGTGCCCACTCTGACACCTCGCCACGTACCATGAGTCGCTGCTGTCTTCCTGACAAGTATTCCCTGATCCATTGTAGTGCCTTCCCTGTTATCCCTGCTTGGTGTGTGTGTGTGTTTGTGTGTGTGTGTGTGTGTGTGTGTGTGTGTGTGTGTGTGTACTCACCTAGTTGAGGTTGCAGGGGTCGAGTCCAAGCGTTCGTGTGCGTGTGTGTGTGCGAGTGTGTGTGCGAGTGTGTGTGCGAGTGTGTGTGCAAGTGTGTGTGCGAGTGTGTGTGCAGGTAAGCATGATGTGGAGATGATAATGAATGTGATATTTTTGTGTTCTGAAGAGATGTGTATAAAATGTTAAATGCTGACACTATGAGTAAAAATCTTTTGTCTTGTATTGGTGAAAATTGTGAGTGTTGTGAGTTATTTTCTGATTAAACAGTAAACTTGTGGATATTATTTAGCCCAGTGAATCTTTTGTTGTATTAACAAAATCTTAATTCGTAATATGTAAATATATTTTTTGGGAGCATTTTGATGAAATAGTAAAAATGGGAAAAATTGAGGGTTATGAGTGAATATTTTAAAGAATAGATTGAGTGTGCATATTTCATATTTCTAGGCTTTAATTCTCTCTATGACAATGTGAAGTGTTGGTGGTGGAGGTAGTGAGAGAGAGCAAGTTAGTTGGTGGGGGAGGTAGTGAGAGAGAGCAAGTTAGTTGGTGGGGGAGGTTTGTGAGAGAGAGCAAATTAAATTTGGGGGGGGAGGTAAAGGAGAAGCAAATTAGTTTGGGGGGGGAGGTAGTGAGAGAGAGCAAGTTTTGTTGGTGGGGGAGGTTTGTGAGAAGAGCAAGTTTGTTAATGGGGGGAGGGGGAAATGAAAAGAGAAGTTTGTTGGTGGTGGAGGGAGTTGGGGGGAGAGAGCAAGTTAGTTTTTTGGGGGGGGTAGTGAGAAAAGGAAGTTTGTTGGGGGTGAGGGGGTGAGAGAGACAAGTTATTTTTTGGGGGAGGTTTGGAAAGAGAGCAAGGGGTTTGGGGGGGGAGGTATGAGAGAGAGCAAGTTAGTTTTTGGGGGGTATGAGAAAAAGAGCAAGGTAGTTGGTGGGGGGGGTAGGAAGAGAGCAAGTTAGTTGGTGGGGGAGGGAGTGAGAAGAGCAAGTTAGTTTTGGGGGGGGAGGTGTGGGGAAAGCAAGTTTTGTTGGGGGGGGGGAGGGGAGTGAGAAAGAAAAGGGAAATTTAGTTGGTGGGGGAGGTAGTGAGAGAGAGCAAGTTGTTGGTGGGGGGAGGTAGTGAGAGAGAGCAAGTTAGTTGGTGGGGGAGGTAGTGAGAGAGAGCAATTTAGTTGGTGGAGGGGGAGTGGGGGAGAGGCATGTTTGTTGGGGGTGGAGGGGAGTGAGAGAAAAGCAAGTTAGTTGGTGGGGGAGGGGGGGAAATGGGAGAGGGGCAAGTTTTGTTTTGGGGTGGAGGGAAGGAAGGGGGAGCAAGTTAGTTGGGGGGGAGGGAGTGAGGGGAGAGCTTTTAGTTGGTGGGGAGGGGAGTGAGAGAGAGAAAGTTTGTTGGGGTGGAGATAGTGGAAGAGTAAGTTAGTTTGGGGATGGAGGGGGAGTGAGAAGGCAAATTAGTAGGTGGGGGGGTAGTAAGAAAAGCAAGGGTTTGTTGGTGGGGAGGGGAGTGGAGGGGGAGAGCAAGTTTGTTGGGGGGGGGTTTTTAGAGAGAGAGAGAGCAAGTTAGTTGGTTGGGGGGGGAAATGAGAGGAGCAAGTTAGTTGGTGGGGGAGGTAGTGAGAGAGAGCAAGTTAGTTGGTGGGGGAGGTAGTGAGAGAGAGCAAGTTAGTTGGTGGTGGAGGTAGTGAGAGAGAGCAAGTTAGTTGGTGGGGGAGGTAGTGAGAGAGAGCAAGTTAGTTGGTGGGGGTGGTATGAGAGAGAGCAAATTAGTTTGGGGGGGAGGTAGTGGGGAGAGACAAGTTAGTTTGGGGGGGAGGTAGTAAGAGAGAGCAAGTTGTTTTGGGGGAGGTATGAGAGAGAGCGTTAGTTGGTGGGGGAGGTTTGTGAGAAAAGAGAAAGTTATTGGTGGGGGGGGTTGTAAGAGAGAGCAAGTTAGTTGGTGGGGGTGGTAGTGAGAGAGAGCAAGTTAGTTGGTGGGGGAGGTAGTGAGAGAGAGCAAGTTAGTTGGTGGGGGTGGTAGTGAGAGAGAGCAAGTTAGTTGGTGGGGGTTTGGGAATTGGGGAGAGAGCAAGTTAGTTGGTGGGGGAGGTAGTGAGAGAGAGCAAGTTAGTTGGTGGGGGTGGTAGTGAGAGAGAGCAAGTTAGTTGGTGGGGGTGGTAGTGAGAGAGAGCAAGTTAGTTGGTGGGGGAGGTAGTGAGAGAGAGCAAGTTAGTTTTTGGGGGTGGTAGTGAAGAGAGCAATTTTTGGGGGGGGGAGGTGTGAGAAGAACAAGTTTTGTTGGTGGGGGGGGTAGTGAGAGAGGGGGGGGAAATTTTGGTGGTGGGGGTAGTGAAGAGAGCAAAAATTTTTTTTGGGGGTGGAGGTAGTGAGAGGAGCAAGTTAGTTGGTGGTGGAGGTATTTAGAGAGAGCAATTAAATTGGTGGGGGGGGGTGTGAGGGGAGAGAAGTTTTGTTGGTTTGGAAAGGGAGTGAGAGAGAGCAAGTTTGTTTTGGGGGGGGTGGGAGTGAGGGGAGAGCAAGTTAGTTGGTGGGGGTGGGTTGGGGTGAGAGGGGCAATTTTGTTGGGGGGGGGAGGTAGTGAGAAGAAACAAGTTTTGTTTGGGGGTGGAGGTAGTGAAGAGAGCAAGTTAGTTGGTGGGGGGGGAGGGAGTGGGGAGAGAGCAAGTTAGTTGTGGGGGAGGTAGTGAGAAAAAGAGCAAGTTTTGTTGGGGGGGGTTTTATGAGAGAGGCAAGTTGTTGGGGGGGGAGGTAGTGAGAGAGAGCAAGTTTTGTTTGGTGGTGGGGTAGTGGGGAGAGGCAAGTTGTTGGGGTGGGGGGTTGTGAAGAGAGCAAGTTATTGGTGGGGGTGGTAGTGGAGAGAGGGAAGTTAGGGTTTGGGGGGGGTGGAGTGGAAAACAGCCCAAATTAGTTGGTGGGGAGGTAGTTTAGAGAGAGCAAGTTAAATTGGTGGGGGAGGGATGAAGGAGCAAGGGTTAAATTGGTGGTGGAGGTAAATGAAGAGAGCAAAATTGTTGGTGGGGGAGGTAGTGAGAGAGAGCAAATTATTTTTTGTGGGGGAGGTTTGTGAAAAGAGAGCAAGTTAGTTTGGGGGTTTGGGGGGTAGTGAAGAGAGCAAGGGTTTGTTTTTTGGGGAGGTGTTTGAGAGGGGAAAATTAGTTGGTGGGGGAAAGGTATTGAGAGAGAGCTTTTTGTTTGGGGGGGGAGGGTTTGTTTAAGAGAGGGGAAATTAGTTGGTTTAGGGGGGTAGTGAGAGAGAGCAAGTTTGTTGGGTGGGGGTTTTGGGGAGCGAGAGGAGCAAGTTAAATTGGTGGGGGGGGATTGGAGAGAGCAAGTTTAGTTTGGGGGAGGGGGATTTAGAGAGAGCAAGTTGTTGGTGGGGGAGGTAGGAGAGAGAGCAAGTTAGTTGGTGGGGGGGGTAGGTAGAGAGAGCAAGGGTTTGTTGGTCCGGGGGGAGGTAGTGAGAGAGAGCAAGTTAGTTGGTGGGGGAGGTAGTGAGAGAGAGCAAGTTAGTTGGTGGGGGTGGTAGTGAGAGAGAGCAAGTTAGTTGGTGGGGGGGGGTAGTGAGAGAGAGCCCAAATTATTTTGGGGGGGGAGGTTGTGAAAGAGCAAATTAGTTGGGGGGGGAGGGAGTTTAGAGAGAGCAATTATTGGTTGGGGGGGGGGGGTAGTGAGAGGGGAAACAAGTTTGGGTTTTTGGGGGAGGTAAGGGGGGGGAGAGGCAAGTTTTGTTTTGGGGGGGGGTGGTAGTGAGAGAGAGCAATTAGTTGGTGGGGGGGGTTAGGAGAGAGAGAAAATTTGTTGGGGGGGAGGTTTGTTAGAGAGGGGCAAGTTAAGGGTTTTTGGGGGGGGGTATTTAAGAGAGCCCAAATTTGTTGGTGGGGGGAAAGGGAGTTAGATGAGAGCAAGTTAGTTGGTGGGGGGTGGTAGTAGAGAGAGCAAGTTTGTTGGTGGATGTGGTAGGAGGGGCAAATAGTTGGGGGGGTGGTAAATGGTTTGGAGAAGAGAATTATTTTTTGGGGGGGGAGGGAGGGGAGAGAGAGCAATTTTGTTTTGGGGGGGGGGGTGGGGAGTTAGAGAGAGCAAGTTATTTGGTGGGGGAGGTAGTGAGGGGGAGCAAGTTAGTTGGTGGGGGAGGTTTTGTAGAGAGGCAAGTTTTGTTTTGGGGGTGGAGGGAGTGAGAGAGAGCAAGTTAGTTGGGGTTTGGGGGGGGAAAGTGGGAGGCAAGTTTTGTTGGGGGGGTGGGAGTGAGAGGAACAAATTAGTTGGTGGGGGGGGTAGGGGAGAGAAGCAATTTGAAGGGGGGGGGGTGGTAGTGAGAGAGAGCAAGTTAGTTGGGGGGGGAGGTATTTAGAGAGAGCAAGTTAGGGTTTGGGGGGGAGGTAGTGGGGGAGAGAGGAAGTTAGTTTGGGGGGGGGTGGTAGTGAGAGAGAGCAATTTTTTGGTGGGGATGGAAGTGAGAGAGAGCAAGTTTTGTTGGTGGGGGGGGGTTTGTGAGAGAGAGGAAGTTAGTTGGGGGGGGAGGTAGTGGAGAGGAGCAAGTTAGTTGGTGGGGGGGAGGGTTTGTGAGAGAGAGCAAGTTATTGGTTGGGGGGTTTTAGTTTAGAAAAGAGCAAGTTGTTGGTGAGGGGGGGAAATGAAAAGAGAGAAAGGTTTGTTGGGGGGGGGGGAAGGGTTTTTGGGGGGGGGAGCAAGTTTTTTGGTTTGGGGGGGTAGTGAGATAGGGGAAGTTAGTTGGGGGGGTGGGGAGGAGAGAGAGCAAGTTAGTTGTTTGGGGGGGGTAGTAGAGAGAGCAAGTTAGGTTTGGGGGGGGTGGTAAAGAGAGAGAGAAAATTAGTTGGTCGGGGGGGTAGTGAGGAGAGCAAGTTAAATTGGTGGGGGGGGTATTGGGGAGAGAGCAAGTTAGTTGGTGGGGGGGGGGTAGCAAGAGAGGGCAAATTAGTTTTTGGGGGGGAGGTATTGGAGAGGGGACAAATTAGTTGGTGAGGGAGGGAAGGTTTAGAGAGAGCAAGTTTGTTGGTGGGGGTGGTAGTGAGAGGGGAGCAAGTTTGTTGGTGGGGGGGTTTTGAGAGAGGGCAAGTTAGTTTGGTGGGGGTGGTTTGAGAGAGAGCAAGTTAGTTGGTGGGGGGGGTAGTGAGAGAGACAAGTTTTGTTGGTGGGGGTGGGGAGTGAGAGAGACAAGTTTTGTTGGTGGGGGAGGAAGGGGAAAAGAGAGCAAGTTAGTTGGGGTGGGGGAGGTAAAGGGGGAGAGAGCAAGTTATTTGGGGGGGGGGTAGTGAGAGAGAGCAAGTTAGTTGGTGGGGGTAGTATGGAGAGAGCAAATTTTGTTGGTGGGGGGGTAGTGGGGAGAGAGAAGGTTTGTTTTGGGGGGGGAAGGGAGTGAGAGAGAGCAAGTTTTGGGTTTGGGGGTGGAGGTAGTGGGGAGAGGCAAAGGGAGTTGGTGGGGGAAAGGGAAATAGAGAGAGCAAGTTAGTTTTGGGGGGGGGAGGTAAAGTGAGAGAGAGCAAATTAGTTTTGGGGGGGGGAAAGGGAGTGGGGAGGGGAGCAAATTAGTTTTGGGGGGGGAGGGAGTGGAGGAAAAGGGGCAAGTTAGTTGGTGGGGGGAGGTAGTGGAGAGAGCAAGTTTTTGGTGGGGGAGGTAGTGAGAGGAGCAAGGTAGTTGGGGGGGGAGGTTTTTGAGAGAGAGCAAGTTTGATGGTGGTGGAGGGAAATGAAAGGAAAGGGAAGTTAGTTGGTGGGGGGGTAGTGGGGAAAAGAGAGCAAAATTAGTTGGGGGGGGGAGGTACGGGGAGAGAGCAAGTTAGGGTTTGGGGGGTAGCGAGAGAGAGCAAGTTAGTTTGGGGGTTTGGGGGTAGTGAAGAGAGTAGTTTGTTTGGGGGGGGGGTAAATGAGAAGAAACAAATTAGTTGGTGGTGGAGTAGTGGAGAGAGTAAGTTATTTGGGGGGGAGGAAATGAGAGAGAGCAAGTTAGTTGGGGGGGGGTGGTAGTGAGAAGAGCAAGTTAGTTGGGGGGGGAAAGGGAGTGAGAGAGAGCAAGTTAGTTGGTTTGGGGGGGGTAGTGAGAGAGAGCAAGTTTGTTGGTGGGGGGTTTGTGAGAGAGAGGGAAGTTAGTTGGTGGGGGTGGTATGGAGAGAGCAAGTTAAATTTGGGGGGGGAGGGTAGTGAGAGAGGGGCAAGTTAGTTGGGTGGGGGTGGTAGTGGGGAAAAGAGGAAGTTAGTTTGGGGTGGGAGGTAGTGAGGAGAGAAGTTAGTTGGTGGTGGGGGGTATGAGAGAGACAAGTTAGTTGGTGGGGGGTTGGGGAGGAGAGCAAGTTTTGTTTGTGGGGAGGTAGTAAAGAGAGCAAGTTTTGTTGGTGGGGGGGGGAGTGAGAAGAGCAATTAGTTGGGGGGAGGTAGTGAGAGAGAGCAAGGGTTGTTTTGGGGGGGAGGTATAAGAGAGACAAGTTTGTTGGTGGGGGGGGTAGTGGGGAAAAGAGCAAAATTAGTTGGTGGGGGGGGGGTAGTGAGAGACAGAAGTTAGTTGGTGGGGTTTGGGAGTGAGAGAGAGCAAGTTAGTTTGGGGGGGGTGGGTTTGTGGAGAGAGCAAGTTAGTTGGTGGGGGTTGGGAGTGAGAGAGAGCAAGTTAGTTGGTGGGGGTGGTATTTTTTGAAAAGAGCATGTTTGTTGGGGGGGTGGTAGTGAGAGAGAGCAAGTTTTGTTGGTGGGGGGGGTAGTGGGGGGAGAGAACAAAATTGTTGGTTTGGGGGGGGTAGTGGGGAGAGAGCAAGTTGTTGGTGGTGGGGGTATGAGAGGGGCAAGTTAGTTGGTGGTGGGGTATGAGAGGGGAGCAAGTTTTTTTTTGGGGGTGGAGGTTTGTGGGGAGAAAAGCAAGTTAGTTGGTGGGGGGGGTAGTGAGAAGAAACAAATTTGTTGGTGGTGGAGGTTGTGAGAGAGAGCAAGTTTGTGGTGGGGGGGGGTAGTGAGAGAGAGAAGTTAGTTGGGGGGGTGGGAAATGAAAGGGAGCAAAATTATTGGTGGGGGGGGTAGTGAGAGAGAGGGAATTAGTTGGTGGTGGAGGTTTGTGAGAGAGAGCAATTTGTTGGTGGGTAGGTAATGAGAGAGAGAATTAGTTTGGGGGGGGGGTAGTGAGAGAGAGCAAGTTAGTTTGGGGGGGGTGGTAGTGAGAGAGAGCAAGTTGTTGGTGGGGGAGGTTTGTGAGAAAAGGGGCAAGTTAGTTTGGGGGGGGAGGTAGGAGAAGAGCAAGGGTTTGTTTTGGGGGGGGGAGGGGAGTGAGAGAGAGCAAGTTTTTGTTGGTGGGGGTGGGAGTGAGAGAGGGGCAAATTAGTTGGGGGGGGGTTGGGAGTGAGAGAGAACAAGTTAGTTTTGGGGGTGGAGGGTTTTGAGAGAGAGCAAGTTAGCTGGTGGGGGAGGTAGTGAGAGAGAGCAAGTTAGTTGGTGTGGAGGGAGGAGAGAGAGCAAAAGTTTGGGGGTTTGGGGGGGGAGGGGGAGTGAGAGAAAAGCAAAATTTTTTAGTGGGGGGGGTAGGGGAGAGAGAGCAAGTTAGTTGGGGGTGGGGGGTAGTGAGAGAGGGGCAAGTTAAATTGTTGGGGAGGTAGTGAGAGAACAAGTTTTGTTGGTGGGGGGGGTATTTAGAGAGAGCAAGTTAGTTGGTGGGGGAGGTAGTGAGAGAGGGAAAAATTAGTTGGTGAGGGGGGGTGTGAGAGAGAGCCAAAATTAGTTGGTGGGGGGGGGGTAGCGAGAGAGAGCAAGTTTTGTTGGTGGGGGAGGTATTGAGAGAGAGCAAAATTAGTTGGGGGGGGAGGTATTGAGAGAAAAGCAATTAGTTGGTGGGGGAGGTTTGTGAGAGAGAGCAAGTTTGTTGGGGGGGGGGAGGTAGTGGGAGAGAGGGAAGTTAGTTTTGGGGGAGGTAGTGAGAGAGAGCAAATTAGTTGGTGGGGAAAGGGAGTGAAGAGGGGCAAGTTAGTTGTGGGGGGGGGGAGGGGATAGAGAGCAATTAGTTTGGGGGGTGGTAGTGAGAAAAGAGCGAGTTAGTTGGTGGGGGGGGTAGTGAGGGGAGAGCAAAATTTGTTGGTGGGGGGGGTTGTGGGGAGAGAGAAATTAGTTGGTGGGGTGGTATGAGAGAGAGCAAGTTTTTTTGTTGGGGGAGGTAGGGAGAGAGAGCAAGTTGTTGGGGGGGGTAGTGAAGAGAGCAAGTTATTGGGGGGGGGGTAATGAAGAAGCAAGTTTTTGGGGTTTGGGGGGGGTGGAGTGAAGAGAGCAAGTTAGTTGTTGGGGGAGTAGTGAGGGGAGAGCAAGTTTGTTTGGGGGGGGGGTAGTGAAGGGGAGCAAATTTGTTTTGGGGGGGGTGGTAGTGAGAGAGAGCAAGTTAGTTGGTGGGGGGGGTAGTGAAGGGGAAGAGTCAAAATTTGTTGGTGGGGGGGGTAGGAGAGAGAGCAAGTTAGTTTTTGGGGGGGGTTTGTGGGGAAAAGGGGCAAGTTTTGTTTTTGGGGGGGGAGGTTTGTGAGATTTGGGGCAAGTTAGTTGGTGGGGGGTGGTAGTGAAGAGGCAAGTTAGTTGGGATGTGGTTTGTGAGGGGAGAAAAATTTGTTGGTGGGGGTGGTAGTGAGAGAGAGGAAGTTTGTTGGTGGGGGAGGTAGTGAGAGAGAGCAAGTTATTTTGGGGGGAAGGGGGAGTGAGAGAGAGCAAGTTTTTTTTGGGGGGGGTGGTATGAGGTAGAACAAGTTTTGTTGGGGGGGAAAATGGGAGTGAGAGAGAGCAAGTTTTTGTAGGTGGGGGGGGTAGTTTAGAGAGAGCAAGTTAAATTGGTGGGGGAGGTAGTGAGAGGGGAGCAAGTTAGTTGGTGGGGGGGTAGTGAGAGAAGCAAGTTAAATTTGGGGGGGGTAGTGAAGAGGCAATTTTAGTTGGTGGGGGGGGAAGGGGAAGAGAGCAAGTTGTTTTGGGGGGGGTGGGGATGAGAGAGAGGAATTTTTTGTTTGGGGGGGGGAGGTAGTGAGAGGAAACAAGTTAGTTGGTGGGGGTGGGAGTAAAAGAGAGCAAGTTAGTTTTGGGGGGGGTTGTATGAGAGAGAGCAAGTTAGTTGGTTTAGGGGGGTAGTGATAAGAGAAAAATTAGTTGGGGGGGAGGTAGGAGAGAGAGCAAGTTTGTTGGGAGGGGGGGTGTGAGATGGGGGCAAGTTAGGTTTTTTTTTTTTGGGGGGTTTAGTGGAGAGAGCAAAATAGTTTTTTTGGGGGGGGGGGGGGTAGTGAGAGAGAGCAAGTTATTGGGGGGGGGGGTGGTAGTGGGAAGAGCAAGTTAGTTGGTCGGGGGGGGTTTGTGAGAGAGAGCAAGTTAGTTGGTGGGGGGGGTATGGAGAGAGCAAGTTAGGGTTTGGTTGGGGGGGGGTTTGCAATAGAGGGCAAGTTAGTTTGGGGGGGGAGGAGTGAAGAGAGCAAGTTAGTTTGGGGAGGGAGGTAGTGAGGGGAAGCAAGTTTGTTGGTGGGGGAGGTATGAAGAAAAGCAATTTTTTTGAAGGGGGGGGGTAGTGAGAGTGGGGGAAGTTAGTTGGGGGGGGTTGGGAGTGAGAGAGAGCAAGTTAGTTGGGGGGGGGAGGTAGTTTGAGAGGAGCAATTAGTTGGGGGGGGTGGTAGTGAGAGAGAGCAAGTTATTGGTGGGGGTGGTGTGAGAGAGAGCAAGTTATTGGTGGGGGAGGTAGTGAGAGAGATCAAATTTAGTTGGTGGGGGGGGTGTGGGGAGAGAGCAAGTTAGGTTTTGGGGGGGTGTAGTGGAGAACACAAGTTGTTTGGGGGGGGAGGTAGTGAGAGAGAGCAAAATTAGTTGGTGGGGGAGGTAAATGGGGGGAGAGCAAGTTTCTTGGTGGGGGAGGTAGGGGGTGAGAGAGACAAGGTAGTTGGTGGGGGGGGGTAGTGAGAAGAGCAAGTTAGTTGGTGGGGGAGGTAGTGAGAGAGAAACATGTTAAATTGGTGGGGGGTTTTTTTAGAGAGAGCAAGTTATTGGTGGGGGGGGTACTGGGAAAAGAGCCAAATTAGTTTGGGGGTGAGTTAGCGAAGAGAGAAGTTAGTTGGTGGTGGGGAATGAGAGAGAGCTAGTTTGTTGGTGGGGGGGGTGGGGAGTGAGAGAGAGCAAGTTAGTTGGTGGGGGGAGATAGGAGAGAGATAAAATTTGTTGGGATGGAGGAAAGGGGGAAAGAGCAATTAGTTGGGGGGGGGAGGTAGTGGGAGGAGAATTTTTGTTTGGGGGGGGAGGAAGTGAGAGAGAGCAAGTTATTTGGGGGGGGGGGTGGTAAGAGAGAGAGCAAGTTAGTTGGTGGGGGGGGGTATTTAGAGAGAGCAAGTTAGTTGGGGGGGGTTGGGAGTGAGAGAGAGGGGAAATTATTTTTGGGGGGGGAGGGTTTTGAGAGAGAGCAAGGGTTTTTGGGGTGGGGGTAGTGAGAGAGAGCAAGTTAGTTGGTGGGGGGGGGTAGTGAAAAGAGGCAAGTTTTGTTTTTGGGGGGGTGGTATTTAGAAAAGAGCAAATTAGGTTTGGGGGGGGAAGGGAGTTTAGAGGGCAAGTTTTGTTGGGGGGGAGGTAGTAGGAAAGCAAGTTAGTGGTGGGGGGGGTTTGTGAGAGAGAGCAAGTTAAATTGGTGGGGGGGTAGTGAGAGAGAGCAAGTTAGTTTTGGGGGGGAGGTAGTAAGGGGAGAGCAAGTTAGTTGGTGGGGGAGGTTTTTTGAGGGAGCAAGTTAGTTGGTGGGGGGGGTAGGAGAAGACAAGTAGTTGGGGGGGGGGTGGGGTGAGAGAGAACAAGTTTGTTGGGGGGGGTAGTAGAGAGAGCAATTAGTTTGGGGGGGGTGGTAGTGAAAAGAGAGCAAGTTAAATTTGGGGGGGGTTTGGGGGTGAAAAGAGGCAAGTTATTGGTTGGGGGGTGGTAGGGGGGAGGGGAAAAGCAAGTTTGTTTGGGGGGGAGGTTGTTTAGAGAGAGAAATTAGTTGGTGGGGGTTGGGTTTGTGAAGAGGCAAGTTAGTTGGGGGGGGGAGGTAGTGAGGGGAGAACAAATTAGTTTTGGGGGGGGAGGTAGTGAGAGAGAGCAAGTTATTTGTGGGGGAGGGGGAAATGGAGAGAGCAAGGGTTTGTTGGTGGGTGGGGGTAGGAGAGAGAGCAAGTTTTGTTTGGGGGTGGGGGTAGTGGGGGAGAGAGCAAGTTAATTTGGGGGGGGAGGGAGTGAGAGAGAGCAAGTTAGTTGGGGGTGGAGGTAGTGAGAGAGAGGGAAATTAGGTTTGGGGGGGGTGGGGAGTGAGAGAGAGCAAAATTAGTTTGGGGGGGTGGTAAGGGGGAGAGAGCAAGTTAGTTTTGTGGGAAAGGGAGTGAGAAGGGGCAAGTTAGTTGGGGTGGAGGTAGTTTAGAGGAGCAAGTTTGTTGGTGGGGGGGGTAGTGGGAGAGAGCAAGTTAGTTGGTGGGGGGGGTAGTGAGAGAGACCCCAAATTAGTTGGTGGGGGGGGGTAGTGGGGAGGAGCAAGTTAGTTGGTGGGGGAGGGGGAGGGGATAGAGAGGCCCAAGTTAAATTGGGGGGGAGATAGTGGGGAGAGGCAAGTTTTTTTGGTGGGGGGGTTTGTTTAGAGAGGCAAGTTTTGTTGGGGGGGGTGGTATTGAAGGGGAGCAAGTTAGTTTTGGGGGGGGTGGTAGTTGAGAAGGGGCAAGTTTTGTTGGTGGGGGAGGGGGTGAAGAGAGCAAATTAGTTGGTGGGGGGGGTTGTGAGAGGAGCAAGTTAGTTTGGGGGTGGGGGTTGTGAGAGAGAGCAATTAAATTGGGGGGGGGGTAGTGGGGGAAGGGGAAGCAAGTTATTTTGTGGGGAGGTAGTGAGAGAGAGCAAGTTAGTTTGGGGTGGAGGGGAGTGGGGAGAGGGGCAAATTTGTTTTTGGGGAGGTAGTTTGAGGAGCAAAATTAGTTGGTGGGGGGGGGGGTTTTAGAAGAGCAATTAGTTGGTGGGGGGGGTAGTTTAGAGAGAAAGGGAAATTAGTTGGGGAGGGGGGGGGGGGGGACAATTTGGTTGGGTAAGGGGGAGGGGCGAGGAAGCAAGTTAGTTGGGGGGGTAAAAAGGGGAAAGAATTTGGTTTGGGGGGGAAGGGAGGGAACTTAAAGGGTGGGGGGGAAGTGAGAGAGGGGCAATTTGTTTTTGGGGGAGGTTTGTGGGGAGAGCAAGAAAATTGGTCGGGGAGGGGGGTGGAGAGAGCAAGTTTGTTGATGGGGGGAAGGGGGTATGAGAAAGAGCCAAAATTTGTTTGTGGGGGTGGTAGTGAAGAGAGCGAATTAAATTTGGGGGGGGTGGTAAAATTGGGGGAGACAAGTTGTTTGGGGGGGGGAGGGTGAGAGAGACAAGTTTGTTGGGGGGGGAGGTAATGAGAAGAGCAAGTTATTGGGGGGTGGGTAGGAAGAGAGCAAGTTTAGTTGGGGTTTTTTTTTGGGGAGGTGTTGAGAGGAAACAAATTTTAGTTGGTGGGGGTTTGGGAGTGAGAGAGAGCAAATTAGTTGGTGGGGGGGGGGTAGTGAGAGAGAGCAAGTTAGTTGGTGGGGGGGAATATAGAAGGGGCAAGTTAAATTGTTGGGGGAGGAAAAGGGGAAAAAGAGCAAGTTTGTTTGGTGGGGGAGGAAATGAGATAGACAAGTTATTTGGGGGGGGGTATGAAGGGAGGGAAGTTTGGATGGATGTGGTTTGTGGAGAGCAAATAGTTTGGGGGGGGGTGGTAGTGAAAAGGAGCAAGTTAGTTTGGGGGGGAGGTAGTTTAGAGAGGGGGCAAGTTTTGTTTTGGGGGGGTTGGGAGTGGGGAGAAGCAAGTTATTTGGTGGGGGGTAGTGAGGGGGAAACAAGTTATTTGGTTGGGGTTTGGGAGTGGGGAGAGAGCAAGTTAGTTTGGGGGTGGTAGTGAAGAGAAAAAAAGTTAAATTGGTGGGGGTGGAAATGAGAAAAGAGCAAGTTAGTTGGGGGGGTTTGGGAGTGAGAGAGAGCAAGTTGTTTTTGGGGGAGGGGAGTGAGAGAGAGAATTGTTGGGGTGGAGGTTTGTGAGAGAGAAAATTAGTTTTGGGTTTGGGGGGGTAGTGAGGAGAGCAAAGTTAAAATTGGTTTGGGGGGGGGTGAGGAAAACAATTAGTTGGTGGGGGGTTTGGAAATGAGAGGGAGCAAGTTTGAAAGGGGGGGGTGGTAAATGAAGAGAGCAAGTTAGTTGGTGGGGGGGGAAATGAGAGAGAGCCCAATTAGTTGGTGGGGGGGTAGTGAGAGAGGGAAGTTTGTTGGGGGGGGTTTGGTTTTGTGAGAGAGAGCAAATTTTTGTTGGGGGGGGGGTAAGGGGAGAGAGAGGGAAAATTAGTTGGTGGGGGGGTAGTTTAGGAGAGGAAGTTAGTTGGTGGGGGAAAGGGGTGAGAGAGAGCAAGTTTTGTTGGTGGGGGTGGTAGTGAGAGAGAGGCCCAAATTAGGGTTTGGGGGGGGGTTGTAGTGAGAGAGAGCAAGTTAATTGGTTTAGGGTGGTAGTGAAAAGAGAGAAAGTTTGTTGGTGGGGGGGGTAGTGAGAGAGAGCAAGTTTTTTGGTAGGGGGTGGTTTGTGAAAAATAAACAAGTTAGTTGGTGGGGGGGTAGTGAGAGAGAGCAAGTTTGTTTTTTTGGGGTGGTAGTGAAGAAAAGCAAGTTTTTTTTTGGGGGCCCGGGGGTTTGTGAAGAGAGCAAGTTAGTTGGTTTGGGGTTGGGGGAAATGAGAGAGAGCAAGTTAGTTTGGGGGGGGGTGGTAGTGAGAGAGAGCAAGTTATTTGGGGGGGGAGGTGCAAGAGAGGGAAATTTTGTTGGTGGGGGAGGTTTGTGGGGAAAAGACAAGTTAGTTTTGGGGAGGGAGGTAGTGAGAGAGACAAGTTTGTTGGTGGGGGTGGGGAGTGAGAGAGAGCAAAATTAGTTGGTGGGGGTGGTAGTGAGAGAGGGGGAAGTTAGTTGGTGGGGGGGGGTAAATGAGAGGAGCAAGGGTTTGTTGGTGGGGGGGGGTAGTGAGGGGGGAGCAAATTTGTTGGTGGGGGTGGTAGTGAGAGAGAGGGAAGTTAGTTGGGGGGGGTGGTAGTGGAGGGAGAAGTTTGTTTGGGGGGGGGGGGGGGGAAAAAAAAAAGAGCAAGTTGTTGGTGGGGGTGGGGAGGTTTAGGGAGAGCAAGTTTTGTTGGGGGGGAAGTATGGGGAAAAGAGGAAAATTATTGGGGGGGGATATGAGAAAAGAGCAAGGTTGTTGGGGGGGGGGAGGTAGTGAAGGGGGAAACAAGGGTTTGTTGGTGGGGGAGGTAGTGTGAAGAGCAAGGTAGTTGGTGGGGGAGGGAGTGGAGAGAGCAAGTTAGTTTGGGGGAAAGGGAGGGAGGGGAGCAAATTATTGGTGGGGGGGGTAAATGAGAGAGAGCAAGTTAGTTGGTGGGGGAGGGGGGTGAGAGAGAGCAAGTTAGTTTGGGGGGGGAGGTTTGGGGAAAAGAGAGCAAGTTAGTTGGTGGGGGAGGGATGGGGGAAAAGCAAGGTAGTTGGTGGGGGGGGTAGTGAAGAGAGAAGTTATTGGTGGTGGAGGTTGTAGAGAGAGCAAATTAGTTTTGGGGGTGGGGGTAGTGAGAGAGAGCAAGTTAGTTTGGGGGGGGGAAATGAGAAGAGCAAAATTAGTTTTGGGGGTGGAGGTAGCGAGAGAGAGCAAGGTTTGTTGGGGGTTTGGGGGTAGTGAAGAGAGTAGTTAGTTGGTGGGGGGGTAGTAGAGAGAGCAAATTTTTTGGGGGTGGAGAAAGTGAGAGGGAGTAAGTTAGTTTGGGGGGTGGAGGTAATGAAGAGAAACAAGGTTTGTTGGTTGGGGGGGGTAGTGAGAGAGGGGCAAGTTAGTTGGGGGGGAGGTAGTGAGAGGGCAAGTTTGTTGGTGGGGGGGGGTTTTGGGGAGAGAGAGCAATTAGTTGGTGGGGGGGGTAGTGAAAAGAGAGAAGTTAGTTGGTGGGGGTGTTGTGAGAGAGAGGGAAGTTTTGTTGGGGGGGAGGTAGTGAGGGGAGACAAGTTGTTGGTGGGGGGGGTAGTGAGAGAGAGGAAATTTTTTTGGGGGGGGGAGGTAGTGAGAGAGAGCAAGTTTTGTTGGTGGTGGAGGGAGTGAGAGAGAGCAATTTTTTGGTGGGGGAGGTTTTTGAGAAGAAACAAGTTTGTTGTGGGGGGGTAGTAAGGGAAGGGAAGTTAGTTTTGGGGGGGGAAAGGGAGTGAGAGAGAGCAAGGGTTGTTTGGGGGGGAGGTAGTGAGAGGACAAATTAGTTGGTGGGGGGGGGTAAGTTTAGGGAGAGCAAGTTTTGTTGGTGGGGGTGGTAGTGAGGGGAGAGCAAGTTAGTTGGGGGGGGTGGTAGTGAGAGAGAGCAATTTGTTTTGGGGGGGGTGGTAAATGAGAGAGAGCAAGTTAGTTGGAGGGGGGGGGGGGTAGTGAGAAGGAAACAAGTTAGTTGGTGGGGGGGGGTAAAAGGGGAGAGGGGCAAGTTATTTGGGGGGTGGTAAATGAAAAGAAGCAAAATTTTTGTGGGGGAGGTAGTGAGAGAGAACAATTAGTTGGTGGGGGAGGGTTTTGTGGGGGAGAGAGCAATTAAATTTGGTGGGAGGTAGTGAGAGAGGCAAGTTGGGGGGAAAAGAAAAAGGGGGGGGGGGGGGGGGGAAATTTTTTGGGGAGGTTTTAAAAACCCTTTTTTTTGGGGGGGGGGGAAAAAAAATTTTTTTGGGGGGGGGGAAAAAAAAAGGGGGGGAAAAAAAAAAATTTTTGGGGGGGGGGGGGGGAAAAAAAAAAGGGGGGGGGGAAAAAACCCCCTTTTTGGGGGGGGTTTTTTAAAAAAATTTTTTTTTGGGGGGGGGGGTTGGGGGGGTGGGGGGGGGTTTTTTTTTTTTTTGGGGGGGGTTTTTTGGGGGCCCTTTTTTGGGGGGGGGGAGGGGGTTTTGGGGGGGGTTGGGGGGGGGGTTTGTGGGGGTGGGGGGGGTTTTTTTTTTGGGGGGGAATTTTTTGGGGGGGTTTTGGGGGTGGGTTTTTTTTTTTTGGGGGTTTTTGGGTTTTGGTTTAAATTTTTTTTGGGTTTTTTTTTGTTTGGGGGGGGGTTGTTTTGGGGGGGGGTTTTTTTTTTTAAAAAAAGGGGGGGGGTTTTTTTGGGGGGGAAAAAATTTTTTGGGAAATTTTTTTGGGGGGTTTTGGGGAAAAAAAAAAAATTTTTTGGGGGGGGGGGGGAAAAAAAATTTTTTTTAAAAAAAAAATTTTTTTTTTTTTGGGGGTTTTAAAAGGGGGGGGGGGGGGGGGGGGAAAAAAGGGGGGGTTTTTTGGGGGGGAAAATTTGGGGGGGGGGGGGGGAGGGGGGGGGGAAATTTTTTGGGGGGGGGGGGGGGGGGGGGGGGAATTTTGGGGGGGAGGGTTTTTGGGGGGGGGGGGGGGAGGGGAAATTAAAAAAGGGGGGGGGGGGGAAAAAGGGGAAAAGGGGGGGGGGGGGGGGGGGAAAAGGGGGGGGGGGGGGAAAAGGGGGGTTTTTTGGGGGGGGGGGGAAAAAATTTTTGGTGGGGGGGGTTTGGGGGAAAAGGGGGGGGGGGGGGGGGGTTTTTTTTGGGGGGGGGAAAAAGGGGGGGGGGGGTTGGGGGGGGGTTTTTGGGGGGGGTTGGGGGAAGGGTTTTTTGGGGGGGGGTTGGGGGGGGGAAAAAATTTTTTTTGGGGGGGTTTTGGGGGGAAATTTTGTTTGGGGGGGGGGGGGTTTCCCCTTTTTAAAAATTTTGGGGGTTTTTTAAAGGGGGGGGGGGAAAAACTTTTTGGGGGGGGGGTTTTAAACCCAAATTTTTGGGGGGAAAAAAAAATTTTTGGGGGTTTTGGGGGAAAAATTTTTTTTTTAAAAGGGGAAATTTTAAAAGGGGGGGGGGGAAAAAAAAAAGGGGGGGGGGGGGGGGGGGTTTTTTCCCCTTGGGGGGGGGGGGGGGGGGGGGGGGGTTTTTTTGGGGAAAAAGGGAAAAAGGGGGGGAAATTTGGGGGGGGGGAAAAAGGGGGGGGGGGGGGAGGAAAAGGGGGGGGTTTTGGGGGGGGGGGGGGGGGTTTTTGGGGGGGGGGAAATTTTTTTGGGGGGGGGGAAAGGGGGGGGGGGGGGGGGGGGGAAAAAAAAAGGGGGGGGGGGGGGGGGGGAAAAAAAAGGGGGGAGGTTGGGGGGGGGGGGGGGTTTTTTGGGGGGGGGGGGGGGGGAAAAAAAAGGGGGGGTTTTGGGGGGGAAGGGTTTTGGGGGGGGGGGGGGTTGGGGGGGAAAAAAAGGGGGGGGGGGGGGGGGGGAAAAAAAGGGGGGGGGGGGGGGAAAAAAGGAAAAAAGGGGGGGGGGGGGGGAAAAAAAGGGGGGGGGGGGGGGGAAAAAAAATTTAGGGGGGGGGGGGGGGGGGGGGGGGGGGGGGGGAAAAAAAGGGTTGGGGGGGGGGAGGGAAAAAAGGGGGGGTTGGGGGGGGGGGAGGGGAAAAAATTTTTTTTTTTTTGGGGGGGGGAGAGGAAAAAAAAGGGGGGGGGGGGGGAAAAAAATTTTTTTTTTTGGGGGGGGGGGAAAAAAAATTTGGGGGTGGGGGGGGGAGGTTTTTTGGGGGGGGGGGGAAAAGGGGGGAAAAAAGTTGGGGGGGGGGGGAAAAAAGGGGGGGGGGTTGGGGAAAAGGGGGAAAAAAGGGGGGGGGGTTTGGGGGAGGGAAAAGGGGGGGGGGGGGGGGAAAAGGGGAAAAATTTTTGGGGGGGGGGGGGTGAGAGAGAAAAATTTTTTGGGGGGAAAGGGGAGGGGGGGGGGGGGGGGGGGGAAAAAAGGGGGGGGGGGGGGGGGGGAAAAAAGGGGGGAAAATTGGGGGGGGGGGGTTTTTGGGGGGGGGGGGGGGGGGTTGGGGGGGGGGGAAGGGAAAAAGGGGGGGGGGGGGGGAAAGGGTTTTTTTTTTGGGGGGGGGGGAGGAAAAAAATTTTTTGGGGGGGGGGGGGGGGGTTGGTTTGGGGTTGGGGGGAAAAGGGGGGGGGGGTTTAAAAAAAAAAATTGGGGGGGGGGAGGAGGAGAGGAAAAAGTTTGGGGGGGGGGTGGAGAGAGGGTTTTTTTTTTTGGGGGGTTTAAAAAGGAAAAAGTTGGGGGGGGGGGGAAAAAAAAAGGGGGGGGGGGGGGGGGGAAAAAAATTTTGGGGGGGGGGGGGGAAAAAAAAGGGGTTGGGGGGGGGGGGGGGGAAAAAAAAAAAAATTGGGGGGTTGGGGGGGGAAAAAAAGGGGGGGGGGGGGAAAAAGGGGGGGGAAAAGGGGGGGGGGGGGAAAAAGGGGGGGTTTTGTTGGGGGGGGGGGAAGGAAAAAGGGGGTTTTTGGGGGGGGGGGGGGGGGGAAAAAGGGGGGGGGGGGGGGAAAAAAAAAGGTTTTGGGGGGGGGGAGGAGGGGGGGGGGGGAAATTTTTAAGGGGGGGTTTTGGGGGGGGGGGGGGGGGGGGGGGGGGGGGGGGAAAAGGGGGGGGGGTTGGGGGGGGGGGTTTGGGGGGGAAATTTGTTGGGGGGGGGGGGGTTTTTGGGGGGGGGGGGGGGGGGGGAAAAAGGGGTTTTTTTGGGGGGGGGGGGAGAGGGGTTTGTTTGGGGGGGGTTTTTGGGGGGAGCAAAGGGGGGGGGGGTAAAAGGGGAGGAAAAAAGGGGGGGGGGGGGGGGGGGGGAAAAAAAAAAAGGGGGTTGGGGGGGAAAGGGAAAAAGGGGGGGGGGGGGGGAATGGGGGGTTTTGGGGGGGGGGTGGGGGGGAAAAAAAATTTTTTTGGGGGGTAGGGGGGAAAAAAGGGGGGGGGGGGGGGGGGAAAAAAAAAGAAATTGGGGGGGGAAATTAAAAAAAATTTTTTTGGGGGGGGGGGGAAGGGGGGAAAATTTTTTTTGGGGGGGAGTGAGGAGGGGAAAATTTTTTTGGGGGGGGGGGAAAAGGAAAATTTTTGGGGGGGGGGGGGGAAAAAAAAAAATTTTTTTGGGGGGGTTTTTGGGGGTTTTTGGGGGGGGGGTTGTTTGGGGGGGGGGGGGGGGGGGGAGAGAGGGGGGGGGGGGGGGGGGGTTTTTTGTTGGTGGGGGGGTTTGGGGAGAGGGGTTTTTTTTTTTGGGGGGAGAGAAAGGGAAAAAGTTGGGGGGGGGGTGGGGAAAAAAAAAGGGGGGGGGGGGGGGGGGGAAAAAAATTTTGGGGGGGGGGGAAAAGGGGGAAAAAAATTTTTTTGGGGGGGGTTAAAAAAAAAGTTTTGGGGGGGGGGTGGGGGGGGGGGGGTTGGTTGGGGGGAAAAAAATTTTGGGGGGGGGGGGGGGGTTTTGGGGGGGGGGGAAAAAAAATTTTTGGGGTTTTTGGGGGGGGAAAAAATTTTTTTTTGGGGGGGGGAAAGGGGGGGTTTTGGGGGGGGGGGGGGAAAAAAAAGAATTTTTGGGGGGGAGGGGAAAAAGGGAAAAAGGGGGGGGGGGGGAGGGGAAAAAAAAGGGTGGGGGGGGAGGGGAAAAAAAGGGGGGGGGGGGGGGGGGGGAAAAAAAGGGGGGGGGGGGGGGGGGAAAAAGGGGGGGGGGGGTTGGTTTGGGGGAAAAGGGGGGGGGGGGGGGGGAAAAGGGAAAAAAAGGGGGGGTTTTTTTTTTTTGGGGGGGGGGGGAAAAAAATTTTTTTTTGGGGGGGGGGGGAAAAAAAGGGGGGGTTTTTTTGGGGGGGGAAAAGGGGGAAAAAAGGGGGGGGGGGGGGAAAAAGAAAAAAGGGGGGGGGGGGGGGGGGAAAAAAAAGGGTTGGGGGGGGGGGAATGAGAGGAAAAAGTTGGGGGGGGGGGGGAAAAGGGAAAAGGGGGGTTTTGGGGGGGGGGGGGGGGGGGAAGGGGAGGGGGGGTTTTTGGGGGGGGGGGGGGAGGGGGGAAAAAGGGTGGGGGGGGGGAAAAGGGGGGAAAAAATTAGGTTGGGGGGGGGGGGGGGGGGGGGGGGAAGGGGGAGAGAGAGCAAGTTTTGTTGGGGGGGGGGGAAAAAGGGGGGGAAGTTAGTTGGTGGGGGAAAGGGAGTGGGGAGAGGGAAATTTTTGGGGGGGGGGAAGGGGGGGGAAAAATTTTTTTGGGGGGGGGGAAAAGGGGAAAAAAGGGGGGGGGGGGGAAAAAGGGGGGGGGGGGGGGGGGGGGAAAAAAATTTTTTGGGGGGGGGGGTTTGGGGGGAAAAAGGGGGGGGGGGGGGGGGGGGGGTTGGGGGGGGGGAGGAAAGGGGGGGGGTTTTGGGGGGGAAAAAGGGGCGGGGGGGGGGGGGGGGGGTTGGGGGGGGGGAAAAAAGGGGGGGGGGTGGGGGAAGGGGGTTTTTTTTTTGGGGGGAAAAAAGGGGGGGCAAGTTAGTTGGGGGGGGGGTAGTTTAGAGAGAGCAAGTTTGTTGGTGGGGGGGGTTAAAAAAATTTTTTTGGGGGGGGGGGAGAGAGGGGGGGGGGGGGGGGGAAAAAAAAAAGTTGGTTTGGGGGGGGTTGGGAGAGGAAAAGTTTTGGGGGGGGGGGGTGGGAAAAGGGGGGTTTTTGGGGGGGGGGGGGGGAAAAAAAAGGGGGGGGGTTTTGGGGGGGGGGGGGGAAAAAAAAATTTTTTTTTTGGGGGGGAAAAGGGAAAAGGGGGTTGGGGGTTTTAAAAAAAAAAGGGGGGGGGGGGGGGGTTTTTTGGGGGGGGGGGTTTTTTGGGGGGGGGGAATTTGGGGGGGGGGGGGGGGAAGGGGGGGGGGGTTGGGGGGGGGGGGGGGGGTTTTTTGGGGGGGAGGAAAAAGGGGGGGGGGGGGGGGGAAAAGGGGGGGGGTTTTTGGGGGGGGGGGGGGAGTTGGGGGGGGGTTAGTTGGGGGGAAGGGGGGGGGGGGTATTGGGGGGGGGGGGGGGGGGTTTTGGGGGGGGGGGGGGGGGGGGGGGGGGGGGTTTTTTGGGGGGGGGGGGGGTGAAAAAAAGGGGGGGGGGGGGGGGAGGTTGGAAAAAGGGGGGGGAGGGGGGAAAGGGGGGAAAATTGGGGGGGAGGGGGGGGGAAATTGGGGGGGGGGAAATTAGGGGGGGGTTGGGGGGGAAAAGTTTGGGGGTTTTTTAAAAAGGGGGGGGGAAAGGGGGGGGGTTTTGGGGGGGGGGGGGGGTTTTGGGGGGGGGTTTTGGGGGGGGAAGGGGGGGGGGGGTTTGGGGGGGGGGGGGGGGGGGGGGGGGTTTTTTGGGGGGGGTTTTGGGGGGGAAAAATTTTTTGGGGGGGGGTTTTGGGGGGGGGTTTGTTTGGGGGGGGGTTTTTTGGGGGGGGGGTTTTTTGGGGGGGGGGGGGAAGGGGGGGGGGGGGTTAGGGGGGGAAAGGGGGGGAGGGGGAAAAGGGGGGGTTTGGGGGGGAAAAAGGGGGGGGTTGGTGGGGGGGGGAAAAAAAAAAAGGGGGGGGGGGTTAAAAAAAAGGGGGGGGGGGGAGGGGAAAAAAAAAAGGGGGGGGGTTTGGGGGGGAAAAAAAAGGGGGGTTTTTGGGGGGGGGGGAAAGGGTTTTTGGGGGGGGGGGGGGAAAAAAATTTTTTTTGGGGGGGGTGAGGAAAAGGGGCAAGTTTTTTGGGGGGGGGGTTAAAAAAAAGGGGGGGGGGGTTTTTTTTTTTTTTGGGGGGGGGGGGGTTGGGGGGGGGAAAAATTTTTTTGGGGGGGGTGAGAGAGAACAAGTTGTTGGTGGGGGGGGGTAGGGGGAGGGTTTTGGGGGGGGGTTTTAAAAAAAAGGGGGGGGGGGGATTTAGAGAGAGCAAGTTAGTTTGGGGGGGGGGGGAGAAAAGGGGGGGGGGGAGGAGGGGGAAAAAAGTTGGGGGTTTTTGGGGGGTTAAAAAAATTTTTTGGGGGGGGTTAAAAAAAAATTTTGGGGGGGGGGAAAAAAAGGGGGGGGGGGGGGGGGGAGGGGGAAAAAATTTGGGGGGGGGGGGGGGGGGGAAAAAAAGGGGGGGTTTGGGGGAGGGGAAAAAAGGGGGGGAATTGGGGGGGGGGGGGGGGGGGGGGGGGGGGGGGTTGGGGGTTTTTTTGGGGGGGGAAAAAAGGGGGGGGGGGGGGGGGAGGAAAATTTTTTGGGGGGGGGGGGGGGGGGGGGGGGTTGGGGGGGGGGGGGAAAAAAAAAAGGGGGGGGGGTGGAAAAGGGGGGGGGGGGGGGGTTTTAAAAGGGGAAAAAAGGGGGGGGGGGGGGAAAAGGGGGGAATTGGGGAAAAATAGGGGGGGGGTTTTGGGGGGGGGGTTTTTTTGGGGGGGGGGGGGGGTTTTGGGGGGGGAATTTTGGGGGGGGGGGGGGGGGGGTTTGGGGGGGGGGAAAAAAAAGGGGGGGGGGGGGGGGGGGGGGGGTTTTGGGGGGGGAAAAGGGGGGGGGGGGGTTTTGGGGGGGGGGGGGGGGGAAAAATTGGGGGGGGGAGGGGGAAAGGGGGGGGTTTGGGGGGAGGGGAAAAAGGGGGGGTTTTTTGGGGGAGGGGAAAAAAAAGGGGGGGGGGGGGGGGGGGGGGGGGGTGGGGGGGGGGAAAAAAAGGGGGGGGGTTTTTTTGGGGGGGGGGGGGGGAAAAATTTGGGGGGGGGGGGGGTTTTTGGGGGGGGGTTTGGGGGGGGGTTTGGGGGGGTTGGGGGGAAAAAGGGGGGTTTGTTGGGGGGGGTTTTGGGGGGAAGGGGTTTTGGGGGGGGAAAAAAAAAGGGGGGGGGGGGTTGGGGGGAAAAAAAATTTTGGGGGGGTGGGGGGGAAAAAGGGGTTTTAGGGGGGGGGAAAAAAAATTTTTTTTGGTTTGGGGGGGAAAAAAAGGGGGGGGGGGGGGGGGGGGGGGGGGAAAAGGGGGGTTTGGGGGGGGGGGGGAAAAAAAAGGGGGGGGTTTTTTTGGGGGGGGGTTAGTTTGGGGGGAAAAAAGGGTTTTTGGGGGGGGGGAAAAGGGGTTTTGGGGGGGTTGGGGGGGGGGAGGAGGGAAAAAAGTTTTGGGGGGGGGGGGGGAAAAGGGGGGGGGGGGGGGGGAAGGGGTTGGGGGGGGGGGGGGGGGGGGGTTTTTGGGGGGGGGGTTTGGGGGGGGGGGGAAAAAAAGGGGGGGGGGGGGGGTTTTGGGGGGGGTTGGGGGGGGGGTTTTGGGGGGGGGGGGTTGGGGGGAAAAAGGGGGGGGGGGTAGTGGGGAGGGAAAAATTGGGGGGGGGGGGGAAAAAGGGGGGGGGTTTTTTTTGGGGGGGTTTTTGGGGGAAAGGGGGAAAAATTTTGGGGGGGGGGAAAGGGGAAAAGGGGGGGTTTTGGGGGGGGGGGGGGGGGGGGGTTTGTTTTTTGGGGGGGGGGGGGGGGGGGGGGGGAAATTGGGGGGGGTTTTGGGGGGGAAAAAGGGTTTTTTGGGGGTTTGGGGGGGGGGGGGAAAAAGGAAAAGGGGGGGGGGGGTGGGGGGCCAGCAGCCAACTTAGAAGAATGCAGTAATCCCACAATGTATTATTGTACTGTATTTTATTTTTTGAGGAACTAGAGAAAATGTATTAAATGTATTACCCATCTGGGGTCGTACTGAATCATTTTATTTTGTTATCCCGTAAACGTAGAAAATTGTAGTTTTCTTGTTGGTTGTATATAATCTTTTGTATTAACAAAAAATGTATTACCAGTATTTTGTTGTATATGAAAAATGTAATGAAATATATAATAAATAAATAAATGAAAAAAATATGCATTAGTGTTATCCTGTGTTTTAGTTTATTTAAGTTAAAGAGACGACACAGCAATCATGCACTTTTAGTTAACTTTAAGTTAATAAGAGGAAGTTACTTGATTCATCTTGATATATCCCCAGTGACGTCATGAGTGGTTATCACATGACGTCATTGACCACTGAGTAAACATAGGTGGGGTGTGACGTCACGCATGTTAGTTCGTTTAAGTCAATAAGAGGAAGTTATTTGTTTAGACCTGCATACGTATGAGTGCCTCCCATAGGGAGGACCCTAAAATTTGATCCAAGGAAGTGAAGAGTAAATCTTAATCCAAGGAGATTGAGCAGGAATACTATTGGATTTAGAGGGTGATGGGGAGTGTGATCTTGTTTCGAGGAGGTGAAGCAAGGATTTTGGGAAGATGGAAGTGGGTGGTGGGGGTGTGTGAGGGAGGTCTTCATCCGAGGAAATGGAGACAATAAAAAATCTTCAAAAAGTGGGTAAAACTCAAGAATTCGAAAAATAATGGAAATTTGGCAAGTTTACTAAATTTTGGAAAACTGGATCTTAGGGGGAGTGGGGAGGTCTTACCTTAAGTGTACCCACAGGGGAAACTGGATCTTAGGGGGAGTGGGGAGGTGTTACCTTAAGGGTACCCATAGGGGAAACTGGATCTTAGGGGGAGTGGGGAGGTGTTACCTTAAGGGTACCCATAGGGGAAACCTTTATCAAAACTGAAAAAAATTGTGAAATTCGAAAAAAATAAAAAAAAAATTCGAAGAGCGAAGGTGATCCGGGCGCTGCAGGTGTGGCAGGGGTGGTGCTGGCGGGCGTGAGGCGCGGGCGTGGGTGGGCGTGGGTGGTGGCAAAAATATAGTATATTTTTGCAAGTAAATTAGTGAAATAATGTGTAGTTAAAAAAATTAATTTGGAAATAAAAAAGGAACCAGCGAGAGGGTTGGCGTCGCTTGGAGAGATACACGATGTTTTGAATTGGGCAAGATGATAGTTAGTGAAACAGGAAGAATATCTCGTAGCTCTGGAGGGTATATGTGGTTGAAACCTCGCAAAATGGAGCAGAAATTGTCGGAGTTACAGTCCTACAGAATGTGAGAAACCAACGACTGGACAGGACTCTGAAATTAGATGGGAAAAGGGATAAGAATTGCACCATCCCCAGATAAGTAATGTCTTTACATGTTGAAATTCTGGCCAGTAGTTTCTTCATATTTTAGGCAGAGGGTTGTGGATGACACACCAAGTAATCTCCAGACAAATTGGTGTTATTAATATAAATTCCTTTTCTGCTATATAAATGTGTATATGCATTCATTAACTCAATTTAACATACAGTCCATATAATTTATATTAATAATTTAACCAGAATTACTGGTGATGTTTATTTCATTTGAAGTTAATATAGGTCCAGTAGACTTGTGGAAGTGTGAGAGTAGTAAGTATTCTAAGGGTGACATTTTCTGGCCACCAAGAATGTCTCAAAATTCCTACATGTCTCTGTAACACTTGATAAGGAATAATTATCTTTGTTACCAATTACTTGTATGTATCATACGAGGTTCATCCAGGTAATTTTAATATTCCACAATACTAGTGACAAACACCCAGGTACCTATTTTAATAATGGGGTGAACATAGACAACCGGTGTTAGGACAACACCCCAGTGTTTTCTACCCTCGCGGGAATTGACCTGAACCATCGCTTCTGAAGCGAGAGTGTTAGACGCAGGCCACGGGGTGGTGCACCCGTAAGTGTAAGTAAGAGTTCATTTTCCATATTCCTTTTTATAATATGAAACTAATGAATTTATATCACATTGTTCAAGATTGTTAAGAGTGTGAGTGAACAGCACATTATAACACAGTGACCAAGAGTGTTGAGAGTGATAAAGGAGTGCTATCTGGTTTTGAGTGATCAAGAGTGCTGAAAGTGATCAAGAGTACTGAGAATGATCAAGAAGTGTTGAGAGTGATCAAGTGAGTGCTGAGAGCTGGATCAAGACGAGCTGAGAATTGATCAAGAGTGCTGAGAGTGATCATGAGTGCTGAAAGTGATCAAGAGTACTGAGAATGATCAAGAGTGCTGAGAGTGATCAAGAGTGCTGAAAGTGATCAAGAGTGCTGAGAGTGATAAAGAGTGCCAAGAGTGATCAAGAGTGCAAAGAGTGATCAAGAGTGCTGAGAGAGATCAAGAGTGCTGAGAGTGATCAAGAGTGCTGAGAGTGATCAAGAGTACTGAGAATGATCAACAGTGCTGAGAGTGATCAAGAGAGCTGAAAGTGATCAAGAGTTCTGAGAGTGATAATGCTGAGAGTCATCAAGAGTGCTGAAAGTGATCAAGAGAACTGAGAATGATCAAGAGTACAGAGAGTGATCAAGAGTGCTGAGAGTGATCAAGAGTGCTGAGAGTGATCAAGAGTGCCAAGAGTGATCAGAGTGCAAAGAGTGATCAGAGTGTCTGAGAGTGGATCAAGAGTGCTGAGAGTGATCAAGAGTGCTGAGAGTGATCAAGAGTGCTGAGAGTGATCAAGAGTGCTGAGAGTGATCAAGAGTGCCAAGAGTGATCAAGAGTGCAAAGAGTGATCAAGAGTGCTGAGAGTGATCAAGAGTGCTGAGAGTGATCAAGAGTGCTGAGAGTGATCAAGAGTGCTCTGAGATGTGATCAAGAGTGCCTGAGTGTGATCAGAGTGCCAAGAGTTGATCAAGAGTGCAAGAGTGATCAAGAGTGCTGAGAGTGATCAAGAGTGCTGAGAGTGATCAAGAGTGCTGAGAGTGATCAAGAGTGCTGAGAGTGATCAAGAGTGCTGAGAGTGATCAAGAGTGCTGAGAGTATCAAATGTTAAGAGTGTGAAGAGTGACTAAGAGTGCAGAGTGATCAAGAGTGCTGAGTGGATCAAGAGTGCTGAGAGTGATCAAGAGTGCTGAGAGTGATTAAGAGTGCGAGAGTGATAAGAGTGCTGAGAGTGATCAAGAGTGCTGAGGTGATAAGGTGCTGAGAGTGATCAAGAGTGAGAGAAAAGGGGGTGATCAAGAGTGTGAGAGTGATCAAGAGTGTGAGAGTGATCAAAGTAGTGTAAGAGTGCAAGAAGTGCTGAAGTGATCAAGAGTGCTGAGAGTGATCAAGTGCTGAGAGTGATAGAGTGCTGGATGACAGAGTGCTGGAGAGTGATAAAGAGGCTAGAATGATAAGAGTGAAGTGATCAAGTGCTGAGAGTGATCAAGAGTGCTGAGAGTGATAAGAGTGCTGAGAGTGATCAAGAGTGCTGAAAGTGATCAAGAGTGAGAGTGATCAAGGATCAAGATGCTGAGAGTGATCAAGAGTGCTGAGAGTGATCAAGAGGAGAGTGAGAAGAGGCAAGTGATCAAGATGATGAGAGTGATCAAGAGTGCAAGAGTGTCAAGAGTGCGAGAGTGATCAAGAGTGCTGAGAGTTGATAAGAGTGCTGAGAGTGATCAAAGTGCAAGTGCAGAGTGCGAGAGTGCAAGAGGTGGAGTAGATAAGAGTGCTGGAGTGATCAAAGGTGGAGTGCAAGCTGGAGTGATCAAGAGTGCTGAGTGATCAAAGTGCTAGAGTGATCAAGAGTGCTGAGATGATTCAAATGCTGAGTGATCAAGAGTCAAGAGTGATCAGAGTGCAAGTGATAAGAGTGCTGAGAGTGATCAAGAGTGCTGAGAGTGATCAAGATGCTGAGAGTGATAAGAGTGCTGAGAGGATCAGAGTGCCTGAGTGATCAAGAGTGCTGAGAGTGATAAAGGTGCGAGTGATCAAGAGTGCGAGAGTGATCAAGAGTGCTGAGAGTGATCAAGAGTGCTGAGAGTGGACAAGAACTGGAGATATCAAGAGTCTAGAGTGATCAGAGTGCAGAGTGATCAAGAGTGCTGAGAGTGATCAAGAGTGCTCAGAGTGATCAAGAGTGCTGAGATGAGCAGAGTGTGAGAGTGATCAAGAGTGCCAAGAGTGATCAAGAGTGTGATAGAGTGAGATCAAAGTGCTGAGAGTGATCAAGAGTGCTGAGAGTGATCAAGAGTGCTGAGAAGATGCAAGAGTGTAAGAGTGTGAGAGTGTCAAGAGTGCAAGAGTGATCAAGTGCTGAGATGATCAAGAGGTGCTGAGAGTGATCAAGATCGGAGTGTCTAGAGAGTGAAGTGATCAAGAGTGCTGAGAGTGATCAAGAGTGCTGAGAGTGATCAAGAGTGCATGAGGTGATCAAGAGTGCTGAAGTGATCAAGAGTGCTGAGAGTGATCAAGAGTGCTGAAGTGATCAAGAGTCTGAGAGTGATCAAGAGTGCTGAGAGTGATCAAGAGTGCTGAGAGAAAGATGTGAAGAGTGATCAAGAGTGCGATGTGATCAAGATGCTGAAGTGTCAAGAGTGTGAGAGTGTCTGAGAGTGATCAAGAGTGCTGAGAGTGATCAAGAGTGCTGAGAGTGATCAAGAGTGCTGAGAGTGTGGTGTGAGTGATCAAGAGTGCTGAGAGTGATCAAGAGTGCTGAGAGTGATAATCAGAGTGCAGTGAGAGTGATCAAGAGTGCAGAGTGATCAAGAGTGCGAGAGTGATCAAGAGTGCTGAGAGTGATCAAGTGGGGATAAAAGTGCTGAGAGTGATCAGAGTGCAAGTGATCAAGAGTGCTGAGAGTGATCAAGAGTGTGAGAGTGATTCAAGAGTGCTGAGTGAAAGTGATCAAGAGTGCTGAGAGTGATCAAGAGTGCTGAGAGTGATCAAGAGTGCTGAGAGTGATCAAGAGTGCTGAGAGTGATCAAGAGTGCTGAGAGTGATCAAGAGTGCTGAGAGTGATCAAGAGTGCTGAGAGTGATCAAGAGTGCTGAGAGTGATCAAGAGTGCCTGAGAGTGATCAAGAGCTGAGAGAGTCAGAGTGCAGAGTGATCAAGAGTGCTGAGAGTGATCAAGAGTGCTGAAGAGTGATCAGAGTGCTGAGAGTGATCAAGAGTGCTGAGAAGTGATCAAGAGTGCTGAGAAGTGATCAAGAGAGCTGAGAGTGATCAAGAGTGTGAGAGTGATCAAGAGTGCTGAGAGTGGATCAAGAGTGCTGAGATGTAAGAGGTGAAGTGTCAAGAGTGCTGAGAGTGATCAAGAGTGCTGAGAGTGATTCAGAGTGAAAGTGCTGAATGATCGATCTGAAGTGATGCAAGAGTGATCAAGAGTGTGAGAGTGATCAAGAGTGCTGAGAGTGATCAAGAGTGCTGAGAGTGATCAAGAGTGCTCGAAGAGTGATCAAGAGTGCTGAGAGTGATCAAGAGTGCTGAGAGTGATCAAGAGTGTGAGAGTGATCAGAGTGCTGAGAGTGATCAAGAGTGCTGGAGTGATCAAGAGTGTGAAGTGATCAAGAGTTGCTGAGAGTGATCAAGAGTGCTGAGAGTGATCAAGAGTGCAAGAGTGATCAGAGTGCTGAGAGTTAAGAGTGTGAGATGATCAAAGAGTGCTGAGAGTGATCAAGAGTGCTGAGAGTGATCAAGAGTGCTGAGGTGAAGAGTGCAAGAGTGATCAAGGTGCTGAGAGTGATCAAGAGTGCTGAGAGTGATCAAGAGGTGCTGAGAGTGATAAGAGTGCTGAGAGTGATCAAGAGTTGCTGAGAGTGATCAAAGAGTGTCGTAGAGGAGTGATCAAGAGTGCTGAGAGTGATCAAGAGTGCTGAGAGTGATCAAGAGTGCATGAGAGTGATCAAGAGTGCTTGAGAGTGATCAAGATGCTGCAAAGAGTGATCAAGAGTGCTGAGAGTGATCAGAGTGCTGAGAGTGGGTGATTCAAGAGTGCTGAGAGTGATCAAGAGTGCTGTGATCAAGAGTGCTGAGAGTGATCAAGAGTGCTGAGAGTGATCAAGAGTGCTGAGAGTGATAAAGAGTGCTGAGAGTGATCAAGAGTGCTGAGAGTGATCAAGAGTGCTGAGAGTGATCAAGAGTGCTGAGAGTGATCAAGAGTGCTGAAGTGATCAAAGAGTGTCAAGTGCAGAGAGTGATCAAGAGTGCTGAGAGTGATCAAGAGTGCTGGAGTGATAGAGTCAAGAGTGTTCAAGATGTCAGAGTGCTGAAAAGTGATCAAGAGTGCTGAGAGTGATCAAGAGTGCTGAGAGTGATAAAGAGTGCTGAGAGTGATCAAGAGTGCTGAGAGTGATCAAGAGTGCTGAAAGTGATCTAAGAGTGCTTTTAGAGTGATCAAGAAATGCTGAGAGTGATTTAAGAGTGCTGAGAGTGATCAAAGTGAAAATGATCAAGAGGTGAGAGTGATAAGAGTGCTGAAAAGTGATCAAGAGTGCAAGAGTGATCAAGAGTGCTGAGAGTGATCAAGTTGAGAGTGATCAAATGAGAAGTGATCAAGAGTGCTGAGAGTGATCAAGTGAGGTGATCTGAGTGCTGGAGTGATCAAAGTGCTGAGAGTGATCAAGAGGTGAGAACAAGTGTGTGAGAGTGATCAAGAGTGCTGAGAGTGATCAAGTGTGAGAGTGATCAAGAGGATTCGGCTGAGAGTGATCAAGAGTGCATATGAGATGTGATCAAGAGTGCGAGTGTCAAGAGTGATCAAGAGTGGCTGAGAGTGATCAAAGAGTG
Source organism: Cherax quadricarinatus (assembly GCF_026875155.1). Taxonomy (NCBI): domain Eukaryota; kingdom Metazoa; phylum Arthropoda; class Malacostraca; order Decapoda; family Parastacidae; genus Cherax; species Cherax quadricarinatus. The sequence continues at coordinate 18,310,825 of NC_069403.1, forward strand.
CTGGAAGTGATCAAGAGTGCGTGAGAGAGTGATCAAGAGTGCTGAGAGGTGATCAAAGAGTGCTGAGAGTGATCAAGAGTGCCAAGAGTGATCAAGAGTGCTGAGAGTGATCAAGAGTGCTGAGAGTGATCAAGAGTGCAAAGAGTGATCAAGAGTGCTGAGAGTGATCAAGAGTGCTGAGAGTGATCAAGAGTGCTGAGAGTGATCAAGAGTGCTGAGAGTGATCAAGAGTGCTGAGAGTGATCAAGAGTGCCAAGAGTGATCAAGAGTGCTGAGAGTGATCAAGAGTGCTGAGAGTGATCAAGAGTGCTGAGAGTGATCAAGAGTGTGAGAGGAACAAATTGAGAGTGATCAAGAGTGTGAGAGTGATCAAGAGTGTGGTGATGGTGTTCAAGAGTGCGATGTGAAGTGATCAAGAGTGCTGAGAGTGATCAAGAGTGTTGAGAGTGATCAAGAGTGCTGAGAGTGATCAAGAGTGCTGAAAGTGATCAAGAGTGCTGAGAGTGATCAAGAGTGCTGAGAGTGATCAAGAGTGCTTGAGAGTGTGATACAAGAGTGCTGAGAGTGATCAAGAGTGCTGAGAGTGATAAAGAGTGCTGAGAGTGATCAAGAGTGCTGAGAGTGATCAAGAGTGCTGAAAGTGATCAAGAGTGCTGAGAGTGATCAAGAGTGCTGAGAGTGATCAAGAGTGCTGAGAGTGATCAAGAGTGCTGAGTGATCAAGAGTGCTGAGAGTGATCAAGAGTGCTGAGAGTGATCAAGAGTGCTGAGAGTGATCAAGAGTGCTGAGAGTGATCAAGAGTGCTGAGAGTGATCAAGAGTGTTGAGAGTGATAAAGAGTGTTGAGAGTGATCAAGAGTGCTGAGAGTGATCAAGAGTGCTGAGAGTGATCAAGAGTGCTGAGAGTGATCAAGAGTGCTGAGAGTGATCAGAGTGCATGAGAGTGATCAAGAGTGTTGAGAGAGTGATCAAGAGGTGCTGAGAGTGATCAAGAGTGCTGAGAGTGATCAAGAGTGCTGAGAGTGATCAAGAGTGCTGAGAGTGATCAAGAGTGCTGAGAGTGATCAAGAGTGCTGAGAGTGATCAAGAGTGCTGAGAGTGATCAAGAGTGTTGAGAGTGATCAAGAGTGCTGAGAGTGATCAAGAGTGCTGAGAGTGATCAAGAGTGCTGAGAGTGATCAAGAGTGCTGAGAGTGATCAAGAGTGTTGAGAGTGATCAAGAGTGCTGAGAGTGATCAAGAGTGCTGAGAGTGATCAAGAGTGCTGAGAGTGATCAAGAGTGCTGAGAGTGATCAGAAGAGTGTGAGAGTGATCAAGAGTGTTTTAGAGTGAATCAAGAGTGCTGGAGTGATCAAGAGTGCTGAGAGTGATCGAGTGAGAGTGATCAAGAGTGCTGAGAGTGATCAAGAGTGCTGGAAGGATCAAGAGTGCTTGAAATGATCAAGAGTGCTGAGAGTGATCAAGAGTGCTGAGAAATGATCAAGAGTGCTGAGAGTGATCAAGAGTGCTGAGAGTGATTTAAGAGTGCAAGAGTGATCAAGAGTGTGAGAGTGATAAAGAGTGCAGAGTGATCAAGTGCGAAG
>NC_069403.1:18312906-18413289 GCF_026875155.1 Cherax quadricarinatus
TGCGGGAATCCAAGCCCCTCGCACACAAAACCTCCTTTACCCCCCCCCTCCAACCTTTCCTAGGCCGACCCCTACCCCACCTTCCTTCCACTACAGACTGATACACTCTTGAAGTCATTCTGTTTCGCTCCATTCTCTCTACATGTCCGAACCACCTCAACAACCCTTCCTCAGCCCTCTGGACAACAGTTTTGGTAATCCCACACCTCCTCCTAACTTCCAAACTACGAATTCTCTGCATTATATTCACACCACACATTGCCCTCAGACATGACATCTCCACTGCCTCCAGCCTTCTCCTCGCTGCAACATTCATCATGTTCATTTACACGTATGTTAGCTAAAAAATAGAAAATCATTCCCCTCCCTTTCTGTAGCTACATTCATCAGACACCTTTTGGCACTCTTCTTGAACTGGTTTATGCTATGACTGGCTTTGACATGTGCGGGTAGTCTGTTCCATTCCTTTATTGTTGTACAATAAAAGGTGTTTGAAGCCTGGCCAATGACTGTGGGTACTATAAAGATGTGCCCTCTCCCCCTAGTACTATGATTGCTTCAGTTCCCAACCTTGACAAAATTGACAGCAAGATATTCTGGACACTGTTTGTGAGCAATTTTATAAACATGATTTAGCTTCAGTTGTTTTACTCTGTCTTCAACATTCAGCATATCCAACTGCTGTAATTCATCCTGGCCTACATGTTCTCTTGGTCCCAGCCCCAGGATGAATCTTACGATTTTGTTCTGGGTGATTTGCAGTCTATTTTTCAGTCTTTTTTGTCAAGGCAGAGTACCAGTGTAACCTCGGGCTGTGTAACCTCGGGTAGTGTAAACTACCGCTGTGTAACCTCTTGCAGTGTAACCTCGGACTGTGTAACCTCGAGTAGTGTAAACTACCGCTGTGTAACCTCTTGCAGTGTAACCTCGGACAGTGTAACCACGTGCTCTGTAACACTGGGTTGTGCAGCCTCGGGCACTGTAACCTCGGGCTGTGCAACCACGTGCTGTGTAACCTCGAGAAGTGTAACCTTGGGCAGTGTAATCTCTGGCTGTGTAACCTCGTGCAGTGTAACTTCTGGCTCGGAAACCTCTTGCTGTGTGTTATGGGGCTATAGGACCCAACATGTATTTATAAGTAACAGTTACTCTGGAATACCTAATTATATTGAATTGATGGGAACTCAGTTCTAAATGTCATAAGGGCTGATCAACCTTATGACTGAGAGGCAGCTGGGTCAAGCCTATTTTTCTCAATATAATAGGTTATACTATAGACACATAAACACACAGTTTAAATAAGTAGTTTATAAAGTTGTAATTCTTTTTGTAAAAGTAAAATTAAGGTGTGGTAGAAGTGTGGTAACTGGAGAATTGTGCTTGGCAACAGTCCTTTGTTGGTGTGGGAGGAGCTTAAATAGGCTCCTCCCTCCCTCTCTCTCTCTCTCTCTCTCTCTCTCTCTCTCTCATCACTCTCTCCTCTCTCTCTCTCTCTCTCTCTCTCTCTCTCCTCTCTTCTCTCACTCTCCTCTCCTCTCTCTCACTCTCTCCTCTCTCTCTCTTCATCTCTCTTCTTTCTCTCTCTCTCTCTCTCTCTCTCATCTCTCTCTCTCTCTCTCTCTCTCTCTCTCACTCTCTCTCTCTCTCTCTCTCTCTCCTCTCTCTTCTCTCTCTCTCTCTCATCTCTCTCTCTCATCCTTCTCATTCTCTTTCTTCTCTCTCTTCTCACTCTCTCCCTCTTCCTCTCTCTCATCTCTCTCTCCTCTCATCTCTTCTCTCTCGCTCTCTCCTCTCTCTCTCCTCTCCTCTCTCTCTCTCTCTCTGTTGACTGAAGCTGGCAGGACCTCTGGGTCCTTCTTTCTATTTTTTGGGGCATTATGTGTGCTCCAGGGGTGAGTTTTTATAACTTAAGTTTTGGCCACCATACCCAGGGTGGTTAAAGTGTGTCAACACACTGGTTAGCCCAGAGTTAGTCAAGAAGAGGGAAGGACATTGTTGAAATGCACCATGTGGACTGTCCTAGGAGAGCAGCTAAGGGGTACGCAGGCTTATGTTTTGAATATGTGAATGCTGTAATTGTATATTTTGTACATATCTATTTAGATACAGTTATATTTTCATAGTAGTAGTTTTAAATAACCTGTGAAGAGGGCTGGTGAAAGGATATCAAGACACTCAAGATGACAGCCATGTAAAGCAAAAGGAAACAAGTGCAACTAATGTGACATTTTATTGTGGCAATGTTTCGCTCTCCAGGAGCTTTATCAAGCCATTACAAACAATACATGGACACAGAGGGTATATAAAGGCTCAGAGCGAGGTGAATACTAGTGAGGTACCATTTAGATGTTCACTAGTGGTAGTAGTAGTAGTAGTAGTAGTGAGAAAAGTAGTAGTAGTAATACAATATGGTAGAACAATAATTCGTACATGAGTAAAAGGATATAAAAGCTATTACTTGTAATAGCTTTTATATCCAAGTAATAGCTTTTATATCCCTTTACTCATGTACGAATTAATTGCTCTACCATATTGTATTACTACTACTACTTTTTCTCACTACTACTACTACTACCACTAGTGAACATCTAAATGGTACCTCACTAGTATTGCACCTCACTCTGAGCCTTTATATACCCTCTGTGTCCATGTATTGTTTGTAATGGCTTGATAAAGCTCCTGGAGAGCGAAACGTTGCCACAATAAATGTCACATTAGTTGCACTTTGTTCCTTTTACTTTACATATTGTCGGTAATTCTACCAACTTTATTACATGATCAGCCATGATGTAAGTATTAACCCCTAGAACAGATAAGGCCATTAAGTAAAAAGCTACCCCACACTAGAACATGTAGTGAGAACCTTACTATCAAAGTAATAAGGGACATAACAACGTAACACTGTGTAACCTCGGGTAGTGTAACATCGAGTTGTGTAACCTTAGGCAGTGTAACCTCGGGCAGAGTAAACTCGGGCTCTATAATCTCGGGCTCTGTAATCTAGGCTCTAAAGCCTCGAGCAGTGTAACCTTGGGCTGTGTAATCTCGATCAGAGTAACCTAGGGCTGTGTTACCTCTTTCTGTATAACCTCGGGTAAATATAATTTTGGCTGTGTAACCTCCGGCAGTGTAATCTCGGGTAGTGTAACCTCGGCAGTGTAACCTTGGGAAGAGAAAACTCGGGTTGTGTAATCTCGTGTTCTGATACCTAGGGCAACCTCAGGCTGTATAATCTCGGGCTCTGAAACTTTGGGCAGTATGATCCCCGGGTGTGTAACCTGTAGCTGTGTAACTTTGGGCAGTGTAACCTGCCTTGGGCAGTGTAACCTTGGGCAGTGTAACCTTGGGCTGTGCAACGACAGGCTGTGTAATCCGGGCAGTGTAACCTCGGGCAGTGTAACCTCGAGCAGGTAAGTTCGGTATGTGTAACCTCGATCAGTGTAACCTTTGGCAGTATTTCCTCGGGTAATATAACCTAGAGTAGTGTAACCTCGGGCTATGTAACCTCGGACAGTGTAACTTCGTGCTGTGTAATCACGTGTTGTGTAAATTCGTGCTCAGTAACGTCTTGCACTGAACCTCGGAATGTGTAACCTGCGGCTGAGTAACATTGGATGTGCAACCGTGGGCAATGTAACCTCGTGTCTGTAACCTCGACCATGTAACCTCGGGCATGTAATCTTGGTCTGTGTAACCTCAGGCAGTGTAGAGCCTCGTTCTGAATAACCTCGGGCAGCGTAATTTCGGGCAGTGTAATCAAGTGCTCTGCAACCTCAGGCAGTGTAACCCCTGGCTGTGTAACCTCAGGCAGTGTAAACCTCTGTCAGAGTTACGTCGGGCTCTGTAATCTCGGGCTCTGAAAATCTCGGGCAGTGTAACCTCCGCTTGTGTAACGTCGGGCCCTGTAACTTTTGGCAGTGTACCTTGAGCTGTGTAACGTAGGGCTGCTTGACTTTGGGCAGTGTAAACCACGGGCAGTGTAACCTCGGCACTGTAACGTAGGGTTGTGTAACCTCGGGCTGTGTAACCTCGGCATTGTGTATCCTCGGGCTGTGAAACCTTTGGATGTGTAACCTCGGGCAGTGTAAACCACGCGCAGTGTAACTCGGGCAGTGTAACGTCTGGCTGTGTAACATCCTCATGTGCGACCTCGTTCTGAGTAAGCTCGGGCTGTGTAACCTCGTGGTGCGTAACCGCGGGCAGTGCAACTTTCGGTAGTGTAACCTCGGGTAGTATAACCTAGGCAGTGTAACCTCGGCTGTGTAACCTCGGGCAGTGTAACCTCGAACTGTGTAACCTCGGGCAGTGTAACCTAGCACTGTGTAACCTCTTGCAGTGTAATACTATGACAGTGTACCCTCGGGCTGTGTAATTCGGGCTCTAAAACCTCGGACAGTGTAACTTCGTGCAGTTTAATCTCGATCAGTTAACTCGGGCCTGTAACCTAGGGCAGTGTAACCTCTGGCTGTGCAACCTCGGGCACTGTACCCTCAGGCAGTGTAACCTAGGGATGTGTAACCTCGATCAGAGTAACCTCTGGCCGTGGTTTCCTCGGGTAGTATAACCTCGAGCACTGTAACCTCGGGGTATGTAACCTCGACAGTGTAATCTCGTGCTGTGTAACCTCGGTGTGTAAATTCGTGCTCTGTAAACGTCTTGCAGTTTAAACCTCGGAAAGTAACACTGTGTAACACTTGGATGTGCAACCGTGGGTAATGTAACCTCTGTCTGTGTAACCCTCGTGATGTGTAACCTCGGCAGTGTAACCTCAGGCTGTGTAACATGGGACACTGTAACCTCTGGTAGAGTTAACCCTCGGCTCAGTAATCTCGGGCAGTGTAACGTCGGGCCCTGTAACTTTTGGCAGTGTAACCTTGAGCAGTGTAACCTTGAGCAGTGTAACCTCAGGCAGAGTAACCTCGAGCTGTGTAATGTCGAGCAGCTTAACTTTGGGTAGTGCAACCTCGGACTGTGTAACCTCCGGCACTGTAACCACTGGCAGTGTAACCTCACGCTGTGTAACCTATTCATTGTAATCTCGGGCTGTGAAACCTCGGATGTGTAACCCGGGTAGTGTAACCACGCGCAGTGTAACCTCAGGCAGTGTAACGTCTGGCAGTGTAACATCCTCATGTGTGACCTCGTTCTGAATAACCTCGGCTGTGTAAATTCGTGGTGCGTAACCGTGGCAGCGCAACCTTGGGCAGTATAAACCTCGGGTAGTGTAACTTCGGCCAGTGTAACCTAGGGCTGTGTACCCTCCTGCAGTGTTACCTTTGAGTGTAACCACGGCCGTGTAACCTTGGAAAGTGTAACCTCGGGCAGTGTAACCTCTGTCTGTGTCAACTCGGGCAGTGTAACCTCGGTTGTGTAATCTCGGGCAGTCTAACCTAGCGCTGTGTAACCTCTTGCAGTGTATCCTCGGGCAGTGTAACCTCGGGCTGTGTAACACTGAGATGTGCAACCTTGGGCACTGCAGCCTCGTGCTGTGCAACTTCGATAAGTGTAACCTCGGGTAGTATAATCTCTGGCTCTGAAACCTCGGGCAGAGTAACCTCCGGCTGTGTAACCTCTTTGCAGTGTATCTTCGGGCTCTAAAACCCTCTTCCTGTCTAATCTCGGGTAGTATAACCTCGAGCAGTGTAACCTCGGCAGTGTAACCTCGAGCAGTGTAAGTTCGGTATGTGTAACCTCGATCAGTGTAACCTTTGGCAGTATTTCCTCGGGTAATATAACCTAGAGTAGTGTAACCTCGGGCTATGTAACCTCGGACAGTGTAACTTCGTGCTGTGTAATCACGTGTTGTGTAAATTCGTGCTCAGTAACGTCTTGCACTGAACCTCGGAATGTGTAACCTGCGGCTGAGTAACATTGGGATGTGCAACCGTGGGCAATGTAACCTCGTGGTCTGTAACCTCGACCAGTGTAACCTCGGCATGTAATATAGGTCTGTGTAAACCTCAGGCAGTGTAGCCTCGTTCTGAATAACCTCGGCAGCGTAATTTCGGGCTGTATAATCAAATGCTATGCAACCTCAGGCAGTGTAAACCTCTGGCTGTGTAACCTCGGGCAGTGTAACCTCTGTCAGAGTTACGTTGGGCTCTGTAATCCCGGCTCTGAGATCTCGGGCAGTGTAACCTCCGCTTGTGTAACGTCGGGCCCTGTAACTTTTGGTAGTGTAACCTAGAGCTGTGTAACCTCAAGCAGAGTAACCTCGATCTGTGTAACGTCGGGCTGCTTGACTTTGGGCAGTGTAACCACGGGCAGTGTAACCTAGAACTGTGTAACCTCTTGCAGTGTTTACTCGGACAGTGTAACATCGGCTATGTAATTCGGGCTTTTAAACCTCGGACAGTGTAACTTCGTACAGTTTAATCTCGATCAGAGTTACCTCGGGCCTTGTAACCTCGGGCTGTGTAAAATCTGGCTGTGCAACCTCGGGCACTGTACCCTCGGGCAGTGTAACCTAGGGATGTGTAACCTCGATCAGAGTAACCTCTGGCCGTGTTTCCTCGGGTAGTATAACCTCGAGCACTGTAACCTCGGGGTATGTAACCTCTGACAGCGTAACCTCGTGCTGTGTAACCTCGGGTTGTGTAAATTCGTGCTCTGTAACGTCTTGCAGTTTAACTTCGGAAAGTAACACTGTGTAACACTGGGATGTGCAACCGTGGGTAATGTAACCTCTCTCTGTGTAACCTCGTGATGTGTAACCTCGGGCAGTGTAACCTCAGGCTGTGTAACCTGGACACTGTAACCTCGGCAGCCTTAACTTTGGCAGTGTAACCTTGGGCAGTGCAACCTCGGAAAGTGTATCCTCGGGATTGTAACCTTGGGCAGTGAAACCTTAGCCTGTGTAACCTCAGGCAGAGTAACCTCGGACTGTGTAACCTCCGGCACTGTAACCACTGGCAGTGTAACCTCACGCTGTGTAACCTATGCATTGTAATCTCGGCTGTGAAACCTCGGGATGTGTAACCTCGGGTAGTGATAACCACGCGCAGTGTAACCTCAGGCAGTGTAACGTCTGGCAGTGTAACATCCTCATGTGTGACCTCGTTCTGAGTAACCTCGGACTGTGTAACCTCGTGGTGCGTAACCGTGGGCAGCGCAACCCTGGGCAGTATAACCTCGGGTAGTGTAACTTCGGCCAGTGTAACCTAGGCAGTGTACCCTCTTGCAGTGTTACCTTAGAGTGTAAACCACGGCTGTGTAACCATGAGAAGTGTAACCTCGGGCAGTGTAACCTCTGTCTGTGTCAACTCGGGCAGTGTAACCTCGGGCTGTGTAATCTCGGGCAGTCTAACCTAGCGCTGTGTAACCTCTTGCAGTGTATCCTAGGGCAGTGTAACCTCGGGCTGTGTAACACTGAGATGAGCAACCTTGGGGACTGTAGCTTCGTGCTGTGTAACTTCGATAAGTGTAACCTCGGGTATATAATCTCTGGCTCTGTAACCTCGGCAGAGTAACCTCCGGCTGTGTAACCTCGTGCAGTGTATCTTCGGGCTCTGAAACCTCTTCCTGTCTAACCTCGGGTAGTATAACCTCGAGCAGTGTAACCTCGGGCTGTGTAACCTCGGGCTGTGTAACCTGGGGTTGTGCAACGACAGGCTGTGTAATCTCGGCAGTGTAACCTCGGTTGTGTAACCTCTGGCAGTGTAACCTCGGGCTGTGTAATACGGGCTCTAAAACCTCGGACAGTGTAACTTCGGGCAGTTTAAACTCGATCAGTGTAACCTCGGGCTGTGTAACCTTGCGCTGTGTAACCTCGGGCTGTGAAACCTAGTGGAGACTTAAACCCTGAGCCTTGTAACCTCGGGCTGTGTAACCACGGGCTGTGTAACCTCGGGCAGTGCAACCTCGGCTTTGTAACATTGGCCAGTGAAACCTCGTGCTGTGTAACCTCTTGCAGTGTAACCTCTCACAGTGTAACCACGGCTGTGTAATATATCTCAATGTAACCTCGGTCTCTGTAGATTCGGGCAGTGTAACCTACCGCTGTGTAACGTCTTGCAGTGTAACCTCTGACAGTTGTAACCACGAGCAGAATATCCTCGGTAGTGTAACCTCGGTCTGTGTAACCTCTGGCCGTGTAACCTAGGGCAGTGTAACCTCTGTCTGTGTCAACTCGGGCAGTGTAACCTCGGGCTGTGTAACACTGAGATGTGCAGCCTTGGGCACTGTAGCCTCGTGCTGTGTAACTTCGATAAGTGTAACCTCGGGCAGAGTAACCTCCGGCTGTGTAACTTCGTGCAGTGTATCTCGGGCTCTGAAATCTCTTCCTGTCTAACTTCGGGTAGCATAACCTCGAGCAGTGTAACCTCGGGCTGTGTAACCTTGGGCTGTTTACCCTATGGCAGTGTAACCGGGTTATGTAACCTCTGGCAGTGTAACCTCCGGCTGTGTAATACGGCTCTAAAACCTCGCACAGTGTAATTCGAGCAGTTTAAACTCGATCAGTGTAACCTCGGGCTGTGTAACCCTTTTCCGCTGTGTAACCTCGGGCTGTAAAACCCTATGGAGAGTTCCTGGGCCTTTCAACCTCGGCTCTGTAACCAGGCTGTGTACCTCGTGCATAGTAACCTCGGGCAGTATCTCAGGCTGTGAAAATGTTGGGCAATTAACCTTGGCAGTGTAACCTCGGGCTACGTAACTTTGGGGCCGTGAAACCTTGCGCTTTTTTAACCCGGCTGTTAACCTCGGACAGTGAAACCTGTGCGGTAACCTCTGCAAGTAACCTCTGAAGTGTAACCAGGGCGTGTAAATCGCCAATAAAAACCGTCTCTGTAACTTTGGGCAGTGAAACCACCCTTTGTAACTCTTGCAGTGTAACCTCTGTCATTTAACCCGAGCGAATATCCTCGGTATGTAACTCGGTCTGTGAACCTCGGGAAAGGAAACCCTTTGGGCATGAAATATGGGGTGTTAGCATTTTGCATGTTACTTGGGGTAGGAACCTAGGCGTGTAACCTAGCGTGTGTAATTTTCTTGCAGGAAACCTAGGGAAAATGTAATTTGGGGGCTCTCTAAATTGGGATGGCAGCCTGGGCACTGAAAACCTGGGGGCTGTGTAACCCCGGGTTGTAACCCCGGAAATTAAACTTGGGCTTTAACTTTCTGTGTAACCCGGGGAATGTAACACGATTTGTAAACTACAGGCAACCCGGCATTTTAACCTCCTGTGTAAACCCCGGCAATGAACTTTGGGCTGGTTTTCCTCTGGGAGGTAACCTCGGTTTGTAACCCGGGGATGTAACCTCGAGCAATAACCTCGGGCTGTTTAATTCGGGCTCTTTTAAACCCGGGCACTGTTTAATTCAATCAAGAACTTCGGGCGTGAACCTCGGGGTTGAAACCTAGGGGAGATTACCTCGGGTCTGTAACCTCGGGCTGTGAAAAAAACAGCTGCGTTACGTCGGGGAGTGTAAGCTCGGGGGTGTAACGTCGGCCGTGAACCTCGGGCAAGTAACCCGGGCAGAACCCCCAAGTGTGTAACCTTGGGGTATGTAACCTCGGGCAGTGAACTCGGAGGGTAACCCCGGGCTCGTAAAATTTTTCCCTGAAACCTCCGGCCTGTAACCATGCTTGAACCTCTTGCAGGAAACCCTGCAGTGTAACCACGGGCTGTGTAATAATTTAGTAGTGTAACCTCGGGCTTTAAACCACGGGGAGAGAACCCACCTCGTGTAACGTCTTACATGTAAAACCCCTGACAGTTTTAACCCCCCGAGCAGAATAAACCCGACAGTGTAACCCGGGCTGGTAACCTCGAGCATTAACCTGGGCAGTGTAATCTCCGGCTGGTAACCTCGTCGTTAAATTCGGGGGTCTGCAACCTCTTTGCTGTTAACCTTGGTAGCTAACGTCAGTTGTTAACCTTTAAACAGTGGTTTAGGTAAACACATTCAACAAATTTGGTATCTTTATTTCGAAACTTTCGCCACACAGTAGGCTTTTTCAGTCGAGTACAGAAAATTTACAGAAGCAGAAGATACTTGAAACGATGTAATCTCCATCACCCTTAAATTTTAGGTGGTCATCCCTCATCGGAAAGAGCTTTTTTCCATGGTATGAAAAATATTTTTTAACCATGAACAATGGGTTCTTGAGATGAATAAAATTTGGTTGGTGTTCATCTTCTTCAAGTTTTTTTTTGTAACCTTCTCGACGGAACCTCGGAGCGAAACTTTTCGAATAAAGATACCAACTTATGGGCTTTAAAAAACCCCGGGTATTTTTTCCTTTTAAATGTTAAAACCCTTTAAAAGCATGTAACCCGTCTATAAAAACTGGGGTACAAAAACCCCGGGGCAGTGAAAACCTTGGGCAGTGTAATCTCAAACAGAGAAACCCCCCGGGCTGGTTCCCCTTTTTCTGAAAAAACCCTGGGGGGAAATGAAACCGGGACTGGGGAAAAAAATGGTAAAAAAATACCGACACTATGGAAACCATAAACAGATATGTTTTTTCCCTGTTTTTCCCTTTTAAGACAACGTTTCCCCCACACAATTGGTTTTTTTCCCCAAGTCACAAACAGATCTACCTGGGGTGGAAGGTACGGGAGTATTATATTTCGGGTTTCAAATGTGGGGTCAGGGGGGAGAAAGCGAAATCTGATGATCCCCCCGGGGTGGGGTTATTGAGTCTTGGGTAGCTTGGCATGGGAAATTGGACAAGTTGTAAAGTAGCCCTTCCCTCCCTGTTCTATTTTTTTATGTGGGATAGCGAAAAAGGGTTAAACTTGGCAATGGTTCAGCATGTTATAGAAGCCATTTTTTCTGGTTGAAATTGTTGGAAAAAAAAGATAAGCCGTTTGATTCCGGGGATTTTTCGGTTTTGGGAGTGTTTTTCCTTCGGTGGCGATGAGACTTGAGTTTCTGTATTTAATTAAATGGTTGTGTGAATTGCGATGTTGTACACAGGGGAATTTCCCTTTTTTCGTCATCCCCGCTTGCGTAATTGGGGTTTTGAAATACTTTTTTTGGAGGGCCTTGAAAGTTTCGCCCACGTAAAAATTTTTTTGCAGTCATTTCAAGGGGTTTTTAAAAACCCCGCAAGGATGGAACTTTTCCGTCTACTTCGGTGAGTCCTTGATGGCGTGGTTGTGGAGGTAAAACTTGGAAAAAAGAAGTATTGGAAAAGATGATTGGGAAAAATGTTTTGGGAAAGGAGTTGGTTTGGGGGAAAGGGCTATGTATCTTTTTCCGCAGGGTCCCTTTTCTGGGTTGTTTTAAAAAGTTTTTAAAGCCCGCCGTCTTGCAACCTGATGAAGTTTACGAGGATAGTGGGGTTTAAAAAAACTTGTTTCTATTATGTTCATTCTTCCCATGGAAACCCTTGCTGCAGATTTTTGATGCGCCCCAGGAAAAAAGCCCCATAATTACACCACTTTAGTTTTGGGGTCGTGGTTTAAAGTTTAAAATGGAGAAGAAACGTTTTGGTTGGGGGGTTTTTCCTTTGACTTTTAAAAAAGAAGTTTTATGGTCATTTTTTTAACCTCCGGCAGTGGGAAAGTCGGGTAGCGTAAAAATTCCCGGGGAGGGGTAACCTTTTGGGGAAAGTAAAACCCGGACTGGGAACCCCCGGGGATTGTAACCTCGGGCTATTTAATTCTGGGTGTTTCCCAAACCCCGGGACTGTAACCTCAAGGGAGTGTATCCTCGGGGATGTAAGTTTTTGGGCGTGTTTAAACCCGATCAGTGAACCTCTGGCAGGGGTTTTCCCTGAGTAGATAACCCCGACAGTGTTAAACCCCGGGGTATGTAACCTCGGACAGTGTAACCTCGTGTGTGAAAACCTCGGGTTGTGTAAATTCGTGCTCGTAACGTCCGCATGTAAACCGGAAAGGAAACCTGGGGCTGTGAAACACTGGGATTGCAACTGCGGCAAGAAACCTCGGTTGTGTAACCTTGAGCAGTGTTCCCTTTGGGCTTTTAAAAATCTTGGTCTGTGTAACGTGGGGCATGAAAACCTCGTTTGTGTAACCTCGGGCATCGTAATCCGGGCAATTTAATCTCGGGCAGTGAAATCTTTTTTGAGTAACCTCTCCGAGTAACATCGGCAGGAAACCCTCTGGCTTGTCCCTCGGGCATGTAACCTCTGGCGGCTCTGAAAATCTCGTTCTCTAAAACCGCTTTTGTAACGTGAGGCCTTGTAATTTTTGGCAGTGAAACCCTTGAGCAGTGTAACCGCGAGCAGTGAACCTCGGTTGTGTAATGTCGGGAGCTTAACTTTGGGCATGTAACCTCGAGATTTTAACCTTGGGGAGTGATACCGAGGCTGTGAACCCCACGAGTAAAAGCGAACTGGTAACCTCGGGGAAAGGGAACCTCGGGGGGTTAAACCCCGGGTGTAACCCCGGGCTGAGTAATGCATTCTCTGCAACCCCGGGCAGGTAACTCGGGCACTGTAACCTCAGGCAAAGTTACTTCGGGTCTGTACTCGGGGCTCTGAAATCTCGGGGAGTGTAACCTCCGCTTGTGTAACGTCGGGCCCTGTAATTTTTGCAGTGTAACCTTGAGCAGTGTAACCGCGGGCAGAGTAACCTCGAGCTGTGTAATGTCGGGCAGCTTAAACTTTAAGCAGGTTTTAACCTAGATTTTAACCTCGGCAGTGAAACCGTAGGCTGTGTAACCTCAGGCAGAGTAACTCGGCAGGTTTTAACCTCGCAGTGTAACCTTGGCCGTGTAACCTCAGGTTGTGTAACCTCGGGTAGTGTAAGCACACGCAGTGTAGCCTTGGGCAGTGTAACGTCTGGCAGTGCTTATCGGGCTGTGTAATACGACAGTGTTTCCTCGGGTAGTGTAACATCGGTACGTAGTCTCGGGCTGAGAAACCTCGTGCAGTGTAACTCGAGCTGTGTGACCTAGGGGTGTGTAACTCGGCCTGTTAATCTGGACTGTGTAATCTCGGGCAGTGTAACCTCAGCTGTGTAACCTCAAGCTGGTAACCACAAGTTGTGTAACCTCGTGTTGTGTAATCTCCCGGCAGGGGTAACACAGGCTGTGTTTCCTCGACAGTTAACTTTGGGCATTGTAAAATCGGCTGTGTAACATCTGACAGTGTTAACTCGGGTAGTGCAACCTCCGGCGTGTAACCTCGGCTATGTTACTTCGGACGTTCAACGTCTGCTGTGCAACCTCGGGCAGTGTAACCTCGGGCTGTGTAACGTCTTGCAGTGTAACCTCGACAGTGTAACCTGTGGCTGAGAAAAACTGGAATAGGAACCTCGGGACATTGTAACCATGGGCTGTGTAACCTCGACCAGTTAACTTCGGACGTATAATCTTGGTCTGTGTTTAAACCCTCCAGTGTAAACTCATTCTGTGTCAACTCGGGCTGTGAAACCTCCTGGTGTGTAACCGCGGGAATGTAACCTCGGCACTATACCTCGGCAGTGTAACGTCGGGTAGGTACCTTGCCTATGTAACCGTGACAGTGTAACCTTGGGCAGTGTAACTAGTGGTGTGTAATCTCTTGCGCGTAACCTTGATAGTGTAACCAGGGCTGTGCAAACTCCCGGGCTGTGTAACCTCGTGTTGTGTAACCACAGGCCAGAGTAAGTTGGGGAGTGTATTATCAGGCTGTGTAACATCGGACAGTGTTTTCTCCGGGAGTGTAACCTCGGGCAGTGTAACCTCGGCTTTGTAACCGCGTGCAGTGTAACCTCGGTTATGTAACCTCGGGCAGTGTAACTTCGAGCTAGGAACCTGTGGCAGCGTAAAGTCTGGCTGTGTAATCCCCGGCAATAAAACCTCGGGCAGTGGGCCTGGGCATTGTAACCCGGGGGATTTTTAACTTCGGGTGTTTAACCTTGGGCTGTTTTTTAAACCCCGGGGGGTGTAACCCCCGGGCATGAACCACGGACGGTGTAACCTCAGGCTGTGTAACCCCCGGGTTGGTAACCTCATGCTGTGTAAACCTCGCAGTGTTATCTCAGGCATTTTTAACCCAGGCTTTGGGTTTCCCGGGTATGTAACCTCGGGCAGAGTAACTTCGGGGAGTGTTTTCCTCGTCCATGTTTAAACCCTTTACAGTTTTAACTACTTTGTTAACCTGGGCAGAAACCACGGGTGTTTTAACCCGGCTGTATAACCCTGTAAGGGAACCTCGGTTAGAGTAACCTCGGGGGGTATTGCTGCAGTGAACCTTGACGTGTAACCTAGGCCCCTGTAACCCGGCTGATAATCACAGGGAGTGTATTACGGGCTTGGAACATCTGACAGTGTTACCTCTGTAGTGTAACTTCGGGCTGTGTAACCCCCTGCAAGGGAACTTTGACAGTAAAATTTGGGGGTGGTAAATTTTTGGCTTTTTAAACTCCCGCAGTGCAACCTTTGGGAGTGAACCCAAGCCTATGTAACCTCGGGATGCTTAAAACCCTTTGGGGTGTGAAACTCGGGGGAGTGTAACCACGGCGAAAGTAACCCCAAGTTAATAACCCCGGTTGTATAAACCTTTTTTTTGTATAAAACCCGGGTTTATAACCTCTTGCTGTTAACCTCAGACAGTGTAACCCCGGCGGTAAAAGTTTTTCACTGTAACCTTTGGGCATGTGACCTGGGGATGAGTAACACTGGGGGTTCAACCTCGGGCAAAAATTTAACCCCGGTGTGTAACCTCGGGCTGTGTACCTCGGGCATAATCTTGGTCTGTGTAACCTCCGTGTAATCTCGGGGTGTGTAACCCCTAGGGGTAACCGCAACGGTAACCTCAGGGACGTAACCCCGGACATGTAACTCGGGGGAAGTAATTTCTTTCAGGTACCCCGACAGTGAACCAGGGGTTGAAAACTCGGCGTGTAACCCAGTGCTGCGTAACCAAGTAGTTAACCGCGGCATGTAACTTCGGCCCCTTTAAGCCTCCGCTGTGTAACCTCGACCAGTGTAACCCGACTGTGTAAACCCCGGGCCCGCGTAATGTCGGGGAGAGAAATCTTTTTCTTTGTAACCTATGGCTGATTTACCTCGGGCATGGTAACCTCGGGCTGGTAACCTAGGCCTGAAACCCCGCGAGTTTAACCTCTTGCTGTGTAACCTCGGGGAGTAAAACCTCGGGCAGAGTTACATAGGGCTAAGAAACCCTTGGCGTGAAACCCTCGGGCAGAATTACCTCGGACTCGTAACCGCCCCAGTGTAACCTTGGGCGTGTAACTTCGAGCGTGAAACCTGGGGCAAGTTACATAGGCAAAGTAACCGGGCTTTGAAACCCCGGGGCAGGGTTACCGGGACTTCGAAACCCGCGGCCAGTGAACCCTTTGGGGCAGTGAACTTCGGGCAGTGAAACCCTCGGGCAGTGAAACCCCGGGTCAGGTATCTCCAGCTATAAAAACTCGGCATTGTAAGCTCGAGATGTGTAACCTCGGGAAAATTAACCTCTGGCTGAGTAACCTCGGCAGATTAACCCTGGTGTGTAACTTCTGCTACGAAACCGGGGCAGTGAAACCTTTGGGCGTGAAATCCGACAGAGTAACCCGGTTGTGTAACCCGGGCTTGTAATTCTTGCTTTTAAACCTCGACACTGAAACTCGAGCTGTTAACCACAGGCAGTGCAAGTTTGGGGCTGTGCATTATCGGGAGTTTAAAAACTGACATTTCCCCCGGGTAGTGTAACCTCAGTCAAGAAACCTGGGTTTTGCATACCTTGTGCTGTGAAACTGGGGCAGTGTAATCCGGGCAGTGAAACCCTCGGGCAGTTAACTTTGGCATTGTAAAATCGGATTGTGAATATCGGGCAGGTTACCTGGGGGTTGTGAAAGCCCCAGCAGTGAACCTCTGGTACGTAACCTCGGAGTGTAACCTGGGGATTTTAAAATTTTTTGCAGTTAAACCTCAGGCAGTGTAACCTGGGGGGGAGTGTAACCTCAAGCAGGTAACTAGGGCTGTGCAACCCGTGATGTGTAACCTCGACAGTTTAACCTCGGGCAGGGTTTTGTGGCATGCAAATACATCCTTTATTCGGGCATGTACACACCAACCATAAACCCGGGGGACTAGGGGTTTGCGAGGGGCCCCGTCGTTAAACCCCGTCCCGGGGTTCCATCAATGAAGATGGTTTTGGCAATCGCAAGGTGATGTGGGTACCTCTCCCCCGTCTGCCCTTTTCATTCCCTTTTTTAGAGCTGGTTTTTAAACCGGCTGCTCTCTATGACCTCTATTCTGCCTTGCTTACCGTGGAGTGCCTAATACCTATTTTTGATATAGGTATATAGTGACATAATTTTTTCTAAATTTTGAAAATTAAAAAGATCAAAAGTTTTTCTGCTGTGTTTTTTTTTTTGCTCCCTTTTAAACCCCGGAAACAGGGCCCTTTTGGGGCTCCTGGGTTGAATAAGTGAATCTCGGGGTTTTTTCCTCGGGCATCTTTTTCGCGTCTGGGGAACTTTCGGCCCTTTAAACCTCTGGCTGGTAACCCGGGCTTGGGAACCTCGGCTCTGTAACCCCGAGCAGTGTAACCTCGGGCAGTGTAACTTTAGGATTTTTTACCCGAGCAGTGTAACATCGGGTATGTAATTCGGCTCGAATCCTCTGGTTTTTGTAAATTCCGGGGGGTGGGTAACCTTGGGCATGTACCCTCAGCAGTGTAAACCCCGGCTGGCAAACCCTTGGCTCCCAACCTCGGGCTGCTTATCCTCAGGGACTTAACCACGGGGGTTGCAACCCCCGGTGTGCAACGTCGGGAGTGAAACCTCGTGAGTTTAACCTCGGGTAGAGTAACCTGGGCTGTGTAAACTTTTGGGGCTGTGAACCCCGTGCTGCGTAAGCGCGGGAGTGAAACTCGGGCAGTGTAACCCGGACGTTTAACCTTTTGGGAGTGTAGCCTTGGGGTATGTAACCCGGGGAGTGTAACCCCGGGCTATGTAACCCGGGACAGTATAAACCTCATGCTCGTTCATGGAGCATTGTACTTTTTGGGCTTGTAACCCCTTGCGTGTAACCTATGCAGTGTAACTTGGGGGTGTGTAACACTGGGATGTGCAATGTAACCTGGGGTTGTGGAAAAATCGCAAGCTGTCCTCGGTCTGCATATCCTCGGGAAGTGTACCTGGGGTGTGCATCATCCGGGACTGTAAAACCCCGGCTGCTAACCTCGTGCTTTTTTAAACTCATTCAGTGTAACCGGCATTTAACCCCTGGGTTGAACGTCGGGCTGTGTAACGCCTGTAGTGTAACCACTGGCACAGTAAATTCGGCTGTGAACCCCCTTGGCATGAACCTAGAGTGGTAACCCGGGCAAGTAAACCCTTTGGGGAGTGTAACGTCCCGCAGTGTAATTTCCTGCTGTGTACCTTTTGGGCAGTGTAACCTCGCAGAGTATAACCTTGCTCTGTGTAAAGTCGGGCTGTGTAAGCTCCTGCAGCGTAACCTCAAGCTGTTAACGTTTCCCGGCAGTGTAACCTCGGGCTATATAACTTCGAGCAGTGTGACCTCGTGCTGTGTAGCCTCGGGCGGTATAACCCCGGGCTCTGTAACCTCTTGCAGTGTAACCTCTGACAGTGTAACCACGGGCTGTGTACCCTTTGGTAGTGTAATAAATATCGGTCTGCGTAACATGTGAGAGTGTTACCTCGGGTAGTGTAACCTCCGGCAGTGGGAACCTTGGGGTGTGCAACTTCGGACAGTGTAACCTCGGCTATGTAACCCTTGGCATGTAACCTCGAACAGTGTGACCTTGGGCTGTGTAACATTGTTATGTGCAACCTCGGGCTGCGTAACATCGGGCATGTAACCTGGGGCTGTTTAAACATTGTTTGTGCAACCTGGGGCGTGTAACCTAGGCTTGAAACCACTTTCTGTGAATTTCGGGCGCGAAACCTCGAGCAGTGAAACCCTCGGAAGAAACCTTGGGGAGGGGAAATCTCGGGCTGTGAACCCCGACAGTGTAATTTCTTTCTGTGTTTATCGGGGCTGAAATCTCGTGCAGTGTAACCCCGTTGTGAAACCCCGGGGTTATGAAACCCTTGAGCGTGTAATCTCGCTCAGAGAAACCTCTGGCTGTGTAACCTCAGCAGGAAACCTCAGGCTTGAATTTTCCCCGGGTTCTGAAACCCCCCGGGCATGCAACCTCGGTGGAAACCCTCGATCAGTGTAACCTGGGGCACAGAAACCTTGGGATGCAAATCTCGGACTGTGAAACCTGGGGGCAGTGTAACCTCCGGGTGTGTAACCTGGGGCTGGAACGTTGGGGCAGTTAACTTTCGAGCAGTTGACCAAGGCAGTGCAACCGGGGGCTGAGTAATCCGGGGCGTGTAACGCGCATATAATCTCAGGCTTGTAACCTGGGGGCAAAATAACCCCGGCTTTTTAAAAATGGGGCTGTGTAAACTCGGGCAGTGAAACCTAGCGCAGTGTAAACCGATCATTTAACCCGGGCTGAGTAACCCGGCAGTAAAACCCCGGGCGTGTAACCTCGTGCAGGAAAACCTCGGCTGGTATACTCGCATACTGAAAAACCTCGGATGTGTCACCTCGTGCTTTTTAAACCTGGATTGTGTAACCTGGAGTTGTGTAACTTTTGACTTATTTTATTCTTTCACCAAGTAAAAAAGAAGTATAACACTGTGAAAACAACAGGTATTAGTGCACGCCACGGAAAAAAGGGTGTAATAGATGCCACTAAGACAGCCCTGCTTAAAACCACTCTAGAATGAAAATACAAGGGCAGAAGGGGGGGCGGTCCCACAACCCCTCTGGATTACCAGAACCATTTTCCATTGGCTGAACCGGGGTACTGACGAACGAGGGGGCCCCAAACGTCCGACAATAGAAATGGGAAATTTAAAGACCATGTGCAACATCGGAATCTTTATTGTAGTAGACTTTCGCCACCTGGCTTTATCAATACAGTTTCTGGGACATAATGGGAAGCAGTAAACAAATTTTAAAAAAGATGAGGTAATCACCCCCTCGGCCTTGGAGTAGTGTTCACAGCATCGGGGTGGAGGAGAATCGGGAAAGCAAAGACAAAAGACGGGCGGTTTATATAGGCGTCAGTGGATAGGGACGGGCAGAGACGGGGGCAAAGCACTGCCAGTTTCTTGTCTTTGCTCCAGATTCTCCCACCCGTGCTTAAACAAAACCCCCAAGGGCCCCGAGGGACTGTTTACCTCATCTTTTTTTAAAAAGTTCTACTGTCTTCCTATTATGCCTAAATCTGTTTTGAAAAGCCACTGGATGGCGAAATTCTACTACAAAAAAGATATCCAGAGTTTGCACATGTGCCCTTAACTTAATTGTCGTATTTTATCCCTTTTTTTGCACAATTTGTCAACACTGCAACATCATGGAATTTTGGGTTTCAAGGACATCTACAAGCCTTCACGGCTGCTGCAAACAACCCCTCTCTTTTTGGGAAGGACCTATTCCACTGGGAACCCCCCCTACCCGTGACTTTTGCCCTCGCTGCTGCCCGTCCCTATCCACTGACGCCTATAAAAACCGCCAGCTTCTTGTCTTTTCTCCAATTCTCCTCCACCACGATGCTGTGAAAACTAACTCCAACCCAGGGACTAAATTTTCCCCATCTTTTGTATAAGTTCTACTTCTTTCCATTTGTCCTAAATCTGTATTGATAAAGCCCCTGGATGCGAAACGTCTACACAATAAAGAAATCCCAAGTTGCAAAAGTGTCTTAACTTTCATTTGTCGTATTTTTTACCTTTCTTGACAATAGTAAAAGGTTTTTGCTGGAAAAATAAACCAAAGCAGTTAAAGTATTCTTTATTTACAACGTTTCACCCAACAGTGGGCTTTTTTTAAGTCACACACGGATCTACCTGGGGTTTGGGAAAGGGACAGGTATTTATAGTCATGTTGGGTCAGGTGGAGAAGCTCATGTGATTACCGGGTGGGGTTATAGAGCTTGGTCTTGGGAGGGTATTGACAAGTTTTGAGTAGACCTTTTGCAGGTTCTATGTTCTTATGTGGGTAAACGATGAAAAGTTTCTTGGCGAGTGGGTTTATAGTATAGAAGCCATTTTTCTGGGTTTAAAATTTTTGGTTGTAGAGATACGATGATTCCAGGATTTTTCTGTATTGAGTGTTGTCTTCGTGGCTATAAGTCTTTATTTCGTAGTTAACTAAAGGGTTTTGTTTAATTGGGTGTTTAAAAACAGGGATTCCTTGTATCGTCAGTCCCCGCTTGCATATTGGTGTTCTGAAATACGTTTGGAGGGCTCTTGATGTTTCGCCCCCATATAATTTGTTCAGCTTCAAGGGGGTTATGTATACCCCTGCAAGGATGGAGGCTTGTCCTGTCTACTACTGGGATTCCTTTATGGCGGGTTGTGGGGGTAATATTGGGAAGATTTTTTGGGAAAAATTGGAAACAGTTTTGGGAATGGAGTTTGGTTGGGGGGATAGTACTCTTCTCGGCAGTTCTTCTTGGGTGTTTTGAAAATTTTTAATGCCCGCCTCTGCATCCCCGATGAAGTGACGAGGGTAGGGAGTTTAGAAAATACTTGTTCAATTTTATGCATTTCCCCCAAAAGGGAATCATTGCTGCAGATTTTAGTCACTAGGGAAAAAGCCTATAATTACACCCGTTTGGTTTTTGGTGTCGGGGAAGTAGAAGGGAGAAATCGTTTTGGTTGGTGGGTTTTCGAAAAATTTTAAAACGAATTTTTGTCGCTTTTTCAGAGCAGAAAAACAAGGGAAAAGGAAGATGTTTGCTTCTTCTTCAAGTGTGAACTGGATTGGGAAGGGGTCGACCTGGTTAGGGGGGCTTGAATGACTGCAAAAAATTTAAAATTTGGCGAAACTCAGAACCTCCAAACACGTTTTTCAAACACCAAATTGCAAGCAGGCGACGATACAAGGAATGCCTGTGTACAACATCGCAATTCACACAACCATTTATTTTACTACAAAAAATCAAGACTTATAGCCAAAAAGAAACACATCATACAGAAAAATCCGGAATCACGCTCATCTTAAAACCCAACCAATTTCAACCAGAACAATGGCTTTAAACATAGCTAAACCCACTCGCCAAAAACTTTCATCGTGTCCCACATAAGAACATAAAACTCAGAAGGTCTACCAAAATTGTCCAATACCCCTGCCAAGCTACCCAAGCCCTTAAACCCCCACCCTAGATCACAGCTGCAGCATTTCCACCTGACCTCAACATGACTATAAATACTCTCGTACCTTCCCAAACCCCCGGGTAGATCCGGTTGACTGAAAAAGCCCACTGTGTGGGTGAAACGTTGTCAATAAAGAACACATTATATGCTTTTGTGTTTATATTTCCATTTTGTCGGTTTTTTATACCATTTTTTTCCCAAATGGTTCGCTGGTTGGGGAGTTTACCTTTTTAAATGGGGGTGTGAAAAGGCCCCGAAAAAAGGTTCATACTATTTGCTCCCACACTCGGGCAGATAACGTCGGGCAGTGTAACCTGGGGCATGTCACCTGGGGGGCCTTTGTAACATCTGGAGTTTTTACCTGGGTAATGTAACCTCGGACATGAAAACCTCAGGATGTGAAACCCTTGGGCAGTGAACCCTCGGGCAGTGTAACTCCTGCAGTGTAACCTCGACATGTTACCTGGGCTCTGTAACACCTCGGAAATGACCTAGAGCAGTGTAGCCTCGTGCTGTGTAACCTCGATCATGAAACCCCCTCGGTCATGTAACCTTGAGCTCTTTTAACCTTTGTAGTGTAACCTCGGCTGTGTAATCCGGGCAGAGTAACGTGGGGCTGTGTAACCTCAGGCAGTGAAACCCGTCTCTGAAATCTTGAGCGCTGAAAAACCTCGGGCGTGTAACCCCCCGGCTGTTCAACCTCCGGCTGTGTAATTTTAGGCAGTGTAACCTAGAATTTCAACCTCGAGCAATGAAACCTCGGGCGTAAAACCGGGGGCACGTAACCTCGGGCTGTAAACGGGCTGTTATTGTCTGCACGCTTTGGGCCGTGCAGACCTCCTGCAAAACCACTTCAGTTCCCGACGCAGTAGTGTGAGGTGGGCTTGTCGCCCCTTTTGTCGTCAGCCGGGAAACCCCCCTTATCAAAGGGCGTTCATTGCAACGCAGGATTAACACTGTGGGTTTTGAACTTCTCGGGGGCAATAACCCAGCTTCAGCCCAGGTTTTACTCCCTAAAATCATCAGGACACTAGGTATTCAGGATGGGAGTTTACGGATAGCTTTGAACGGAGCACGTAGTTTTTTTGTAAAACTGCTCTCAGAAAAGGGTTTTACGATCGTTGGTCAACCGTTTTCAGGATGAAAGTCTTGATGCAACACCAGCTGTGCGTGTGGGGAAGATCAGTACCCAAACATTATACAGGGAAAACGGAATGTCCCTTTTGAGGTGAGAGACAGATATCAAAATTTTTTTGAGGAATAGGGAACTGTTCTTTTGGCCCGCAGGGTTAATGGGTGCGGGTGCCTAAAGGTATGCCGGAGGGCACTTTCAACCTAAAAATGCATTGCGACCCCCCAAACCCCGTCTTACGTGTCCCAAAAGGAATTTAGGCCGGTCATGGTGTCAACCCGGGGCAAAGGCGTACACCGACTATGGGGGGAATTGATCCATACGGGGGAATGTGGGAAGCGGCAACGAGCTCCGGCCCCATGGCGGAGACATCAGCTTTTTCCCGGAGGGGCAGGTGATGATCAACAACGTGAAGGAGGCGGGGTGTCTAGGGAGCGAGAAGGTGAGGCGCAAAAAGGCGGGGGGAGAGGGTGAGGCCCTTGACCGTTTCCTGGCCCAAAACATTCCGTGATCGGGTTGCGCAAAAAGTACGGAAAAGTGTTGGAAATTGAGGAGGAAATTTTACCGGGTTCAAAGTCCTTTCCCCCGCCTGAGGAGGTGCTGCCCCTGGAAAAGTGGTGAAGACAGTTAAAGCTGTGGGCATCAACAACAGAACTATTGGGACAGGGAAAGTGACGGCGTGACTGAGGTGTCCCCGAGATCATTGCCACTGTGTAATGGAGGTTGAGGTACATTGTGAGGCACCCCAACCAACCCATGGAGGAGGCGCCTGTCACAAGAAAGAGAGCCGCTGCGTCGGATTCAGAGATGCCCTAACGCCAGCGCAGTGGCTGGAAGCAAATAGGGGCAAAAAGGTGAAGGTAGTGGGGGGCCAGACAGGAGGCACCGAAAAGGGGGGGGGGGGGGAGGGGAGGGGAAGTGTGCGGTGACAAGGGGCCCCCACACTTCTGGTCCCCCTGGGAAAGATGAAGAGAGGAGGCGGGGGTGGAAACTTTAATAGGCCCCGGTGTAGACAGAAACGTTAATGGTTTGTGTAATATGTAAAGAAGAAGGTTGAATTTTTTCTGAATAAATTTAGAGTGGATTTGTTTCCCTTTCGGGAGCAAATTTTAAGGAGGGTAGGGTGTTGAGAGGGAGGGTTTCGAGGGGGAACCCTGCCATCTGCCCGTTTGAAAGGAGGGGTGGGTATATTAATCGGGAGGCAGCCCGTTTGTTTTGCAGAGAAGTGAGGGGGAAGAGGGGAAGAGTGTTGCACGTAGAGGTTTGTGGATGGGAAAACGGGGCCTTTATTAGCGATATCGCCTGCACAAATAACGTACAGTGAAGCAGGAGTTTGTGTGTGAGGACCTTTGTTTTTTTTTTTCCGTACATTACCGAGGGGCAAAAAATAGGAGGTGATTGGAACGGGGCGTCATTAGGGGGGATGTGGAACCGAAAGGGGCGGGTTATTTCGGGGCCCACGAGTTTTTATTGAGGATTTTGGGTTAAAGGGAACGCATTCGGGGGGGGGGGGGCGTGGAGACAGAGCATAATTTGTTAAGACGGTATGCAGCGAGGTTAAAGAGTTATTTTTTCTCCGGGGTTGAGTGATTTTTTTAAAAATGTTAAAGGCAGGTCAGACAAGAGCAGTGTTGGGGAGGTTGGGTGGGGGGCGCTTGCGGAAATATACAGAGTTACTGGAAATTAAATGTAAGTGCATTGAGTGAGAGGGGGGGTTAGGGATTTTCTGCCCTAGGGAAGGACTTAGCGAGGGGGGCAAAGGGGAGTTTTTAATGTCGTACAAGGGTGGGATTGGTACCCAAAGGAAAAGGGTTAGGAAATATTATGTGGGGGGGGCAAACTTTAAAATGATTTAAAATAGGGCCCTTTCAACTATTTAGGGACGGTTAAGGGGCTGTTTGGGAAGGGGCTGGGGGGGGGCAACTATCCTATGGATAAAATTTGTCGGGGTAAAGGGAGACTGGGGGAGTTAAAAAGGGGGGTTTTCAAGCATGGGTGCAGGCAGGGGTAGAGGAGGTGCTTTGGGGAGACAAGCCATGGCGTGTGTGTTGAACTCAAAAACAAAGACAGGGGGGTACAGCTTTTCCGAGGTTAGAAGTACATGAATGGCGGGGGGATAGAATGGGTCGGGAGATACTACACAAAAGGAAGGTGCGTATGGGGAAAAATGGTATGAATTTTGGGACAAGGGGGAAGGTGGAGAATGTGGATTAGGAAGGTGTGTGATATGTACGTGAATTAGGGAATAGTGATAGAAAGGCTTTGGGGGGGGTAATAATAAGAGGAAAAAAGAGTTTGGGTTTTAAAGGGAAAGAGGAAGGGCAAAACACCGGGAATGACGGGGCCCCCCGGGGAATTTTACCCCCAACATGGGAGGGATAAGGGGGTTCATGGGTAGGTTTTTTAATCAGTGAAGGGAAGGGTGTGGATGGGGGAAAAAGCAAGCAAAACTTGTAGTGTTTGGGCCGAGGGTTTAAAGGGGGAGACCCCTCAAGGGGTACCGTTTCCATATCTCTGTTATGTGCGATTATAAGTTGTTCGCTAAAATTTTGGGGAATCTTTAAATGGTGGAGGGAAGTGGTCTCGAAACGAGTATGGTTTGCCTGGAAGGTCGAGATTGAGGGGCAGGAAACTGAAAGTTTTGTGGGTCAAAAGGGGGGGATTAGACTGGCAGGGGCCTAAACGGTGGAAAGGGGCATTTGGGAAACTATATTTTGGGGGCAGGGTTATGGGGGAAAAAATGTTAATTGGGGAAACCCCGTTGTACAATGGAGTAAGATGAGGGGACAGATTAATGGATGCTTGGGGGAGGGATGTAATGGGGAGGGGACTTAGAGGGTGTCCCCCTGTCCAAATGTTGTTTGCGTGCTTCAGGACCCCTCTATAGAATGGTTGAACGTTGTGTTGTGACACGAGTGGAGGGGTTTTGGGGAGTCGGGGAAATCTGGGCCCGGGAAAAATAGGATAGTAGACATACAACAGTCCCCGGGTTTGGAAGGGGGGGGCGTTGGTGTTTTGGATGACGTTGTGCAACAGTTCGGAAATGCAAAAGGGGTCAGGTAAAAAAGAAGAATCAAAGATCATGGGGTTGGTGATGGGGGGGGGGGTGGGGAGATGTAAAGTTTTGAAAAACAAACGGTGTCTTTAAAAAAATTTTTTTTGGGATCACCTAAAGGGTGATTTTTGCGCTCGGAGGAAAACTCGAATAGATTAAGGAAAGGGTTCAGGGGGGGTTGGGTGCATTGCAACTCATCTCTGACTCTCGTACAACGGTTTTTTGTTATAAAGTATTATTGTAATTTAAAGGGTTTTTGGGACGTAGCAGCCTGTTCCCATTAAAAGGGGCAAGGATTTTGGGGAAATTCTGGCAGTTTAATTTTTGTGGGGGCAAGGTGCGATTGGTGAGGAGAGGGTTGTAATGTTACCTTGCGCAAGGTGGGTTGGGGTTTATGGGTCTGAGAAGGAGGGTTAAATGTGTGTTTCTTAAATGGGAGGTTTTGCATGAAGTATGAGTGGAGGGGAGCTGGGAAAAAAACATGATAGATTTGGGAAATTTTTAAAAGGGGGTGGGAGTTGAGGGAATTGAAACTGTTTTGAGGGGTTTTAAATTTTGGGTTGAGACCCCGGAAAATTCGAGTAGGGGTTTTGTGTAGGCGCTTGAAGAAAGGATTTTTTTACCCCGTTTAGGGTTGTTCCCCATGTCGCGGGAAAGTATTTTTTAAGGGGTTTTGCAAGTTGAAGTTAAAGCCTAGGGGAAGGAGGTAACGTTTCGTTTTCTGCATGGCATACACCCTCGGGGGGGGTACTAAGAACCAGAGGGTAATTTTGGGCGGGGGGTGTGGAATCTGTGGGGAGGATAACGGGGTTTTCGTGCAGTTACTTTTTTTGGGGGACTGGGGGTGTTAGGTATTGGTTAAGTTGGGTTTACAGGGGGGGGGGGGCCGAGGGGTTCGGTTCTGCGTGCACTAAACCCCAGATGTGGGAGGGTTTGATGAGAGTGTTTTAAAAGCTTTGGATTTATATAGTGGATTATTTAATAAAATAAATATATTATATATATATATATTTTAATAATATAATTTCGTGGGGGATAGGGGGGGGGAGGGTTGTGAGGTGCGGAGGCGGGTCAGCGGTAACGGTTTATCGTACGATGTGCGTAATAGAACTGTATGGGAGGGGGTGGGAGAAGGGTTTTTTCGAAGGGGTTTGAAGTTTAAAGTTAGGGTTTCCATGAAAATAACATGGGGCTGAGTGAGTAAAAGGGGGGGGGGGTTGGGATTCATACGAGAAGGGGGGTTTAGGGGGAACAGCGGGGGCGCCTCCTGGGGGGGGTGAGAGTAAGGTGTATGTGGGTATAGAAGGTGTAGATTGTGGGATAAGTGTATTAGCATGAAGGGGCCAGAAAACAAAAGTGATACAAGTAATTAAATAGTAACGAAGGGGAATTCTGTGTTTTATGTGTCAGGTCGTCATGACTTCTTTAGTATTAAGTGTAAGGGTTAAGATTTTTGGTTAAGACCTTTAAGACTTTTGGGTTATGTCAGTTGTGTTTATTTGCCTTTATTGGGCATATTTTTATGTGCGATAATCGTATCGCAATGAGAGGTTTTTTTAAATTTGTTTTTTTTTTGTGGGGGTTTTAGGGGAGGGACTGACTTTATTTTACTTTATATAATGGCTCATCCAGTTGATGAGAGATGGGAAAGCTAATGACTTTCCATAATTTGTAATGACTCGTTAAAATTTTGTAATGGGAAAAAGTATGGTTTAGTCCTTACTTTTTATAATGTGCTCACCGGTGGGAAAAGGATAAAAATATTAGTAAATTTATTAATATTTTTTAGTGTAAGTGGAGGTTAGGATTTTCCTTTTTTTTTCAAAACTTAAAAAGGGGTTGTATGAGGCACGTATGATGTTTTTAGGGAATTCTTTTTGTAAGGGGTTAATTTTTTGGGGAAATGCATGTAATTTTTTTTTTTAACTGAGATTGTGATGTAGGTCATTTCCCCTGTTTTTCTACTGTGAAGGTTGTAACCTTTGGGCATATGTCAGTCATAGTATGTTAACAACAAAACTAAAGGTTTATAAGTTTTATTTTATATAGTTTATAAGTTATTTAAAATTTTATTGTTATATTTAGTAGTAGTTTATGGAAAAAATTTTGATGTTATGGGTAACCTCTTTTTTTGTCAAATTTCAATGTGTTGTTAAAAATTGTTAGTGTAGTTCTGTAGGATTGAGGGTCCTACGTAAACCCCTTTTTTTATTGTTTATTTAAAAGTAAGCTGTAAATTTTTAAAAAAAAATAAAAAAAAAAAAACCTTTTAGCGCTGAAACCCCGGGGAGTGTAAACCCCCGGGTGTGTAACTTAGGCAGTGTAACCCGACGTTCAACCTCTAGCAATGTAACCCCGGGCTGTGTAACCTGGGGCACTGTAACCCGGGCTGTGAAAAGGCTGTGTAACCAGGGCAGTGTAACCTCGGGCTTGTAACCTCCGGGTTTTGTAACCTCGTGCTGTGTAACCTCGGGCAGTGTAACCTCAGGGAGGAACCGCGGCAGTGTAACCCGGGGTGTGTAAACTCGGGCAGTGTAAACCCGAGTTGTGTAAACCCGAGTATTAACCTCGGGACTTAACCTCGGGGGTTTAACCTTGGGCAATGTACCCTCGGGCAGTGTATCCCGACTTAGGGGACTTGACGGCGCGGCGCACCAGTGAAAAAAAAGGAAAATTAGGAAATTGGTTTAAACGTATAGAAAAACACTTAAAACCCCTTTGGAAAAAAAATGGTACAAAAATCGATGTTTTAGAAGTTCCTACTAGAAAATTTTAAAAACCCTTTATACCATGTATGGTGAACCACCGCTGTAACATGTAGGCTTACGTCAGTAAATTTTTGATATTTTCCGTTTTTTTTTTTTTTGGCTTTATATTATTTTTTCCGTGGCCTGGGGCTAAAGCTTCGCTTCACACGGCGAAGGGGGCCCTTCGTTACCACGCGGGTAGAAACATTGGGCGTGCCTCTTTCAGTGGGTGTCTAATCCCCCTCAGAAAAGTGGGACCTAGGTGTTTTTTTTTTATTTTTTTAAAAAACTTCATGTAAAATTGTAAAATACAAGTTCAATATGAAAACTGAACGGGTGATGAGCAATAAAATTTTCACTCCCAAAATTTTTTGAATAACAATACAAAATGACTTTAAAAACCCAAATTTAACACTCCTAACACTGCTTCTACGTACTTTCTTACAAGTACACAGGGGGTTTTAGTGTAATGGTCCTACTCAATATTCCCTCACCCTTCCCCCCAAGTTTATTCGCGCCTGACCAGGGTGAGTGCGGTGCGCTCTGACCCCTCTGCTTTTTTGTGGCGGGGCCCCCTTGTCATTTACGGGCTGCAGGGGGTGTGAAGTGGTGGTCACACCTGGGCTAAAAACTTAGGTGCACTGTGATTGTAAAGATGGCGGTTAGTCTGAGACAAGGAAAAATTTATGTAGGCATTGAACTTAAAGGAACGTAACGCCCAGTTTTGCGCAAGTCTTTTTGCCAAAGATCCCCGGGGAGACATATGGCGTACAAGATAGTGCTTGTATGGTGTGCATTTAAACGGGGGACAACGAATTTTCTCAAAGTGCTATCGCAAAGGTTTATGAATCGTTAGTCACCGGGTTTCAGGACGTGAGTCTTAAGCCACAGTGTCACTGTAAAAATGTAGATGTTTACGGATTATACTGGATCAATTTAGAAACGTTCCCTTTGAGGCAGACGAGGCGGATAAAAGGGAAAATTTTTTTGAGAATTTGGGGGAGGTGCATTTGCTAACATGGTACGTGGGCGGCGGAGCCTATGGGTTTTCCAGGGGGTTCTTTCACCTCAAAATGATTTGGGGCACCCAATACCATCCTATGTGTATCAAAAAGATTTGGGGCGCGGTAAGGTAAGTCCCCTGGCAACGACGTACGTGCCCTAGTGGTGGTATTCACATAGGGGCGACCTGTGACGACGAAGACATGTGCCTGGACCTGTGGTGGACGCGCAGCCCCTGCTTCCAAGGTGGAGGTGGGGAAAAAACTCGGAGGAGGGCATGGTTTTTTGTGGGGCGAGATAGTGGATCGGGCACCGGGGTGGCGGGAGTTGCGCCCCCCCCCAGTCTGACAGGTGTCGCCCCCTGTGGATAAGGAGGAGCAGCAATTACAGGAAAAAAATTCTTGGTTTGAGGAGGAATTGGGGAGGTTTAAAGGGACGTTGTCACCCCCAGGAGGGACGTTCATCTGAGCGTGGTGTATTGGGAATCGTCGCTTCCAAAAAGTCTAGACTGATAATTTGGGACGTGATGGGGGTTTTGGGTCGTCCATTGAATCTTTAAAACCCATTCTCAGGTGGAGGGGGTTCATCGAGAGGTAACATCTGACCAAAGGGACATTGTAACATGACTGTCACGAGAAAGAGGGCGGCTACTCAGATTCGATGCGTCCTTCCCTGCAAAAAAGGCGGGGGAAAACAGACTGAGGTGAAGTGTAAAGGGTAGGGGTGTGGGTGGTGGTAGCCATGAAAAGAGGCCCCGGAAGAAGGGGGGGGGAAAGAGAGCACCTGAAGGTGTCAAACGTAAATTAAGTTTGGGATTGTAAAGGTGAAAGAGGAAGCAGGGGTGGAAATTTTAAATAGGCCTTTAGGTGTAGTCTGTAAATGTTAAGGGTTATGTGCGGTATGAGAGAGATTGGTTTCTAATTTTTGAAAAAAACTAGAGTGGTGTTTTTTTCCGCGGGAGACAATTTCAAAGGGGTAGGGTGTTGGAGGTGGCAGGTTTCGAGAGTTATCCGCCCTTCCCCGTCTAAAAGGTGGTGTGGGGAATTTTAATAAGGGGACGACCCGTTTTTTTTTGCGAGAGCGAGGGGGGAGGGGGAGGGGGGGGTTTGCGTGTGGATGGGTGGGGATGGGTAAGGTGGTCTTTTTTGAGGGGTAGCGCCGGCAGAAAAAAAAAAGGTAAGAATGATTTTGTGTGGAGGCTTGTGTTTTTCTTAAGTGCACTGCCAGAGGTGGCGTAGTTGGTGGGGACTGGGAAAAGTGTAATCAGGGTGGTGATGTGACCCAGGGGGGGCTGGTATATGTCTGTGGCTCTTAGGGATTTATTAAGGGGTGTTTGGTTTTCGTGATGCCTTTGGGGGGGCGGTGTGGGAGACGAAGATATGTTTGTTAAAAGTGGATATGCGCGAGACTAGATAGGTGTACCTTTTCAGGGAGACAGGGTTTTGGGGAGGAAATAGTCGAGTGGGTAAATACGTTGTACAAGGGGGCGAAAATGAGGATACAGATTTAAGGGTGTATGGGGAAGGAAATTGCAAGGGGAAAAGGGCCTTTAAAAGGGGTGCCCCTGTCCCAAATATTGTTTTTTGTGTTTCCCGACCCCCCTTTTTAGAATGGTTGACCGTGCTTATGACGCCATGTGAGGGAAATGTGGGGGGGGGGAGGGCCCGGCCGGGGGTTTAAATTTGGGAATGTTGACGACACCCCGCTCATTCGTGAAAAGGGGTGTCAAAGGGGTGTTGGACGAGGTGGGGCAATTTTTTGGAAGTGCCCCGGGTATGAGGTAAATAGTGCGAAGTCAAGGTGCATGGGGTTGGGGGTTTTTGGGTGGGGGGTGGGGGGAGATGTAAGTTGTTAAAGAATGGGCGGTGTCTTTTTAAAAATTTGGGTATTATTTATGGGATGACATGGTTCGGGGCGGGGAAAACTCGGATAGGTTATTGGAAAGGATCGTGGGGGGTTTAGGGGTTTTTTGAGACCCGCACCCAACCGATACAGCAGTGATAGTCGTGAACATTTTATTGTATAGTAAGGTTTTGGGATGTTGCAGCTGGTTCCCAAATTTCAGGGACAGCGATTGCGGGATATAAAACGGGTGTACAAATTTTGTGGGTTCACGTTGTGATTGGTTACGGAGGAAGTTGTAAAGTTACCTGTAAATCAGGGGTGGGTTTGGGGTTGTTGGATTTTAGACCGGGGTAAATTGTGTTTTTTAAATGGAAGTGTTGCGTGGGGTGTGAAAGCGGGGCGTTTGGGGAAAGGGAAAACGGGCAGGCTGGGTATGTGGTACGAGGAATGGATTGGGGAATGTGAAATTTGTTTTGAGGCTGTGATGTTGGTTAGGGGTGAGAAAGGTTCGTTAAAGGGGTTTTTTGTAGGTTACTTGTAGGTAGGTGCGTTGTCCGTTTTAGGGGTTTGTTCCCCCTGTATGCGTGGAAAGTATTTGGTTTAGATTTTGTAAAAAGAAGTTAAACCCTGGGGGCGTGTGGGGGATGTTTTGTTTTTTCTGCAGGGGGTCCTTCCGTCGGTGGATATTAGAAACAGACAGGTTGTAGGGGTGGGGGGTGTGGTATCTGGGAGGGGGTGAGACAACGTTCCCCGTAGTTTACTTTTTTGAAGGGCTGAGGAGGTTAGGTGTGGTTAAGTAGGTTTTGGGAAATCTAAGACTTTAGATTATTCATGGTAGATTAATATATATGTGTGGGGGGATGAGGGGGAGAGGGGATATGAAGAGCGAAGGAAAGGTTCTTGGGTAACGTTCTATCGTACGTGTGTCGTAACGGATTTGTATGGGGGGGGTGGGGTCAGGCTTTCTCAAGGGGTATTGAATGCTAAGTTAGGGGTTCCCCGTAAAACTGTGATTTAAAATGAGGAGTGAAGGGATTTTCATAGGTTGGAGGGAGTAGGGGGTCACGCGGGCTGCCTCCCTGG
This sequence comes from Cherax quadricarinatus, assembly GCF_026875155.1. Classification (NCBI taxonomy): domain Eukaryota; kingdom Metazoa; phylum Arthropoda; class Malacostraca; order Decapoda; family Parastacidae; genus Cherax; species Cherax quadricarinatus. The sequence goes on from NC_069403.1 coordinate 18,344,856, forward strand.
GGGGGGGGTCGTGGAGTGTTTTGAATGTGGTTTTTGGGAAGGGGTTTTCCCGGTTTTTTTTGAGACTTTATGGCATCCAAGTGTGGATGTAGAGCTCAAGGTCTCGTTATGTTAGATATAACACTTTTCAGAATGTAGGTATAATATAGTAGATTTTTTTATGTATAATTATGATGTGTATCAGTCTTGTATAACATGATTCTTGAGAAATAAGTTCTTTGCGACATGAAGTGTGTTTTAGTTTGTATTTATGTTACGTGCTGGGTTTTTGCATGATGAGATATACTTATATACTGTTTTGCATTGTGCATACAGTGCATTTGATTAATGTGATTTTGTGAAAAATTTTGTGTGTACGTGTGGGTGTGTGGATGTGGGTGTGTGGGTGTGTGCGTGTGTATATATATAAATATATATCCCTTTCTATTGTATTGAGCCTTTGCCATGGGTCAGACGTTCTGTAATACTTTATATATGCATGATTGATTCTTTTTAAAGTTTATAATTATGGTCTGTACCCTGATACCGGTTTGGTGTTAATGCAAGTTCTTGATGTTCAGTTTTAGTCTGTATGGTATACAGACATATCTAGACAGTTTAGTGACGTAGTCCATTTGTGTCTGAGAGTTGTATATGGGTGTATTGTAACAGTATAGTGCTTCAGTTATTGTGTTCTAAGCTGTATTCTTTTTCTGTTTATTTGTATGTTGGTATATGTACAGCTGTATTGTTAGGGATAAGTATGTAGATTATCTAGTTAGATTATGATGTTAGGTTTTGGTTTTTTGATTAATGTGAAGGATGGGATTTAACTGATATAACTTCTTTGTATATTTCATGTTCAAGTGTATTGAACCTTTGTCAGATGTCATTTATATGTACAATTTATATATATGTAAGGTTTTGTATATATGTCAATTCATGACCCTGTGACATGTAATTTTTTTTTAGCTATGTTCTTGCTGTAAGTTTTTGTTGTAATATCTTGCGAGCATGTAGGTACAATCCGTTTGTCAGTTAATTTGATTAGGTTCCATACTGTTTCTTTATTTTTATGTTAAACTGTATTGGTTTTAAATAAAATATAAAAAAAAAGAACTTGAACACGGACTATATCGATAACACAATATATAAACACAAATCAACCCAGTCAACATCTGACACTACATATACAAGTAATGCCCAAACATACCACTGTTAAAATACCTCATTATAGTGATAATGGTACATTATTCAAGTAAATTATACTCAAAACATATACAGGTAAACGCGCACAGTTACTTGTAACAAATCTTTACATGTACAACCCCAATCCAATTCATAATGGCGCTACTCCTACCAAACAGCACAATCCACACTCTAACCTTCATATACCCTGTGGAACAAAATCAAAAGCGTTCATATTGCTGATGTTAACACGATTCATCGTACACTTCCACTTCCCCCCCCCCCCACATATACAACAGCTGTCTGCTGTCACCAACCAAAACAACCAAAACAGTTATTAACTTCAATTAACGTATCATAATATATAAACATCCTAAAAAATACTACATACATAAACATTCCAAAAGAAAAGTTTATACAATGTTTCCCTCTGCAGGACAGATTATTTACATCCACCAGAGATAATACAAAAGTCATAATATTAACATGTACAAGTAAAGCATTTGTCAGGCCATGTGCCGGATACTACCCCTTCATCCAGTCAATACAATTATTACAGCTCTTATAATAATCAGCTTTTAAAGTACTTCCTGAACCTATGCACCTACTAATCACACATTTTCTCTGAGCATCTGCCATTCTAACCCCCCTATTCCCCCCTATTCTTCATTCGAATATATTCAGGGTTATACAGGTACTGTTTTATAATTTCTCAGAAACAATTCTAAAAAACTAACCTTTCCGTTGACCTACTCATTCCCCTTTATGGGCAGTGCATGATTAAGAAGACCTCTTTCCCAATTAAATTACTCCAGGCTTGGTCGGATAACAAAATACGATTATACATACATTCAACAACATGAGCATTTACTCTGCAGCACTAATTTTCACTATCAAATAACCTACACACCAAACTCTCACAATTCGCAACATTTGCAACATTTCAAGAACACTATATCTTTTAACAATGGTACGGGTCATGTATTAACTCCTGTTATTTATACCTTCCCCACAAAGGAACTAATCAATAAGTATTCCTCTCACACCAACCTCAACCATGTATACCTCCACTCATGCTCATCCACCCATCACCACACACCCCAGGAGGCCAGCCCATTTCATACCCCATATACCCCCCTCATGCATCAACATACACCTGCAGTTTAAATACCTTTTATAACACCAATAAATCCCCTATTGTTAGCCCTCTATACCCCTCAGAAAAAGCATCGCCCCACCCTTTCCCATATATGTCCCTGTTGCGACACAACGTTCGATAAAACGTTGCTGCCAATACCCTTCACCTCACTACCCCCTCCCCCTTTCCCCTCATACTCCACAAAATGTATACGGAATCCACGATTATATATGCTAAACCCCTTGCTACACCCTCATCCACCCCACCCATATCAAGACACAGCACCCGCAATACCGACACACCTTGACCCCCCACCCTTGCTGCCACCCTACTCATCCATGCCCTGATGCACTCCAGTCCTTCACAAAAATAGACTACATGAAATGCAGCCTCCTCCCCACCACATATGCCACACCCCCCACCCTCCACGACCCGCCTATTCCAGAGCATCGCTCCTGACAGCAATATGCCATGTAGGAAGTGCTACATAACCTCACGTGCCCTAGATCGTATCCTTAATTTGCTGAATCTTCGCCATATTACGTCCCATGCATACATAGGGAGAATCCCCTCTACCGGTGCCACTACTTTACCCTCTAACATTTTACACAAAATTCCCACCCTTACTTTTCCAGGTTCCCTAACTAACACTAAGGCATGTAACACTGTTTCACATTCCTTCATATCCGCTCCCCCATGCCATCTCCTCAGGTGATCATGTACCTTATCTTGCTCCCCCCCCCCCTCCTGCCATCCACCAACATGCATCACTTCCCCTTTTAATGAACGCACATTTCACATGCCTTCTCAAATCCAACAATCCCAACCCTCCCTTACATACTGGCAATGTCACTACCTCCCGTCGCAACCAGTCGCACCCAGAATCCCACTAGAATTTAAACACCATTTTGAGAATACTCGTGACTGCCGTTCCTGTCAATGGCAACACTGCCGATACATACTAGACATTACTATGTAATAACACAGTGATCAGCATTCCTAAGCATTGCTGCACCCTTTCCACCATCCTGTTCGAATCGACCACTCTTGCTGCACACAGGTCAGCCTCATAGAGGACACCACAGATTTTCAGACTCCCAGCCTGCCTCTTCACGACATCACATCCCCACACCACCCTCCCTGACCACTCTCCCAGCACCATGATCATCGACTTCTCCAGATTTATTTTCATCCCCATAGCTCCCCCAGACATGCACACGACCTCCCCCAATGCCCCTAACATCATCTCCTCACAAACCAGAATAGTTGTATCGTCCACGTAACATACCAAACCAGGCCAAAGCTACCCCACACCATCCCCTCCCCTCTACCATCCTATAAAATGGGTCCTGAACACATGCACACAATAGTGTGCATGTGTTCAGGATTACCGACAATATGTAAAGTAAAAGGACACAAGTGCAACTAATGTGACATTTTATTGTGGCAACGTTTCGCTCTCCAGGAGCTTTATCAAGCCATTAAAAGGGCTTGATAAAGCTCCTGGAGAACGAAACGTTGCCACAATAAAATGTCACATTAGTTGCACTTCTGTCCTTTCACTTTACACAATAGTTGTGACGTCATTGTCCTCTTCGCTTCCGGGCCGAGTTGACATGCTGCGCAGGAGCTCCCGATTCAGTTGATTTTCTGCACAGTTTGCCTGTTTTGAGCAATCAAAATGGCGGACAGACATGGACGCAGGGTGAATACTGTCTGTGTGGAGCTGGTACATGGCACCCTGAGTAGCTCTACAATGCAGGTGCTTCTGCCAAGTATCATCCGCGATGTGTACGGCATACCGAACGACGAGTTGTATGGTGTAGCAGTGAATGGAGTGTCCAGGATCTTCATCAAGTTCAAGAGTGCTGGGTTTTATGCCAGCATAGTCGACGTGTTTCAAGAAAAGAGGATGACCGTTAATTCTGCAGTGGAGGTCTGCCTACATGACGTATCAAGCTATGTAACGTGGGTAAAGGTGAGAAATGTCCCCTTTGAGGCCTTGGAATAAGATGTTGTGAAGGCATTCCGTAGGTATGGCAAGATCCATTCGGCAGAGTTGGGAGTGTGGAAGGATGGGCCTTATATGGGGCTGCCAGAGGGGTCTTTCACATTGAAGATGACATTGAGACAACCTATACCATCGTACGTTCTGATGGAAGAGTTCAGAACACAGGTTTATGTATATTATGCAGGACAGAGTCGGACATGTAGGCTGTGCAGACTTATGACCATATGGCGGCCCAATGTCATCAAAGGCAGGGACGGAGGGAACAGGTGCCAACAACTGTGGAACGACAGCTGCTCTCCTTGGCACCTGGGACAGGTGAAGCTGCAAGACAGGCGTCTGGAAGTTGGAGTGAAGAAGTAGACAGAGCGGAGTCGGAGTTGGGAGCGTGCGCCACGTTACCTGTGGGAACTGTATCTGAGCGACCATCTACGGATGCGACTGTTGACAGAAGTGACTTACAACAGGATGGTCTGTTGGACGAGGTCTTGAAAGACTTCTTGGGGGAGGTGGAAGACAGTCAGGAAGGGGAAAGGACGGGAGGTATTGGAGGGGGTAGAAGCTGCACAGGAGTGTGAGAACATCTTGTGCAACGAGAGTAAGCAGCACACGGTGGTGGTTGAGGTGCACCGGGAGGACATGGTTTGCTGAGGAAAACGTGTGGAGGTGGCACACGTAAGCGAGCAGCTGGGACGTCTGATATGGAAGATGTCTTAATGCCAGGGCAGAGATCTGGAAAGAGACCTTGGAAGACCGGGCTAGAGCTACAGGGGAATGGTGGCACCGGTTCTGTGGTGCTGCAAGGGTCGAAGGAAAAGGGGGGGATCGGAGGTCTGGATAGACCAAGTGACAAACGTGGCTATAGTCAACAACCACGTCTTTCGAGCAACCTTCAAAAGCTGCGGGGAAAGCCACCTTTATTGTAATAATTCAAGGTGGTCGCCATTAATGTTAATGGCCTTAGAGCTGAGATTAAGACAGTGTGGATGGAATGGTTTTTAAGGAGATTTGATGTGGATATATGTTTCATACAGGAGCATAATTTCAAGTTTGGATGTGAGTTGCGCTTGAAGGGATATAAGTTATATGTGAGTGGATCGGTGGGGTTTAAAAAGGGGGGGGGTTGCTGTGGCTGTAAAGGAAACCATCCCTTGCATGTTTTGGGGGTGGGAGGAGGGTGGGGGTGGAAGGGTGGTGCGGGTAAGGGAGAGTGGGGTGAGACAAGGGTTTGTTTTATAGGAGTATACATGCCGGCGGATGGAAATGCAGTAGTTAAGTAACTTTCGTGAGGGATGTTTTGCTTTTTTATTTGAGGGGATTGCCTTTTAGTTACTGTGATAGGAGGAGATTGAATTGGTCATACGACGGGGTGATGTGGAACCGAGGGGGCGGGGTGTGTGTTGGGGTTTTTATGCAATGTGTTGGGGGATGGGGGAGTTTTAGATGTAGTGGAGAGGGGTGGTTGGAGGATTGAGTATACATTTGTACGGAAGGGGTTATGCGCACGACTGGATAGGCTCTATGCACGGAGGCAATACAGTTCTGGGATTTTGGGAACCTTCGATGTGGGGTTTTCGGACCACAGGGCAGTTTATTGCGGATCTTGTTTGGGGAGGGTATGGTTAGGATACACACTGGTTATTGGAAATTAAATGCGAGACTTGTAAAGGGGAGGGGTGAGTGAGCTTTTGGGGATTGGTGGCACTCTTTTTGGGGATCAAGGGATGTGGGGCGTGTGTCTTGGAATGGTGGGAGAAGCGAGCTAAGCCGGTATTGCTGGTTTCTTTAAAAAATAGGGACGGGAAGAGGCCAGGGGAGGTATGGGTTACAGAATTATTTGGAATGTCAGCTGAACGAGTGTTATGAGGAGGAAGCGGGGAAGCGTATGGGACCGTGGAGCAACTTAAGGTAGACTGGTGGAGATACACAATGACAGATTTGATGCCGTGCGTGTGAGGGCAGGTTTGGGAGGCTGTAGTGGGGGGATAAACCTTCGGAAGTGTTTTAAGAACGTTTTAGGGTAAGCAGAAGGAGTCAACTATTTTGCAATTAGAGGTGAGCGAGGATATGGGTGGATATCAAAAGGGAAACAGGTCCAAACTACTACAGAAGGCATGAGTAATTATACTGATTTCTGGTTTCGAGAGAAATGGAGAAAGGGGGTGAGGGCGATGCTTTTGAGGAAGTGTTGGAGGGGGGGTTAGGGCAGAAAGAAGTGGAGGGGATGGAATGGGAGGAGCGATTAGTGTGGGGGAAGTTGAGGAGGCAGTGTTTAACATGAGTACTGGAAAAGCACCGGGCATCGATGGGATTTCAAATGATTTTTACAGAGTTCATTGGGAGCAAATTAAAAATTTTGCAAACATATTAGGTAATAGGATGAAGAAGGTAATTGGTGGGGTTGTACATAGGGGTCAGATGGGTATACCGGGACGAAGTTATGAGAGTTGGGCATGGGCGCATAAGAGACTTTTTGGAGGGTTGCGAGGGGGGAGGACTTTTGGGTATTGATTGGGAGAATGCATATGACTTTGTGAATAGAAAATTTTTGAGGGCTTGTTTGTTGCATCTGGGGTTTGGACTGGGAGTGGCGAGGTGGGTTGATACGCTATACTCATCGGCTATGGTAAGGGTCCAAGTTAATGGGAGATTGGGAAGGCTGGTTAAAATGGAGAGGGGATTATGGCAGGGGTGCCCTCTTTCACAAATTCTGTTTGCGTGCATGCAACATCCGTTCTATGGGCTCGTTGAGGGGGTGAGAGCATTAAATGGGGAGAGGGAAGGGCGCTCAGGAATTGTGGGGTATGTGGATGATACCACTATCCTGATAGAAGGGGTGGAGGGATTGCGTACTGTGGGGAGGGTGTTGGGGATTTTTGGGGAGGTGTCGGGCATGAGAGTAAATAGGGCAAATCGAGTTTACTGGAGGTGGGTGCTTGGGTGGGGGGGCGGGGGTTGGAGTTTGGGTGGGCAGTGGGGGGTGGATAATTTTGAAGATTTGTGGAGTTTTATACATGGCGAATGCGCAGGAGGCTGGGCAGGTAAATTCAAGGGGGTAGTGGAGAAAGTAGTGAGTAGTTTAAAGGGGGTTTTACGGCGGGAGATGTCACATTACAGCAGAGGGCGGTAATAGTTAATTTGCTGGTTTACAGTAAGTTTGGGGTATAGGGGAAGTGTATCCTTTGAGAACACAGGACGTACAAGAAATACAGAGACGAGCTATACGTTATGTTTGGGTTTTGGGAGGGCATGGCTGACCAGGAAGTGGTGATGCGAATGTGCCCAGAGGGGGAGTGGGTCTTTTAGCACTGGGGCCGAGGGTGAAAGAAATATATGTAAAACAGTCATTCGTAGGGCTTGAGGGGAAAGAGGGGTAAGAGTGGGAAGGTGATGGGGATGTGCAGAGATGGTGGGGAGGTAAAGAGTTAATTGAATGTGAGGATATCTGAGGGTTTTGTTATTGGTTAAAGATGTTGAGCGACTTAAAGTGGGGCGTTTGGATCATTGAGTGGGGGGAAAGGGAAATCCTGCAGGGCGTATCGGTCTATCCATTGTATGATTTGGGGACGATATGGGAAGACTTCAGGATGCTCAGGTTAATGCCTAGGGTACGTGAGTTGGTATACGATCATGATAGGGATCCTAGCTTCAAAACAGTTTTGAGTTTAATGGGTTTGGTGAGGGAACCGCCTGCAGTCAGTGTGGTGAGCGGAAACGGCATTTCATGCGGTTTATTTTTGTGAAGAATTGAGGGAGGTACGGATGTGGTTGGGCGAGGGTTTTTCGTCTTTTAGTGGGGTAATGTAGAGACCCTGCGAGCTTTAACATTAGAGGTAAAAGGGGTATCACGGGGGGTAAAAAGGGCGATTATGTATGTGGTAGGGGAATTTTCTGTATATTTCCGGGGGAATGAGAGATGCTGGGGGTAGAATTCGAATCAAGGCAATTGCAGCGCGTATATACAGGACTGCTGGTAGGAACAAACTTATTTAGGGGAGTCAGTGGGGAGCTTGTTTTCCAAGAACTACAGAGAGATTACAGTCAGTCGTCTCCTGCAATTGGTACAGTGATAACCATGTAGGGGACTGGTTTTCTTTGGTAGTCGGGTTTTCAAGGGTTTTCGGGGGTGGTGGCGTGTAGGGGAAAGGTTTTAGCGAATGACATGGGTGGAGGGTATGCAGTGTAACTGATTATAGTTGGGGGTAACTAGTCTGATTCCGGTTGCTGTTGTAGGAAGGGAACAAGTAAAACTGTGTGCACGTGTAAAATTGCTTTGGGTATGGAGGTGAATGTGGTGAATGTAGTGTGTGTGTTAAAAGTAATTTTTCTATAGATAGGAAAGCTCCAGGTGTGTGGCTTTTATTAAGAGGAAATCAAGATATGTCGGTAAAATGGTGTTCGGGGTTTAAATTTAACTTTCTGGCTAGACATAATATATCAGATGAACGATTTCGTGGTTCTTAAACTTTCATGTACAGAAATTTGTGTGTTTTTTTTTGGGGGGGGAAAATAAATGTAACTACTTTTGGAGTGGGTGAGACACTCCTGTGTCAAATTAGTAATGTATCATCTGATGGATGATGGTAAAAGTTGTATATATGCCACAAACAATTTAACGAATAACAAATGTTGTGTTGTTTCTGTGTACACAGTTTTATAGATATTTAAATATGTATTCTCTTAGCTTGTTTTTTAACTTTTGTGTAATGGTTCAACGTTTAGTTGTGCAGGGAGCACAAGAACACCGGGTTTTTCAAGTGTGAATGGCTCTGGGTATGGAGGTGCATGTGTGTAAATGTAGTGTGTGGTGTATGAATGCAATTTTCTCAACGATAAGAAAGCTCCCTGTGTTTGGAGTTATTATGAGGAAAACATGATACAATGTACAGTAAACTGGTGACTAGGGTTAATTTATCTTTATGGCTGAGTTCATAATATATCAGATAAACAAGTTAGTGGTTATTAAACAACTCTCATGTATAGTAAATTTCTGTTTTTTTTTTTTTAGGAAAATGTAATAATGTACATTCTTTTTGGGGTGGTGATACACTCCATTGTCAACATAGCTATGTAATATTTGATGAAATCTAGTAAAAGTTTGTATATATCCCAATCTGTTGGTGATATTAGTTTTTTTCTTCGGGTGAAGGGGGAAGATTATAAAAAATTTTCTGCCAGGATTTAGATCTATCAAAATTAACGGTAATCGTGACAAGTGTTTTGGAAATATAAAAAAACAGTGTGTTACAGAATCAGTTATGGGGATTTGTAAGGGTTTTTGTATGAAGGATTAATAATATATAAATAACAAAGTGGAAAAATAAAGCAGATTGTAGGTTTGGGTCTTCTTTGTTATAATAAAAAAGATGAATATTGTTATGTTATCTTGTGTAATCTTTTCTTAACATAGTTACATGGGGTATAATGTATAGGGGATGAGGGACAGTTGTGCACCACAACGTTAATCGTCTGTGTGCATTTAGACAGTGAGATTTATAATTTTGTGTAAGAACTATACTAGTTCTTTTATCTATTTAATGTATTGTGTTGTTTTTTAAAAAAAATATATAAAAAAATAGTTGTGACATTGGACAACCCTGCCTAAGACCCGCCCCATGTTGACTGCCTCCCCCACACACCCATTGATTTGCACCCGAGTACAATGTGTCCACCCACCCCACAATTTTTTCCCCAAAAACCCTGTCTGATGAGAATATTCTGCAAAGCTCCCCTTTTTCCCCCCTGTCATACGTTCCTTGCCAATCCAATGCCAACAAACCCTTCCCTTCCCCCTCCATGTCTTCCACAAACCCCTTAATTAATGATCCAGCAACCTAAATTTACCCCGCAGCCCAAATTGAGACTCAGATAACCACCCCTCCACTACACATCTGTTATGCAGGGGTTTTGCATGACATTGTAATGATAATACAGTAGAGAAGGGTGTCATAATAATTTTGAATGTTTTAATTGTAAAGCATAATTTTATAATTCATAATGTGCATTTCGGGTACTGTAAAGTAGGTGAAACTATAATAATATAAAGAAATCCTGCCAGGGATTATTTTCCAACTGTGTTTGGGTACAGGGTAAGCGTGGCTTGGAGTCAGTCATGTGGAGCAGCATGCCACGGAGGTTAGCGTCTGAGATGCCGTGTACATATTTAAGCTAAGTTTGCAGTTGTGTACTCCTTTTGTTTAGCTAATTCAAGCCATAGGCCCCTTCTATTGTTACCTGTAATGCCCACCTAGGCTCTGACAGGGTCAGGGTGCTGTTTGGGGTGAGTGAGGAAATAAGAAATGGGGTCGGTATTGGAGCAGTGAAGGCCGGGCGCTGGCTAGGCCGAGAGTTCATGGTCCCGCTGGATCTCCAGCCGCCTGTTTCTTCTGTACTGTTATTTGGGCGTTTAGGATAGGAGACAAATGAAGGTATTTTCTAGAATGTGTATATAGTGTTATGTTGAATAAATAGATATATTTTCCTAACTAGGGTTTTTGCCCAACCCTCTGTTAACCACCATTGAAGTAACAAATACTGGTTTAGCGCTTTCTGTTTTGACTGGGGTAGTCCTGGGTGGCCTGTATATGCTTGAGAGGTGTGTAACTTTTTTCCTTTGCCCTTAGACAAGGCTCTAGCCCTCAGCTATCCCACATTTCTGCATAACATGGGGGCCTGTAAAATGGAAGAATTATCAAATTTTATGTGGTAATTCAAGTTTGCAACCTGGAAAGTCAATAATCATTCTTTACTGGGTTGGTCCCGAGGAAGCATTTACTATAACACTCACACTAAAATCATATTTATCTTTGTGTCCAATATTACTGGTTTTTAGGGCGTTATTTTATACCTAATACTCTGTGAATAATTACCTTTTTTGTGCCACATTGTTGATTTTTAGGGTGTTATTAATACTTGATATTGCAGGTGCAATCTTGCTGAATTTTAGGGGTTTATGATACCTTTTTTATGGTTTTTTTTATGCAGGTCATAATCCTTTTCTCAGGTTTTCTTTCGTGTGCAATCCTGGTTTAATTTTAGGGAGTCATTGAAACCTCTTTGTGAATATACTATTCAGTTATGTACCTTTCTGTGTGCTTATTATTATATATCATAGTTCTTTGGCTGATAGCAGATTTGTGCTATTTTCCCAAAATGGTGACACTGGTGAAAATTTTTGGGGGTAGCATTGGGAAAGGGGACATTGAATCAATTTCCATGTTAGGGACCTGGATAAGGAAGTGTAATTTTACAAATGAAATTAGCCGTTGCGGAAGAAAAGGAAATTTAAGGATTGAGCTACAAAAATCCAGAACAAGAGCCTTAGAGGAGCTTAGGTCAAGAAGAGCTAAAAGGGGACTTCTTCTCACCAGAACACAGACACGAGTGGGAGAGGTTTTTCATTTGGATAAAAGGGATGAAATTTGTGCCCAAATTCCTAGAAAAGAACCCAGACGTTTTTCGTTATTGAAAGGGAAAGGCCAAATTCCAAGTTTGGCCAGAAAAGGAATGGGTGGCATTAGCAAGAAACCAATAATGGTAAAGGTTACAGGCCATTAGTTCTTTAGAGGACCAGCCTTTTCTGATATACTAAAGAGTAGTTTTACTTCTTTATCCAAAAGTTCTGGGAAAGGGAGCACAGCAGTTTAAAGGATTAAGTTCAGGCGGCATCTTTGGTGGTATGGGAAGGAGAAGATGTCAAATTCTAAATGTTGTCGCTCGAAGCCTATTCCCAGATTTTTGCAAACAACTTAATCAGGGACAAAAGCAAAGAAGGCTCGGGAATCCCAAGAGTACTCTGCTTTTTTCCCTTTGAACAACACCACCACCCGCGTTGCCTGCGTTTTCCATCTTACCTCGTTTCTTTGCATCAGTAACCTAAACATGAAATCCCCTTAGCAGCCCCCAATATGCAATAAAATTCACAAAAAGGCAAACCATTATCCTGACGCCTTTCCCTACTCTTTTCCATAACACTTTCCAAAATCCCTCATCTTCAATGACCCCTCTCATTGCCTTTGTCATCCTCCCCATTCGCACGGCTCACACCCACACACCCGCCTGGAACCTCCCGTCCACCCACGACTTTCCAATACACTTATAACCTAAACCCCATATGCACTCCCCTTTGTTTCCCAAATACCTGACATGCTCGAAATCCCCACCAAAGAGGACTGTAATTCCGGGATTGCAGTCATTCCTGTGCGCCTTTTTTTTTCACATGCACCAATGCCTGTCTCCCCAGAGACCTTCTCCATCCCCGCCTGTACCCCCGCACCGCGCAAATCGCTCCTCTGCCCCATCCTTAACCTCTCCTCCAACATTTGATTCCTTTCATTAATCCCCAGCCACCTTTTTCCCCCACTAACATCCCATAATCTGTTCCCAAATAATTGTAAAGGGCCTCCAAATTGATTTAATTCGTTTTGCTCCCTCACGAAATTGATGGATCCCTTCTTTTCCACACTGTCCCAATCCCACACATCCCTAAACGTCCTCTGCTATCACAAAGCTGTTCCCAAACACTGCAAAACCTTCCACTCCCTCCCCATCCCCCAGAACCCTCAATTCAATTTCCCTTTGTTTTTATACAAAAGAAGCGCTTAAACCACAAGGGCATATCAGCTCAAATTTTCCAATTTAAATCCCATGCCTACAGCAATGCCTCCCATCCACCTCCACCATTATTGCCCTAAAGATCAAACCCCATCTCAAGGTTTTTAAAAGACTCAACCAGGAACCTCTGTGATAATATATCCTGTCCAACCAAGCTGCATATCCCCACCATACGAAAGTATATCCCACCTCCCACATACCTCCCCCAAACACATCTCTTAACTGGATATCCCTAAAAAGGCCCCCTGAGACAGAAGAAAAATACCCACTTCCCTGGTTTCCCCCGTCTGCTGACTGCTTTGGGATTACTGGACGGTTACAAGCATGTCTTCTTCTGCAGTGTTTTAAAAAATTGAGGTTTAGAGTGAAGGAGGGGTCTTGCTTCTCGAGGAGGAGATTAGGAGGCTGAAGGTCCACCTCAATGGGTCTGGGAGAGAGTGTGAGGTGGCTGGAGTTGTGGGGAATGAGGCTTCTAGCAGTGAGGTCGTCTGTCTCTCGCTGCGAGGAGCGTAGTGGGGAGGTAGCAACGGCTACCAGAAGTGAGTGCAGCCAGCACCTGCTATAAGTGCGAGTGTTCACAGAATGGAGCGCATCAGATAAGGAAAGTTAAGAGTGAAGATCTGAAGGTAGGAAAACGCTTCTCTTTCTCAGGATGAATGTACTCAGTGGCCAGTGAAGGTAAGGGTACTACTGCCCCTGCTAATTGGGTAACGCATTCTTGGGTGGTGACTCTCAGGAAGATATATTGACCGTGCTTTTTGTAAAAGGAAAAAAGGAGAGAAGAGTGTGCTTCCTGGAGCGGTGTTGGGGACATTTCAACAGGGAAAAATATATGTCAGGTAATGGGACAGCCCTTATCTGTCTCAGTGCTGGTGAAAATGAATGGAAGGGTAGGAGAGAAGAGCTGCTAGATAAGTATGTCAGTATTTGATTTCTTAAGCTAAGGGGGGGGATCCCCAAAATAGTTAGCATCTTGCCTAGAAGGGATGGAAAAGAATGGTTGTCTAGGGGAATTGGTGTAAATTGCTGGCTAGCAGATACTGCAAGGAACTTGCAACCCATCATGACAACTGAACAACTTTTAAAGGCAAACATGTAGTTATGCAAGGGAGGGACACTCTCTGGGCAGGGTGGTACACTTGCAGACCGTTTGGGGAAGGCCATTGGTGAAATGCCTTTGTTTTAAACTGATGGGAAGATAAGGTATGGGTGTGTGTGGGAAACAAGCAGGTTGCAACCGGGGTTGGGAAACAGAAATGTATAAAAGGCTTTTCAGCATGAAGTTATAAATAAAGACAATAGATCAGGTCAGCAAACAAAGGGGGACAGCAAAGGCCCAGCAAGGGACTAACTCCCTTAAGGTTTACTATACTAATAGCAGAGTGTAAGAAATAAGATAGATGAGCTAAGATTAATTGCAAGTGCAGGAAACATAGATATTATTGCTATAACAGAGACCTGGCTCAATCTGAAAAAATAGAGAGATGCCCTCTGAATGTCACATACAAGGCTATAAATTATTCCACACGGGACAGGGTCAACAGGAAATGTGGTGGAGTAGCGATGTATGTCGAGACAATTTAAATTGTTGTGTTAGACAAGATTTAAAATTAGAAGCGTCAGCCACTGAATCTGTTTGGTTTTCAGCTTCTCGAGGCCGAGAAAACTAAATTTTTGGGGGTGATTTAACAGGGCCCCAAATCTTGATAGGGAGTGCATAAACTCTATGGGGCGAAATCGTAAGGCATCTACATACGAAAATGTTGTGCTAATGGGAATTTCAACTATAGACAGATTGAACTGGAGCAATTTGACAGGAAATTTAGAGTCAGGTGACTTTCTTGATACGATCCAGATTTTTTTTTTAAAACAGTTTGTGACAGAGCCAACTAGGGGAAATAACCTCCTTGACTTGGTTCTTGCCAGTAGGGAACACTAATTAATAATCTTGAGGTTAATGATGAGCTTGGGGGAAAATGATCACAAATCACTCCCGTTTTAATATATCATGTAATTCCCCTAATAATGGCAATCAAGTCTCCGTCCCTGACTTCACTTGGCTGATTTCATAGGGGCTGAAAAATTACTTAGGTGGGCTGAACTGGAATGACCTGACTAAGGTCAGGGAGTTGGGGATGGTTGCCGATATGATGCTTTCCAGGGCATAGTTCTAGCTGCTCAGTCAAATTATGTTCCAAATAGGGAAATCAGATCAAACAAAAATGATCCTAAATAGGATGAACAATAGATTAAAATATCTGATTGGTCAAAAGAGAGGCATATATAGGCAAATCAAAGAGGAGAGGGGCAATTAAGAAATCGATATATTCAGTTAAAGAGAGAAATAAAAAAGGGAATTAGAAAAGCAAAAAGAGATTATGAGGTTAAAGTTGCAAGAGAATCGAAGACTAACCCAAAAGGATTCTTTCAGGTATACAGAAGTAAGATCAGGGACAAGATAGGCCCACTCAAAAGTTCCTCGGGTCAGCTCACTGACAGTGATAAGGAAATGTGTAGAATTTTTAACACATACTTCCTCTCAGTTTTTACACAGGAGGATACCAGCGATATTCAAGTAATGATAAATTATGTAGACAGGACGATAAATAAACTGTGCACGATTAGGGTCACAAGTGACATGGTCCTTAGGCAAATAGATAAATTAAAACCTAACAAATCCCCAGGCCCTGATGAACTGTATGCAAGGGTTCTAAAGGAATGTAAAGAGGAGCTTAGCACACCTTTGGCTAATCTTTTCAACATATCACTACAAACTGGCATGGTGCCAGATAAGTGGAAAATGGCAAATGTGATACCTATTTTCAAAGCAGGTGACAGGTCCTTAGCTTCGTACTATAGACCAATTAAGCCTAACCTCCATAGTGGGAAAATTTATGGAATCAATAATTGCTGAGGCAGTTCGTAGCCACCTTGAAAAGCATAATTAATCAACGAATCTCAGCATGGTTTACAAAGGGGCGTTCCTGCCTTACGAATTTATTAACTTTTTTCACTAAGGTATTTGAGGAGGTAATCATGGTAATGAATACGATATTGTGTATATGGACTTCAGTAAGGCTTTTGACAGGGTCCCACATCATCAGAGATTATTGCGGAAAATTAAAGCACATGGAATAGGAGGAGAAATTTTTTCCTGGATGAGGCATGGTTGACAAATAGGCAGCAGAGAGTTTGCATAAATGGGAGAAATCAGAGTGGGGAAGCGTCACGAGCCGGTGTTCCAACAGGGGTCGGTGTTGGGCCCCCTGCTGTTCACAATCTACATAAACGACATAGATGAGGGCATAAAGACGAACATGGGCAAGTTTGCCGATGACACCAAAATAGGGCCGTCGATTCATTCTGACGAGGACATTCGAGCACTCCAGGAAATTTGAATAGACTGATGCAGTGGTCGGAGAAGTGGCAGATGCAGTTTAATATAGACAAATGCAAAGTTCTAATGTTGGACAGGACAATAACCATGCCACATATAAACTAAATAATGAGATCTTAATATTACGGATTGCAAAAAAGATTTAGGAGTTCTGGTTAGCAGTAATCTAAAACCCAAAGACAACAGTGCATAAGTGTTCGCATAAAGCTAATAGAATCCTTGGCTTCATATAAAGAAGCATAAATAATAGGAGTCCTCAGGTTGTTCTTCAACTCTAATACATCCTTAGTTAGGCCTCTTTTTAGATTATCTGAAACAGTTTTGGTCACCGTATTACAGAAGGGGATATAAATTCTCTGGAAAATGTACAAAGGAGGATGACAAAGTTGATCCCATGTATCAGAAACCTTCCCTATGAGGATAAAACTAAGGGCCCTAAATCTGCCTCTCTAGAAAGACGTAGAATTAGGGGTGAATTATTGAGGTGTATAAATGGAAGCAGGAATAAATAAAGGGGATGTAAATAGTGTGCTGAAAATATCTAGCCTAGATAGGACTCGCAACAATGATTTTAATTTGGGAAAAATTCAGATTCAGGAAGGATATAGGAAAGTACTGGTTTGGTAATAGAGTTGTGGATGAGTGGAAAAAACTCCCGAGTACAGTTATAGAGGCCAGAACGTTGTGTAGCTTTAAAAATAGGTTGGATAAATACATGAGTGGATGTGGGTGGGTGTGAGTTGGACCTGATAACTTGTGCTACCAGGTCGGTTGCCGTGTTCCTCCCTTAAGTCAATGTGACCTGACCTGACTAGGTTGGGTGCATTGGCTTAAGCCGGTAGGAGACTTGGACCTGCCTCACATGGGCCAGTAGGCCTTCTGCAGTGTTCCTTCGTTCTTAACAACACAATTCCAATCCCCCCCCACAATCGCCATGGACGGTGATGTGCGAAGGAAGTACACATGTTACTCATGCACGAAATTCGTCTTCATTTTCACATCACTTTCAGCTTGGGCATATACACACACAAACGCCACTCTCTCACCCATCCACCATCCTTCCACACACAAGACTCTACCCCTCCTCCCCTCACTCCTGTGCAAAACAAATGGGCTTGCCTCCCTGATCAACACACCCACTCCCCCTTTCAAATGCTCAGATGGCAACACAAAAGCATGGTAACCAGACACCACTAATTCCCGATCAAGCTTAAAATTGTGTTCCTGCACAAAAGCCACATCTACCTTATATCTGTTCAAAAACACTCTAAAGCACTCACGTTTCACGCCATCACACAAACCATTTATATTTATAGTTACACACCTGAGGCCGGCTTAAGGTTTTCCTCCCCGCCACCTTTCAACACTCTTCCCTTTCCGATCATTCCCCTGGTCACTACCTTTGCCACTCTCACCACTCTCCTTCCCCCCTTCCCCTGGCTAGTGTTGCCCTCTCTTAGGGTCACCTTGGGTCCCATGTCCCCATGACTTTTTCCCTGGCCTTTGTGCCAGTGTCTGCTTATTTTGTTGGATGCACCATAGACTGTGGCTCCTCCTGCAGACTCTTGGATGTCACTACCGCCCGGCTCCGGCTGGGTTACAAGTATCTTTGGCAGGTTAAATCACCACCACCAGATGTAGACCAAACGAAATGTAAACTTTGCCAGATGGATTATTGTCACACCCTGCGTCATTATGTACTGGAGTGCGATAAAATTAATGAATTTAGAAACAACTCACTCAGAAGTGTTCAAGAAATGGCTAAGTATTTTATCCACAGTGGTATATTACAGACCATTCTGGAGAATCCCCTGACTTTGCTAGCTGTAAATAAAGCATTACCACATAGTGCATGTGTGTGTGTGTGTGTTGTGTGTGTGTGTGTGGTGTGTGGTGTGTGTGTGTGTGGGGGGTATACTCACCTATTTGTGGTTGCAGGGTTTTTCGGAGTCCTAGCCCCCTGGCCCCGCTCTCACCGGTTGCTATTTCCCCTCTTCTTCCCGTATGAGCTTTATCAAACCGCTTAAAATGTGTTGGTTCCTGCTCCACTACGTCATTTTCTAGCTATTCCACTGCCTTACAACTCTATGATGAAAAAAATACTTCCTACTATCTCTCTGACTCATTTGTGTCTTCAACTTCCAATTGTGGCTCTTGTTTTTGTGTCCCCTCCCTGGAACATCCTGTCTTTGTCCACCTTGTCTATTCCACGCAGTATTTTATATGTCGTTATCATGTCTCCCCTGACCCTCCTGTCCTCCATGTGGTCAGGCCGATTTCCCTTAATCTTTCCTTATAGGACATTCCCCTTAGCTCTGGAACTAACCTTGTCGCAAACCTTTGTACTTTCTCTAGTTTTTTGACGTGCTTTATCAAGTGCGGGTTCCCAAACAGGTGCTGCTACTCCAGTATGGGCCTGACATACAGGGTGTACAGTGTCTTGAATTTAATTCCTTACTAAGGGATCGGGAAAGCTGTTCTCAGGTTTGCCAGGGCCCATATGCTGCAGCAGTTATCTGATTGATGTGTGCTTCCGGGAGACATGCTCGGTTTATACTCACCCCAAGATCTTTCTCCTTGAGTGAGGTTTGCAGTCTTTGGCCACCTAGCCTTAACTTTGTCTGTGGTCTTCTGTGCCCCTCCCCCATCTTCATGACTTTGCATTTGGCAGGATTAAATTCGAGAAGCCATTTGCTGGACCAGGTGTCCAGTCTGTCCAGGTCCCCTTTGAAGTCCTGCCTGGTCCTCACAGATTTTTAAATTCTCCTCATTAACTTCACATCTCTGCAAACAGGGAAAACTCCTGAGTCAACCTTCCGTCATGTCGTTCACATATACCCAAAAAAAAACACTGGTCCTAGGACCGACCCCTGTGGGACCCCGCTCGTCACAGGGGCCCCCTGGATACATCATTACGTACCATGACTCGTTTTTGCCTCCCCGTCAGGTATTCTCTGATCCATTGCAGTGCCCTTCCTGTTATATGCCGATGCTCAGTTTCTGCACTAATTCTTGTGAGGAAATTTTGGGCAAAGACCTTCTTGCAGTCCAAAAAGATGCAATCAACCCCCCCCTCCTCTCTTTTTTACTTTGTTATTTTTTTCATAAACTCCAAAGGTTTGTGACACAGGGTTTGCCTTCCGTGAATCCTGCTGGTTTTGGGATTTAACTCCTGTTCCCTTCCAGGTGCTCCAAACCCCCTCCTCCTGAAATTTCCCATAATTTCATACATACAGTCAAGACAAAGGGCTAAAGTTTATGCCCTTTTCGTCTCCTTTTTTAAAAAATGGGAAAATACATTTGCCTCTTTCCTACCTCGTAGTTGCCCAGTTTCCGGGGTGTGTTGAAGGTTTTTGGAAGTGGCAGACCCAAAATATCTGCTCCCTTCTAAGGCCCACGGGGGGGATGGTTGGTCCAATTGCTTTAGGTATCGATGTCCTTAGCATTTTTATCACCTCCCCTCACTGAGTATGTCGTCCCAAAACTTCTTTGGGGTATTCCTTGCTGGTGCCCCCTCTGGGCTGTCCCCCCAGAGCCTTCCTGTCTTATGTAATGTCGTTTTGAGCTCCTCACTACCCCTTTTATCGTTTTTTTTGGAAATTTTTCCACCCTTCTTTCCTCAGCCTTATCCCTGGGCCTTTACTGTTGTCTTCCCCAATGTGCTATCAGCAGTTTCGGGTCAATTTTTCTTTTTTGATGCTATGTCGTTTTATACTGTCGCTGGGCCCCCCTCCTTTTCTGTGCATACTCGTTTTGGGACTCTTCTACTAATTCTCCTTGCGTTTTTCCTGGGTCCTAGTGGCCTCCTGTTCATTTTCCATTCTCTGTTTGCACTAGTTTTTGCCGTCCATACACCTTTCGGGTAAACCAAGGACTGTTTTGGTCTTCCTTTTATTTCCGTCTTCCCTTGGGAAACAAACTTTCCTCTGCCTCTTGCACTTTGTTGCCACATATTCCATCATCTCGTTTACTGATTTTCCTACATTTCTCTGTCCCCCACTGAAACCTCCTGAGGATGTTTCTCATTTACCTGAGTAGTCCCCCTTTAATAGTTTGGCCCTGTCCCTTCAGATTCCTGTTACCATTCTCACTTGTAACCTACTATATATAGTCAAAACTCAGAACCACATGATCGACTAGCTCCAAGGGGACTCTCATAAGTGATGTCCTCAATGTCTGAACTGTCAGGGTGAAACAATGATCCAGTCTTGCCTGGCTCATCCCCTCTCTCTCTTTGGTTGTGTCCCTGACCATGTTAATGCATGAGGTTTTCAAGACCACATCCATCATCTTGGAATCTCCATGGTTTCGGGGACCCCATGTGGCTCCAGGGTTTTCCCAGTCGATTCCCTGTGGTTGAAATCGCCCAATTACAGTAACTTTTGCCTCTGCTGATTGAGCTCTTCTTGCCAACCTCAGCCAGTGTGCTCCACCCATCACCTGTTGTTTTTTTCTTTCGTACTCCTTTCTTGGCCTCCTGCAGTTCTGGTGGTGGTTTCGGTTATACATCACTCCATTGGAGCTACTTTATGTTCTCGGGACTGAATTTGTACCTACACATGTAGTCATCTTTCTCAAATCATGTCCATGCCTTCCATTCCTCAATATTCCCCATCGGTTGTTTTATGAGCTGTGCAACCCCTCCTCCCCTTAATCTTCTATCTTTCCTAGGATGCTGATATCCTGTTGGGAAGATTGTGTTGTTATTGTCTCACGGAGTTTTGTTTTCTGTGTCTGCTTGATGTCTTGGGGATTTTTCATGATTCTTTCATTCCACTCCTCATGGTTTATTATTATTCCCATCCGCGTTTGTGTACCAAACCTTTAGTTTCTTTTTCTATCATTGTGGTCATGCAAGAATTTTGGGGTTTGGGGGAAGCGAGAGCCTTGGTGTGGGGGGCCTATATGGAGGCTGTGGTGTAGGTGGGGTTTGTGTTGATGGGGGTGGGCGTCAGAATGCCCATAAGGGACATGCTGTTGAGGGTGAGGTTTGTGATATGGGATTGCGGTGGAGAGGGAACAGTGAGTGGGTTGTGTTTAGGGTTGCTCAGTTGCGTTGCGTATGTCGCGCGGGTTGGAGTCTTTTGGTGGGAGATTCTGTGGGGTGTGTTTGCCCTTCCTCCTGTGTCTGGGTCCTGGCTCTTTTCATTGCTTCTCGTTCCTCCTTGGCGGTATCTGTACCCTCTTCTTTCAGTAGTATCCTTCTTTTGTGTTCTGTCGCGGTCGAGGTATACTCTTGGACACCCCTCTTTGTCCTCGTCTGTGCTTCTCTTGCGAATCTGGTTCGTATTACTGATTCTTCATTGAAAAGTTACTCTGAACAGGCCGTATCCTTCCCACTCGACAAACCACCCAATTCTCTGGGAATTTGTACATAGGGGTTCATTTTGCCTCCCTATGTTTTCAGGATGCCTTCAATCATTTTTTTCCTCCTCTGTTTTATTTCTTCAAAGTTGGCCCCCTTGGCTTCTTGGAGCCCGTACACAAAAACTGACCTCGCCCTTTCCTCCTCCCACTGAGTCTCCATCTGCGTCCTCTGAGGCATTTTATTTCCTTCCATTGACATGTTCTTGCCTCAGTCCCATGTTCCATATCTGAAACTTCTATTCTCAGTGGACCTGTCTTTCTGACAGCTGTCCCTTGTACTGCAGTTGGCTTGTTAGAATTCTGCATAATAGCATACCTTCATTGTCTTTGGACCTGTCGTTTGATCTTAGGTCGGCTCGTCGGCTTTTCCCTGGCCCCACGTGGGTCTGATAAGGGCCTTCATGGTTCGGCATTGTCCGTTGTTGCTTACCATCCCTTGTCTGCGCCTGACTTTGAATTTCCTGATGTCACACTGAATTGTCATTTTGTCTCTCTAATCTGTATTTCAGGCTTTGCCGTTTCTCTTTAGCACTGTATCCTAGCTTCTGCTGCTAAGACCTGTACCTTCCCCACTTCTGCACTCTTCAGCTATCCGCTCCTCCATTTTCTACCAAGCTCTACTATTTCCTTCCCACTCTTCCTCCCTTTTTTGGGTAGCTCTAGCCTCCCAGTCTTCCTCCTGGTTCGTCACCAGATCTCTGGCGTTTCTCGTCCTCCCTAAGGCCCCTTTTTTTTTTTTTTTTTTTTTTTTTTTTTTTTTTTTTTTTTTTTTTTTTTTTTTTTTTTTTTTTTACTTTTTATACCCAGACGAAGGCTAGAAGGAGGAGAGGGTGTGGGGGAGAGAGAGAGAGGGTAGATAGTGGGAGAGAGAGGAGAGAGAAAGGGTTAGAAAGAGGGATAGAGAGGAGAGAGTATGGGGGTGAGGGATAAGACCAAGGGGCGGGGAGAGAAAATGTGAGGGGGGAGAGAGAAAGGGTTAAGGAGATGAGGGAGTGGAAGAGAGGAGAGGGAGGGAGAGGAGGAGAAAGAGAGAGAGAGGGAGAAAGGAGGGAGAAGGCTATGAGAGGAGAACACGAGGGAGGGAAAAGTAAGAGGTCCTGTGGGGGAGGCAGTCAAATTTCAAGGATCAGCTGTGGTGTACTCACCTAGTTGTGGTTTCGGGGTCGGAGGGACCCAGCTCCTGGCCCCGGTGTGTATGTGTGGTGCATGCGGTGTGTGTGTGTGAGGACGTCCATGTGTTTATATGTCCCAGAAATACAATTCATTCTGTGTTTCCATAATACTAATGATGATCCTTAACCCTGAGAGTAGTTCTAATAATTATAATACTAGCGTTTGTGTTAAACAATTCATTCTTTCACCCAGTTATGATACATACCTTTTACTACATGTGTAGAGGAGGAAGAGGGTGTGGGGGAGAGAGAGAGAAGGGTTAAAGAGGGAGAGAGAGGAGATAGAAAGGGTAAGTAGAAAGAGGGAGAGAGAGGGAGAGGAGTATGGGGGAGTTGGGGATAAGCCAAGGGGGAGAGGAGAGGAGAAATTTGAGGGCGGGAGAGAAAAGGGTAGAGAGAGGGAGAAAGAGAGGGTGGGGAGAGAAAGAGAATAGAGGGAGAAAGAGAGGGAAAGAGGGTATTGAGAGGGAGAAACGGCGAGGGAGGGGAAAGGTAAGACGGTCCGCTGTGGGGGAGGCGGTCAATTCCAAGAATCAGTAGTGTTATCACCTAGGTTGTGGTTTCAGGGGTCGAGACCCAGCTCCTGGCCCCGAGTGTGTATGTGTGTGCGCGCGTGTCGCGTGTGTGTGTGTGTGAGCACGTCAGTTGTTTTATGTCCCAGAAATACATTCACTTCTGTGTTCGTATATATGAGATACCACTAAACCCTGAGAGTAGTTCTAATAATTATAATACTAGCGTGTGTTAAACAAGTCATTCTTTCACCCAGTTATGTACTACCTTTTACTACATGTGTAGAGGAGGGAGAGGGTGTGGGGTGAGAGAGAGAAAAGGGTTAGAAAGAGGGATGAGAGATGAGAGAGAAAGGGTAGAAAGTAGAAGAGGGAGTGAGAGGAGAGAGTATGGGGGTGAGGGTAAAGACCATGGGGGAGAGAGAGAAATGTGGGGGGAGGGAAAGGGTAGAGAGAGGGAGAAAGAGAGGATGAGGGAGAGAAAGAGAGAGGGAGAAAGGAGGGTAAGAGGGTATTGAGAGGGGAGAACGCAGAGGGAGGGGAAAGGTAAGAGTCTGTGGGGGAGGCGGTCGTCAAATTCCAAGGATCAGCTGTGTTGTACTCACCTGTTGTGGTTTTCAGGGGTCGAGACCAGTTCTGGCCCCGAGTGTGTATGTCGGTGCACGCTGGCGTGTGTGTGTGTGAGACGTCAGTTGTTTATATGTCCCAGAAAATACAATTCACTTATGTGTTTCCGTTAATACATAAGAGATACATTAACACTGAAATAGTTCTATAATGATAATACTAGGTGTGTTAAAAAGTCATTTCTTTCACCTAGTTATGTACTACCTTGTACTACATGTGTACCCAGTACTTGCTTCTCAGATTGTACTGTCTTTGTGTCCCAGACCATTATCTCTCGAAACTGTTGTCAGAGCTGTAGTCCATTAGCCACGACTTAATCCTCCTGCTTAATCCTTACCCCTACAAAGTTTATCTTCCTACTACTGCTAGGTGTTGTGTGTAATGATAATCGCTCTGGAGCAGGGTTTAGATATCGAGTTACCAGTGACCGCTGGGCCGGCTCTATCACTCAGACTTCCCGCCAACCACAAACAGGTGATTTGTACGTTACTGGTCAGAGGGGACGTCCATCCAGATGCCTGATGTACGATGCTCGCTGTACGATGCTTGCTGTACGATGACTCGTGCACCTCGCCCTTCCGCCGCTGGCTTCTTTGCTATTCTTATCTCGTTGCCCTTTTGAGTCCTCATTTACCACACTTATCACTTGTATACTGCTACTTTTATAATTTACACTTCACTTTGGGTAAGTACACTACTTATTTGTGATGACACCCAGCCTGTTATGGCGGCGCTACTCCCTCAGGCCTACTGCTGCCACCACCTCTGCTTATATATATTTATGTATATGTATGTATATATATATATATCCCCTTTCTGGCTAGCTTGTTCACTCTGTGTGCTACATCACATTTTGTCGTTAGCCACCCTCTCTTAATTCTATTTGGTCTTTTCTCTTTAGTCACTCGTGTATGAGTGTGTGTGTGGTGTGTGTGTGTGTTGTGTGTGTGTGTGGTGTGTGTGTGTATGTGTGTGTGTGTGTGTGTGTGTGTGTGTGTGTGTGTGTGTGTGTGTGTGTGTGTGTGTGTGTGTGTGTGTGTGTGTGTGTGTGTGTATGAATTTGTTTGTGTGTGTGTGTTGTGAGAGAGAGAGACTCAGCAATCAACATTTGCACCAATAACTCACTACAGTTGTGACCGGGTGTGAAAGTGTGAATTGCTCATTACTCTAAAATTTGTTCATGATTGCAGCCATGTACAAACGTAAGTAACCATTCTTACAGTATTCATTACCTTTGTAACTTTAGTTCATTACCTTTGTAACTTGTGAGTTCATTACCTTGTACCTAGTTCAGCCATCAAAACTTTGGAGCCCGGTCCCTGGACCCATTGTGTACCTCTGTAATCTGTAAATACCTTTGTAACTTGTCATGATTGTGACTAGACCTACCTGGAGTTCATTACCTTTGTAAATTGTGAGTTCATTACCTTTGTAAATTGTGAATTCATTACCTCTGTAACTTGCTCAGCTATCAAAACTTTGAGGCCCAGTCCCTGGACCCATTATGTACCTCTGTAATCTTTTGACTACCGCCCACAGGATGGGTATGGGGTGCATAATAAACATATTAAACTAAAAAAAAACTTTGTGCCAGTGTCAGAACATCGTCCAAATCTGACACTGCCACCCTTTTCCTTGTTATGACCTCCTCCTCCATGGCAGTGTCCTGAGAGGCCTCACAGTGGACTTCACCTCCACCACCCCGAATCGACTCCATGGCCTTCTGTGTCCAACGCACTGTCCATCGTAGGTGCCACATGGTCCTCCCTCCTCTCACACACAACTTCCTCCGCCTCAAGCCCAGTCTCCTGCTTCTTGTGACTCTCCTCCCCGTTAGGCTGTAACATAGCCTTTAACACTGTCGCCAACTCCACTACAGCCATCACCAGGGCCGGATTAAGTCTCCGGGCCCTAGGCTATTCAGATTCGTGGGGCCCCTTTGAGTTAAGGGTAAGCAAGCGACCCCTTCCAGCTTGGGGGTGGGGGGGGTCGGTGTGAGCCTGTTTAAGGTCTAATTAAATACATTCTGGCTATTTAGATTAAATTTAATAGGGAAAGTACATCAAGACAACCAAAACCATTTACCAACAGCCATTATAACTATCTTGTTAAATCATGCATTTTAAAGAGAATAAACTCAAGACAGCATAGTATTACTAGATTAGTCTATTAAAGTAGTGACATCATGTACCTATTATATTCAGCATAACCACTACAGCACTATTATTCCCTTTATAAATCACTGACCATTATTGTTATCACTGCATCATGCATAAGACTATCAAATCATATAAACTCAAGAAAGTAAAGAATTGTTTATATTCACAGGCACTTCTTAAATAAACTTTTTTCTGGATTTCATATTGGCAAAATCATCAATTATATTCTGAAAATCAATATTTCTTGTTAGATCAGTCTCAATGGTCAACAAGGCTAGGTTACACAATTTGTCTTGGCTCATTGTTGAACGGAGCTGGTTTTTCACTCTTTTCGAAACAGAAAATGAACGTTCTCCTTCACAGTTAGTAGCTGGAAGTGTTAGGTAAAGGCGATACACTATGTCAACATTAGGGTAGGTTTCTGAGATACCTACATTTCTTAAATGTTTCAAAGCAGCTGAGAGCGCACATTTTTCAGGTGGAGCTTTAATCTGATTCATATACCCAGAAAAATGAACTATTTCTTCAACAAATGTGTCCTGAACATCTGCTGAAAGGTGTTGTTGCAACTTTAATGCAGCTTCTCTCAATTCTGCATCTGGCATAGTAGTAATTTTGAACAGAAATCCAAACTTGTCATTGAGATTCTGGTAGATTTCTTTTCTTTTCACCAATTCTGTAATCAGTGAATCCAGAATGACGAAGTATGTTGCTGTCTTACATTTCTGCCTTGGTAGCAACACAATTTCATTGTCTGGCTCTTCAAAATTGCGTTGCCTCTTCCTTGACCGCTGATGATCAGCCCGGTAACTGTAGTCTTTCACCAGCAGTTTAGCTTTCTCTTCAAACATTTCAAAAGCTTCATCACTGCGAAGTGAGCTTACAAATTCCACTAAGCCTGCATAGAGGTTAGCATAAGTAGCCATTTCAATTTCAATTTTCTGAAGTGTCTTGTTCGTGGCATTTAACCGTTCCAGTATACAGTCCCAAAGCACACAGAGTAAGGCCAATTCAAAATCTTCCAATTTTGATCCAAAGCTGGCTGCTTCGCTTCTTGTAGTTGCTGTCTGGTCTTCATCCTCTGCTATTTGGATCAAAGCAGAACGTATTTCAGCAAAGCTGTCTTTCAAAGCATGTGTTTGCATCATGCTGCGCTGACCACCTTGTTGTTGATAATGATTTGATGACATCTCCATGAATGGTTGACTTGAGTATACTCCACCGATGCGTTGAAGCAGAGAAAAAATTAAAGAGTGCTTGTAAAAGTCCAAAAAATGAAACTGCAGCGACACAACACTCCGCAGCACATGACCCAACAAGATTAAGAGAATGTGCTGAGCAGGGCACATATTCAGCAAGTGGGTTGATTTGCTTGATACGGGCTTGCAATCCATTATATTTACCCGACATGTTACTTGCATTGTCGTAGCACTGGCCACGGCAATCCATAATAGAGAGATCATGTTCAAGCAGAGTTTCCAGTACTACATTCATCATTGTTTCTCCACCATGGCCTGAAAGAGGAATGAATTTTATAAAGCGTTCTACAGGCTTACACTGGAGTCGACAAAGCGAACAATGAATGTCAATTGATCTGTATGTGAAATTTCTGGTGTTGAATCTACACTCATTGCAAAGTATTTTGCAGTTTTCACAGCTGCTATGATGTTATTGAGGACCTTCTTAGTCATCAGTTCAATAAATTTATTGCATATAGTAGATAACATGTAAGATACAGTGCCTCTTCCTGCATTCCCAAGGCGTGACACATGATTTGCTAAGAATGGATCGAATTGTGCTAACAGTTCTATGATTCCTAGGAAATTGCCATTGTTTTCCGAACCAAAAACCTCATTTTCTCCACGGAAAGCAAGTCCTCTTAGAGCTAAGAATTTTACAACAACAACAACTCTTTCTAGAACTTTTCTCCAGTAAGTGCGCTCTTTTTCAGTTTGATTTTCCAAATGAGAATCCAATAAGCCTTTTTTCTGTGCACGAAATACACTGGCTAAAATGCAGCTCCTGTGAGTGGTGCTGTTGTCATGTTCCTCGAAACGCTTGGAATTTTTCCAGTCATTGAACCCCTGTGTGAAGGTATTTTCTTTGGTACAAAATAGTCTGCATGCTGAACAGTACACTTTTCTTGAGCTTTCAGAGTATACCATCCATGATCTTTTCACAGTTTCTGAATTTGCAAGCTTCCTATAAAACATAGATGACTTTAAACAACGACGACTTCCATCATCATAAATCCTTGCTGATTTCCTAAAGTCAATGTTCAGAGTTTGACTGAAATTTTCTGCAATGAAAGCATTACGTAGAGAATCTGGGATTACATTTGGCCATGAGGCACGATCTTTTAAGACAAATCCTGTGGATGAAATGTCCGTTGAGACATTGAGAGGAGACACAAAAGAAGTAGATGCTGGCTGAGAAATAATGGAGGGAGGGCTTCCTGTATGATCTGACGTGTCTGCAGATTCAACTGTACTGGTAACATCAGAAACTGTTCTCGTGAGCATGTCTGTGATCTTTCTGCAGCTTCCTACATCTTTCTTTTTCTGTTCTTCTTCTTGAATTTTCTTCTTTCTTTTCTGTGACCCACTCGCATAAGAACGTCCAACATCACGTTCACGAGATGCCATAATGAGGATGTATCACTGTCTGTAATCATGCAAATACAAATTGTGCATTATCAATTATTATTAATTTTTTAAGTATTATTATTAAAAAAAAAATTTCTGTCAATTGGGGGGATATGGCCCTTGTAGCCCCCTTTCCTCTGGCTGCGCATCTAAAAATTCAAAACGTTACCAGAAAGGAGTCATATACAGAACTTTTACCATAGATTAGGTTAGTGATTTGGGCTACGAATATTTTACTAATTCATCCTCCTTGATCTCCAATTTACTTAAACAGAAATCATACTGAGTCCAAGAACAATGCACAATGGTATTTATATTACCATTTTCATAACTAAACTAATCATTATGTTTTGCATAATACATGGCCTACCACCATAGATAAGGACATGAGAATTAAAGAATGCAGGGACAATTTTCAGTTTCACCCAACCAACGATTTTCTGATGTGGCTTATGTGTTTCTGGGGAAATATGTAGTAAATTAATTGATGTTCTACATCAATTCCGTCGCAACTTGAAAACTAAGCATTTGCGATGGAAGTGATGTAGAACATCAGTCAATTGAGATCTGTTATTGAAATGATAGACTTAAAGACAGGACAAAGTGCTTTTAAAACCTACAAACGGAAGTCAGTTTGCGTTTTTAGGTTTTTCTTTATAGTATTTTTACCAAAAATGCGTCTATACTTGTCCATGCGTCTTTACTGGTCAAGTAACCCTAGAGGCGAAAACAAACATTTATCCATACACTTCAGTTAATTTGTCACAGTACAAGTCTAGTTAACGTGTAATTACTACAGAAAATTGGAGAGGAATCTCCCATACTCACCCATTAGCGGGAAAACACAGCTGTTCTGATGTAAACAAAGGCGTGTTGAGTGTTGCCATCTATGGTTAGGTTTATTTATTTTTACTTTATTTCATTAATTATTTTTGTTTTGATTAATTTTTAAAAATCAATTTTACTCTCCAAACACTTGAACTTTTTAGGTAGGGACCCCTTTGCACTTGCACCATGTGTGCAGTCTTGGATGAGCCCCTGAACCCCTTGGACCACGGGGCCCCCAAATGCGCGGGGCCCTAGGCAAATGCCTAGTTTGCCTGTGCGGTAATCCGGCCCTGGCCATCACTTCGGCGCACACTTGCACCTCTTCGCTCAACGACTGTACTGATGATGGGCTGGTTAATCCCTGGGGTTCCACACCCTCTCCCGTTTCCACAGGAGGAACCACCACCTCCTCACTGTGTACGACCATGCCCTCCTCCTTGACCTCGTTCTTCCTCAGGCACCACCCTCTCATGTGCAGATGCTCTGCCTCTTGCCGGTCCAGGAGCCGATTTCTGCTTGCCACACACTGCTGCCATGTCGTCATATACACCACACAGGCGGCACATACACCTCTGCCCAGCATTATCTGAGTTTTAAACTCCTCAAGTTATACATATGAGGGTATAGGATGTCTCACCATCATTTTAAGATTAAAGGTGCCTTCCAGAAATCCTGTGTAGGCCCCTGTCACCCACTTCCCAGGTTGGGCCAGATGAGCAGTTCCATATCTTTCGAAGACACGTCAGATGTCCGCTTCATTAGCTTCAAAAGGCACGTTATGGAGCTTAACCCACATGTAATGATGCGATACATCAGTCAACTTGACCCTCACTGCTGGCGTCACGTTAATACAGACATCTTCGAAACGATCCACGAACGACTCATACACTTGAGCAGTTAGTACTTTCACAAGCATTCTATATGCACCATTCAGTACCACTCCATATAAGTCTTCGTCCCTGATGCCGTACGCCTTTCATATAATCGTTGGTAACAACACCTGGGCTGATATAGGCGTTATCGCCCCACTGATGAGCTCAATTCCCACCGTATTCCCTCTCCGATGCACACCTAGCACCATGTCTCTGAGTAGCTCGTCTGAGTAAACAGCAGAGGGATGCAAAGCACGACCGCACTCCACCTCATCCAGGCATCAAAGGAGCTACTGTGCAGCACAAACTCTCGACCAGAAAGCGAAGAGATCAATGGGTACCTAGGTGTTAGTGGACTGGTGTGGATTGCATCCTGGGACAAAGACCTAATTTGCCCGACAGGCTCTGCATTACGCTAATATCAACTCTACGGCCTATTTATTTACCACACTTGATCTAATATGACATAATAAACAATATAAATAACATAGAAACGTGAAATATACTCTAGAATGAATAAAATAAGCCATGATATAGCGAGCGGTCACGGCGACTCCCAGATGAAATAATTATCACTTAGCCATTTCTTCCCTTTTTTTACCCTTTTGAGGTTCTGGGAGAAGAGAAAATGGAGTGTTTGTGCGGCTAACTACATTAGATCACTAGTTTCATACGAAAAACACTGGAAGGCGATTTTCTCGAACAAAAAAACACGCATCATGAGGTATGCGCGTGTTATCGGTGAAGATCTCGGAAGTAAGTTATTGATTTATTTCACGAAGCCCATCATTTATTATTGAAGTAAATTAAATGATTTTCACCGGAATCATTTAACAATGATTGTTCTACAATTTGGTCGAGGAAAAATAGAAATATTCCAATATTTTGGGATTTGCGTGGGAGTAAAAGGTAAGATATTTTGCTACATGTCAGAAACTTAGCAACTTTATTTATTTGTAGAATAAAGATATTTACAGGGTTTCCCTCAACCAAAAAAAAATCGCAATAGCATTGTTTAATGAGTAACAAGTCCCATTACAGCTTTTCGAAGTGCCATTTAGGCCGCAGTTAGTTTAATATGTTTATTATGCACCCCATACCCATCCTGTGGGCGGTTGTCAAAAGATTACAGAGGCACATAATGGGTCCAGGGACTGGGCCCCAAAGTTTTGATAGTTGAGCAAGTTACAAACGTAATGAACTACAGGTACATCTGGTCACAATCATGACAAGTTACAAAGGTAATTACAGATTACAGAGGTACATAATGGGTCCAGGGACTGGGCCCCCAAAGTTTTGATAGCTGAACTAGGTACAAAGTTAATGAACTCACAAGTTACAAAAGTAAAGAATCCTGTAAGTAAATTTACTTACTTACGTTTATACATGGCTACAATCATGAACAAATTATAGAGTAATGAACAATTCACTTGTCCACACCCGGTAACAACTGTAATGAGTTACTGGTGCAAATATTGATTGTTGAGTCTCACACACACACACACACACACACACACACACACACACACACACACACACACACACACACACAAGTAGGTGAGTACACACGCAAAAGAGTATACATACACATACGAGTACAAGCACTCACACATATATGAGTATACAAACACACACGAGTATAAGCACTCACACATATACGAGTATACATACACACACTAGTACAGGCACTCACACATATATGAATACACAAATACACATGCAGACACACACACACATTAGGCCGAAGGTCTTGCTAAATGTCATTTTCATTAAATACTTTTTTTTTCAATTTTGGGGGCTATGTTATAGAAACTTTCACAAAATAAGGAGAGTGAACACTTCTTCACGTACACCAAAAATGAAAGAAGTCAAACGAGCAAAAAAACTGAAGGTCCAAATGCCTCATGCCT
Source organism: Cherax quadricarinatus (assembly GCF_026875155.1). Classification (NCBI taxonomy): domain Eukaryota; kingdom Metazoa; phylum Arthropoda; class Malacostraca; order Decapoda; family Parastacidae; genus Cherax; species Cherax quadricarinatus. The sequence goes on from NC_069403.1 coordinate 18,377,271, forward strand.
CCTCTAAGGGGCATGCCCTAAGAGGAGAGGTTAAGGGAACTCGACCTCACATCTAAGACCTTGTCATAATGGTGCAGTGGTTGGGACAGGCAGGAGCGACCTGTTCTAAACCCGTGTTGCCCTGGGTTGTGTAACTGATGGTATCTAGGTGGTTGGCGATCTTGCTTCTTAGAACCCTCTCAAAATTTTTTATTAAATGGGACGTTAGTGCTATCGGTCTATAATTCTTTACAATTACTTTACTGCCACCTTTGTGGAGTGGGGCTATGTCTGTTGTTTTTAGTGTGTGTGGGATGACCCCTGTGTCCATGCTCCCTCTCCATGGAATGCTGAAGGCTCGTGAAAGGGGCTTCTTGCAGTTCTTGATGAACGCAGAATTCCACGAGTCAGGATCTGGGGTAGAGTGCATGGGCATGTTATTCATGCCCATGCATGAATAACTTGTGATGATAGGATAATATCAAAGCTTTTAGAATTGCCCAGATTTATTAAACACTGAGTCATACTGGGAGTTTAATATCTCACTTATTTCTTTGCTGTTATCTGTGCAATTTCCATCTCGTCTAAGCAAGGGTCCATTATTTGATGTTGGTTTTGTCTTAGATCTGGAATACTCATGGCATAAGAAATATTTTTTTTTTTCAGTTTCATTTATGGCTTTAAGTTTTTCCTGAGTTTCTTGTCTCCTGTATGATTCCTTAAGCTTAAATTTTGCATTTGCTATTTCTCTGCCCAATGCCTCCCTTCGTATTTCAGATATACTGGCTTCTTCAAGCAGCACTGTGATTCTTCGCCTTCGCCTCTATAGGGTGCATCTCTCTCTTTCTAGTTCACATCTCGAGTTTACCTCTTTTCTAGGCAAAGATTCGGATAGGGGTTGTTTAGGATATCCTCCCAGCTTGTTTAATTCAAGACATAGTTGACTTGATCCCACAGTACATTTTGTTATTGAAGTTGAATTTGGTGAAGGCACCTTCATAAGTGATCACCTTATGCTGGTCAGGAGCCCTGCACATACATGTTTATACCCCCATTATTGTGAGGGAAAAGTTCAATAGATAGGAGTAGAGAGGGAGTATATAGTAACAATAGTTTCATTGCCGGCTACTTGATAAGGTAGGGTAAGTCAAGCTCCCGCTATTCCCGCCTTTTTCCCCCACCCCGAAAGTGATAGTTTGACTGCCGGCTGCTTGTTAAGGTAGGGTCAGTCTAGCTCCCGCTATCCCTTCCCCTCCTTCCCCCCCCCCGAAAGGTGACGTGTGGGGCTCCGGTCCAAACAGTAATCACTAGACTCACAGCTCCCAGCACTACTGTAAGTACATGCCTGCCTTGTATTCTAGTGGATTTATTGGTTGAAAGCTTCACTTTTGACCAATAATAAACTTAGTCCTTTCAGTCTTGCTCTAGGTTGACTGTTGTGATAATCACCACATCTTTTAGGTATTGTACTTATCATGGAGAGTGATTTCTTAAGCAGTGGTTAACCTGTCTATCTTTCCAGCTTGGATGATAGAGAGGGTCACCTGCCAATCAATGAGCAGAACTGATGGAGATGAACTAACATCCTGAGACTTCCCCTTTTTGGATTTAATTACCTGTGCACCTGTATGAAATTGCAGGACGTAACCCCTCATCATTGCAGTGGTAAAGAACCTGCTTTCCTGTCATCGGGATATAATACTCAAAGCTATACTGTGAAGAACGAACCGGTGGGTTGTAACCAACACCTGAGACACCCCCCCCCATCATCAACGACACTCAGTGTCACCAACACCAGACACCCCTATATATATTAGCATTGAATTCAGTTATTTATATTTTTAATTTTTCATTTTCTTTAAAGTAGGATTAATATTTCATATCTAAGTGTTTTATATTTTCTATATAATAAAGTGTTTATGTTTGTCTGTTATTATTTCTTTTTCTATTCACTAATTTTCCTGAGGAGGAGCCAGCCTTGGTAATACTGTCTGAAGTTGTTACAGGGCTGAGTAAGCCTTCACAAGTGGCGACCTTGCCAGGATCAACTCGATTAAATCAAGATTCAACTCCATCTCGAATCTACCATTGGAACTTCAATGCCGCATACCACAGATGGTTACCACCAGCCATGAGTAATCATTCTCTATGGTAGGACTACAGTACAGGTATTTAAAAGATTTGGTGATTGTTATAGTCTCAATTTATTGTAAGTCAAGTCAAGGCAGGAATACTAGTTAATTCTGCTATCTATTTTTGTGTGAGCTTGAAACACTTTGGAGGATTAGACTCTAGGGACCCGAGATTTTCCAGTGACAATTTGTTTCATTGAGCTCTTCATTATATCAAGGGAACTGTCATAGGACACTCTTGATTTGTTGGTGAGAAGATTGGATGGTCAAGGGACCCCATTCTACTTACTGTTTGCTCGGAGCCGGCATAGAACCTTCGTTTTAATTAATACATATTGTTTAATTGAAGTAGGGATCGAGCCCTCTGGTTTATTTCCAGTTTGAGAGAGAAGGAATTGAACCCTCCGTTTTCTTTAATCCCGTTTTTTTTCCCCCGATAGTTTAAGTTTTTCATGCAATATAGTGAATACCATTTTTGGATGAATGCTGGAAGAAAGTTGGGGAATAACAGGGAAAAATTTAGATCTTTCTTAGTGCAAAGACCCAGGAAAAGACAAAAAGAGGGGGAATTGAGAGAGAAGAAAGACAGTTAAAAAGGAAAAAAAAGGAAAAAAAGGAGGAGAGAATCGAAAGAGAAGAAAAAAGGGAGAGAGGAGAATTGAGAGAGAAACCCAAAAAAGCAAAAAGAGAGAGAAAAGAAAAAAAAGGAGTGTGATAGACTTGTTTGGGGGAGAGGCTAAGGTACATAAAAAACAAGTTAAATTAAGAAAATTGGGGGAAAAGAGCAAAGGATAGAGAAGTTGGGGAAAAAGCTAGAGAATGTGAGGAAAAAGCTAGAGAACGGGGAAAAAGCTAGGAACGTGAGGAAAAAGTAGAGACTTGAGGAAAAAGCAGAGAATTTGGGTTTAAATGGGGGAGAGAAAAGGTAGCGAGCTCAAAAAATTCCCCTTGATTAGAGAATAGAAAGTTAACTTTTAAACCAACCAATTAGGGAAAGGGAAATTTAAACATCATGCAGTAGTGAAAATTTTCCCAACACCAATTTACCTCCTTACAGAGGGGGAAGAATAACTTCAACTTATCAGGTTTAAAAATACGTACCCTCTGTGAAGGGCCCCTGCTGACACCTGGGCTACCAGGTTAGGATTGTTATTTTTGGTACAGCCTTGAAATCTTTGCAACTTTGTCGCAGGTATTATATGTAATTAAAAACTATGAAAAAGGGGAAACCCTTAAAGCTCCCAAAAAACCCCACTAATTTTAAGGAAAGATTTCAGGTATGCCCCCCTTACGCCAGGCCAGAACTTTCGCATTAAGGTAACATCTTTCGTTTTTAAAACTTTTGGAAGAGAGTTCAGGAATTGATCACAGTTTAAATCTCTTAGGCTTCGGTTGCTGCCCATTTCCCTGAAGTTTTCCCTCACCAGATACGAAATTTTTAGAGAACATAACTGATTAAGTAGGGAAGTTGTGAGGCTGTGCCTGTATGATGAGGTCACAACCCCTAAAAGCCCTAAAGGGACGAACCCTAAGGGAAAGGGTTCTCAGCCCTTTAAAGGGTATAAAGCCTTTTTGGGGAAAGTAAAAAAGATTTCTTTTTTTCCCTGTTTTCATTTGTGTGGTGTTAAGGGCTAAAACGTCCGATTGTCCTTTAAGAAGGTCCAAAAAGTTGGAAGATTTTTTTGGGACTGAATGACAAACCCCCTTCGTTCAGGAACAGTTAATGGACTTAATGTTCTCCCATTTTACGAGAACTGGAGCACATTATGTCATTTTGAAAAGCGCCCCCTAATTAAGAAATCTTTCCCTCTGTTATTTTCAGCTATTTGGGGGCCGACGGCGTTTTTCCTACCATCCGTTGTTACATTGGGTCTAAATGGTTTAAAGGTTGGTCTGAAAGCCGTCTAGTCCCATACTTTTTGCCCCGACAAAATACGAATGTAAAAGGTGCCTTTTCTTCCTTTGGGAAAAAAACCTTTCATCACCAAAGGTGGCAAAGTGTTTAATCCTTTCCCGTAGAGTCAGAGAACCCCCTCGAAAGTTCAGATAGGAAAATGTTTCGCGAGATTCATGTGGATTAAAAACAATGATGTACTCTCGAAGGGGTAGTGGGATCGCTGGTTCTTTTTTTGATGAAAGTGAAGATATCCCCTCTACATAAATGTCTTGACTAGGGCTCGCCCAAACCCCGGGTTTTTATGCCACCTTTTGTTTTTCCCCTGATTTAACCTTTAGTTTATGCAAAGGGGGCCCTTTGTAAATTTTCCAACAAATTGCCCTTCTTTCAGAATGCCATAATCCCGCAAAACAAATCAAGTTATCCAAAGGAAAAATTTTTCTATAATTGAATTAAAAAGGTATTTTGTAAAGTCAGTATTCAACATTTAGGTTCTTTTTTTCAAAAACGTTTCGCCTAAACGTAGGTTCTTCGGTCGGTACAGAAAGTTGATGAAGGGGAAAAGGATTTAAAGACGATGTAATCGTCCATCACCTTAATTTTTTGAGGGGTCGTCCCTCGTCGGGGAAAAGGCATTTTTTTCCAAGTCTGAAACAATATTGTTTAGACTTTGGAAAAAAGCTCTTCCCCAGATGAGGGACTGACCCCCTAAAAAATTTTAAAGGGGTGATGGATGTTTCATCGTCTTAAAGTCTCTTCCGCTTCTATCAACTTTTCTGTAATCGACTAAAGAACCCTACTGTGTAGGCGAAACTTTTCAAATTTAAAGATACCTAATGTTGATATGGTCTTTCCTAAAAAACCTGTGGTATTTTATCCTTTTAATGTTCAAGTGTATTCAAATTAAATTCAGATGGATGGGATTTCCCATCTTAGTTGTTCCATAAATGCAGAGGATTGTTCTTAAAATGGTCATGACTCCAGGGCCGGACATTTCTCGCATCGTAAAAATTAAAATTAAAATTGGAATTTTATTTTTGGCCAAAAAAAGTCCTCAGATTCACTCCTATTGTAGATGTGGGAAAGTTTGCCCAAATGTCATCTCCCGAGGTACCGGCGAGTACTTGGTCAAATCCAGCTTTTCGGTGCCTTTGAAAGGTGTATTTACATCGTTGGGCTTTTTTCTCATTTATTGGGGGAATAGATTATATTAACATTAGTTTATTATGCTTCGAGTTTCCCGAAAACCCCCCTTAAAGACCATAACTACTACAGAGGTGGCTGAAGCCCTTTTTCCATCTTCTCCAGGTGGGCATCCCCAGAGAATTTTTTCTTGACCCGGGAACAATTCAATCTGATTAATGAACTTTATCCAACTTTGGGAGTGAAACTCTCTTCACCCACCCTATCATCCCCAGCTGTAATGGGGGTTGAGCTCCGCTTTTGATTTAAGCCTTTTAAGGAAAAATTTGTCCCCTTTAAAACCCAAGGGTGGCATCGTTACCTCCCGTGCTTTGTTTGCCATGGGGAAGTTCCCAGTGACTCTTTGGGGTTTTCACCCTTTTTAACTTCTCTTGGTGAAGGGGAGAGGCCCCTTGTCCCTCCTCTGACTTATGGATAAAGAGGAGAGAGTGCTGGGTTCGTCTTTTATCGTTTCTCCCCGACCTTAGATCCCAAATTGGGGAGACCTTGACATAGTTTTGAAAAAACCTAAGCTTGTCAATGGCCGTACAAACCTATTTTGATTCCAAAAAATCGAGGAGAAGTTTTAAAGTAGGAGATGAAGTTCTTGTTTTTTTTGCCTATCAAGTCGAATAAATTATTTGTCAGGAAAGTCCATATAAAGTATTAAAAATTTGTGGGAAAGTTGCACTCATAGTGTTTAAGGGGAAACCCAAAAATTTTTTATCAACATCCTTAAGAAATTTACGAAGAAATTTGTTAACTGCCTTAAAACTTTTTATTAGTTTTTCCACAGAACTTTTAAAACAACTGAAAAAGTAAAGGGTGAGTAATTAACCTCTAACTTAGATATGTGAAGATACATGACTTGGTGGCTTTTGACCATCGGACGCAACCCAAAATTTAAAATTAATGAATCTTTGGTGACCATAAGAGAAAAGAACTACTTCATGTGTGAGTACTTTTCAGACGTTTATGATATTCCCTGTGTTACTTCCCGGTAGTCCATAAAATTGCTTGTGAGGACAAATTTAAACGAAAAATTTTCCAGTTCAGTTCCCTTAGGGATGTTTGACCCAGAGGTAGAAAAATTTTTAAAACTAAAAATCATTGAACCTTCGGGATTTATATTGTTCACCCGTATCATGGTTAAAAAAAGGATATAATTCATTTAGACTTGCTATTGACTTCAGAGGCCCTTAAAGTTTAATCGTGGGATGCTGAGCCTATGCCCTTTAAAAGATGCGATCTTCACAAATTTTATGAGCTTCTTCTTTTCAGGATTGATTTGCGGGCATTCTCAGTAATGTTAGATCCCTTTTTCTAAGCAGTACACCGTTTTCCTACACCCAAGGACTGATGCAATATAGAACTAGCCCTTCGGGTTTGGTAACGCCCGTGCTACTACGTGAGGACTGATGAGAAAGGTCTTGGGGATAGCCCAAAAATTTTGTTTATTTTGAAAACATTTACTAATGACATCCCCGTGGGGGAAAATATCCCAACATTAACATCAGTTTTGCGTAGGTACGTCACATGCTCATGCCAAACCGAAGAAATGTTCCTTGGGGTTTCAAGATTTATATTTTGGATGATTCTTTCTAATAAACTCTCTGCAGCCTCTCCCAGTGAATTTTAAATTCCCCAAAACCAAAAAGCTCATGTTGTAGTTTTCTTGGTTTGTAAATTTTTATGCAAACCCCACCACATCTTCGGTTAAACCTTCAAAAACTTGAAGGATTTGCTTTGACGGTCACAAAAGTTTTGGTTGTTTTTTCCCCTTTCTTTTTATTAAAAACATTTTTTAAAAAATCCTCAAATTTTAGGTGCGGTTTTCTACAAACCTTGGCCCCCCCCAATTTTAACGGGCCCCCCCCCCCTTTTTTCCCCAGAAATTTGGTTTCCAATAGAAAAAAAATGTTTCCTGTTGGGACCCAACTTAAAAATTTTATTTTAAAAAAATTTTTTTGAATGGGTTCCTCCCAAAAACTGCTTTAAGGGCCCGGGGTCTTAAACCTTGGATCCCTTTTGTTTATTGGGTTTTAATGGAAATTTTTCCCCGATGGTTACTCCCCATAGAAAAAGGAAATGTTAGCCCTTTTTTTATTCTCCACTTTTTTTAAATTTGGGGTAAAATTCAAAAATTAAAAAAGGGGTTTTAAAAACAATGTTTTATTCCGACTTTAAGGGGGGAAAACCCCCCTTTCCCCCCCCCCTCCCGAAGGAATTTATTTCGGGACTTTTAAGTAGGGTTTTATCCCTTTTTTCCCCCCCAAAAATTTTTTTCCCTGTTGGGTTTAAAGGGGGGGTTTTGTCTTTTTGGTTCCCCTTTCCCTTCCCCCCCTTCCCCCCCCCCCCCAAAAGGGGACGTGGGGGCTCCCGGGCAAAAGTAAACACTAGGGCCCCCCAGTTTCCCCGCACTACGGTTAAAATAAAAACCCCGCCCTTTTATTTTTAGTGGATTTATTGGTTGGAAAAACTTTTTCCCTTTTTACCAATAATAAACTTAGTCCTTTCAGTTTTTGCTCCAGGGGTTTTACGTTGTGGTAATCAACCCCAAACTTTTAGGTATTTTACTTATAAAGGGGAGTGATTTTTTTAAGAGTGGGTAACCTGTCCCTTCTTTAAAATTGGATGAAAAGAGATGGTTTACCTGCAATCAACGAGGGAGAATGATGGAGTGGGGAAAAATCCTGGATTCCCGTTTTTGGGTTTATTTTCCCGGCACCTGTATGAAAATTTTCAGGAGGTAACCCCTTTATAAATTTCAGTTTGGGGGAAAAAAACCCGCTTTCCTGTCATCGGGATATAATTTCTCAAGGTATTTCTGTGAAGAACAAACCGGTGGGTTGTAAACCCAAAGCCGAGACACCCCCCCCCCTCATCAACGGCACTCGTGTCACCCAAAACCCCCAGGGCCCCCTTATTTAATTAACGTTGGGGGGGGTTTTTTTTTAGGGGGTTTTTATTTATATTTTTTTTTTTTTTAAATTTTTTTTAATGTAGGATTAATTTTCAAAACTAAATGTTTTATATTTTTTTATAAAAATAAAATGTTTATGTTTTTTCTTTATTTTTTCTTTTTTTATTCATAATTTTCCAGAGGAGGAAGCCAGCCTGGTAATTTCTGTCTGAAATTGTTTTTCAGGGTGAGAAGCCTTCACAAAATTTTTTTTTGTGGTCAGGAGCCCCGCAATAAAGTTTATACCTCCAATTTTGTTGTGGTCAGGAAACCCGACATACCCCCTTTATACCTCCATTATGTTGTGGTCTGAGGGCTACTGTCTTTGATACCGTTATTTTGTATAAAAATCATTGTTGGTGAAAAAAGAGGTCAAGTGTTAAAAATTCCAGTTTTTTTTGGCTCTATTCAAAGTGAAGCAGAAGTGAACATGCAAGGTGAAGTACAGGTGAACATACAAGGTAAAGTACAGGTGAAAAATGCAAGGTGAATTTCAGGTGAACATGCAATGTGAAGTAAGGTGAAAATGCAAGGTGAAGTAAAAAGGGGTTTAACATACAAAGGGGAAGTACAAGTGAACATACAAAGGGGAAAATTACAGGTGAAATGCAAGGGAAAATACAGGTGAACCGCAAAGGGGAAGACAGGGGGAAAATGGGAAGGTTTAAGTACAGGTGAACATTTCAAAGGGGGAAATAAGGTGAACATGCAAGGTGAAGTTTCAGTGAACATGTAAGGTGAAGATATAGATTTAAAATTCAGGTGAAGGTGTAAGGGTGAACTGCAGTGCAAGTATAAGGTGAACTTCAGGTGAACATGCAAGACAAAGTACAAATGAAGGTGCACAGGTGAAGGTGCACAGGTGAAGGTGCACAGGTGAAGTGCACAGGTGAAGGTAGCACAGGTGAGGTGACGGGAGGTAACAGGTGGAGTGTTACAAAAAACGCGATTCTAAAAAGCTTAGAGATCTCCAGTGGAATTTACTAGAAAGGACTGCCCTTCTAGCATCCAGCCTGTTACTGGGTTTTTCGTAACAAGTAGTCGTATCCTTGTCCCAATTATTCATTAGAATTATTATGATTAAATAGTCCTTCAGGATTACAACTGGTAGGCTACTAACTAGAGAAATTAAAATTTAATTAATTTATTAAGTTGTCTAGGCGAATATCAAATTAAATTAAATTAATCACAGTAATCAAAATAATATTAATCACTTCTCTCGTGTACAGTAGTATTGTGCTGAAAGCACATATCACATTTATAATTCTTAAGTACCGTCTGGTACATTAACATTAATAAGATATTACAAATTTGTACAAGTAAATTGGTGTGTATGTGTGTAAGTGCTTAGTAGTTCGCTATGTCTCACGACTCAAACTAAACTTAAACAAGTGACTAACAAGATCTCAAATAAAATAACTTCTTGACCAACTGGCTATCAGAACAGTCTCCTTGAACAATAAAAAAGAATGCTAAGCCAAATAGCAATTATAACAAGCAATGCGACACAATCAGGATCAAGGAGATAATATAACGACACTAAGTAGGGACCATCAGCAGATCCTCCACAAAAGTCACCAAACTCCCATACTATGAATCTAAGTTCAGCTTAAGAAAATCCCGACGGGTGACAGTAACAGATACCAATACAAATTAGGTCAGAAGCTACAGCTCAGGACCTGAGTTGCTCAGAGTGTCTTTGCGACACACAACCTCAGTACAACGTCGAAAATCACTGTCTATACAATGTTCTGCAAACAGAGTCCCACAGAACCTACAAGAATGCTAGAGACGATCTTCCAACAAGGGCCTATAAGTTGAAGATTGAGACACTTATGCAGCATATGGGAATCTTTATTCAGGAAACGTTTCGCCACACAGTGGCTTCATCAGTCCAATACAAACAGGAAGGCATAAGGAGAGGAGGAGTATGAGGTAATCAGTCCCTCAGCCTGGAGTCGATGTGTTCAGTCCATCAACCTTCTACAAGATTGATGGACTGAACAAGTGTCTCAATCTTCAACTTGTCGGTTCTTCAAACCATTCATCACAAGGGCCTATAAGGGAGATTTAGGCACCTGTCAGGGATACGTCCAACCACCAAGAGAGTCTAGACCAGACTGAATACTTCAGGCGAGGTGAGGACACCCTCCCCCTTGATCACGTGATAGCTCCGTGGACAACTGTAGCTGCAATATAAAATTATATGAAAAGGAAATATACAAGTAACATATATACATAATATACATTTCAACCCATTCAGGGGTTGCAACACCCCCCCCCCCAACACGACAAACGGTCGCACTAGGAGTTGCATTAATGTCTTTCACATTATTACTGATTACTCATATCAATACAATTTAATATAAACATTAATCAGAGTCACTCTTGTGCCAAGCACTTCTATAATTTCACAGTGTCTATTTCACTAAGTTATGCCCCTAGTACTAGGGCAGTACACAGTATCGTATCTCTGCATACTCGTGGTTATGTACATCAGTGTAGAGACAGGATAAGAACATAAGAACAACATAAGAAAGGAGGAACACTGCAGGAGGACTTTTGGCCCATACTAGGCAGGTCCTTTACAATTCATCCCACTAACAAAACATTTGCCCAACCCAATTTTCAATGCCACCCAAGAAATAAGCTCTGATGTGAAAGTCCCACTCAAATCCAACCCCTCCCACTCATGTACTTATCCAACCTAAATTTGAAACTACCCAAAGTCCCAGCCTCAATAACCCAACTAGGTAGACTGTTCCACTCATCAACTACCCTATTTCCAAACCAATACTTTCCTATGTCCTTTCTAAATCTAAACTTATCTAATTTAAATCCATTACTGTGGGTTCTCTTTTGGAGAGACATCCTCAAAACCTTATTAATATCCCCTTTATTAATACCTATCTTCCACTTATACACTTCGATTTAGGTCTCCCTCATTCTTCGTCTAACAAGTGAATGTAACTTAAGAGTCTTCAATCTTTCTTCATAAGGGAGATTTCTAATGCTATGTATTAATTTAGTCATCCTACGCTGAATGTTTTCTAACGAATTTATGTCCATTCTGTAATATGGAGACCAGAACTGAGCTGCATAATCTAGGTGAGGCCTTATAATGATGTATTAAAGCTTGCAGTATGACCTCTGGACTTCTGTTGCTTACACTTCTTGATATAAATCCCAGTAATCTATTTGCCTTATTACGTACGCTTAGGCATTGCTGTCTTGGTTTAAGGTTGCTGCCCACCATAACCCCAAGTCCTTTTCGCAATCTGTATGGCTAAGTTTTACATCATTTAACTTATAAGTACTAGGGTTATGGGCACTCCCAAGCTTCAGAACCTTGCATTTATCTACATTGAACTGTATCTGCCACTTTTCTGACCAAGAATAGAGTTTGTTTAAATCCTCCTGATGCTCCATAACATCTACGTTTGAATCAATTATCCTACCTATCTTTGTGTCATCGGCGAATTTGCTCATATCACTAGTAATTCCCCCATCAAGATCATGATGTATATTATAAACAACAACGGGCCCAAGATGATCCTGTGGAACGCCACTTGCTACAGATCCCACTCGGATTTAACCCCCTTTATGGACACTCTCTGCTTCCTGTCAGTGAGCCATGACTCGATCCACGAGAGCACTTTTCCTCCAGTGCCATGAGCTGCCACTTTCTTTAACAGTCTATGGTGCAGAACTCTATCAAAAGCCTTACTAAAATCTAAGTAAATAATATCAAATTCTTTATCGTGGTCAACAGCCTCAAAGCTTTACTGAAGAAGTTAATAAATAGTTAGACAAGACCGGCCTCTTGTGAATCCATGCTGAGTATCATTAATCAAGCTATGCTTATCGAGATGGCTTCTTATAATCTCAGCTATAATTGACTCTAGTAATTTGCCTACAATTGAGGTCAGGCTTATTGGGCGGTAATTTGACGGTAACGACTTGTCCCCTGTTTTAAAAATAGGAATTACATAAGCCATCTTCCACATATCAGACACTACACCTGTTTGAAGAGATAAATTAAAAATATTAGTTAATGGTTCACAGAGTTCCGTTTTGCATTCCTTAAGAACCCTTGAAAAAACCTCATCAGGGCCCGGCGACTTATTTTGCTTCAGTCTGTCTATCTGCTTCACAACCATTTCACTAGTGACTGTGATGTTACATAATTTATCTTCTTCTAGCCCACTATAAAAATTAATTACTGGAATATTGTTAGTGTCTTCCTGTGTAAAAACTGAGAGAAAATAATTATTAAAAATCGAGCACATTTCATTCTCTTTGTCAGTAAGGTGCCCATAGTTATTTTTAAGGGGACCTATCTTATCTCTAACTTTTGTTCTATAGACCTGGAAAAAACATTTTGGGTTAGTTTTAGAATCCCTAGCAACTTTAATTTCATAGTCCCTTTTAGCTTTTCTTATCCCCTTTTTAATGTTCCTCTTAATGTCAATATACTGATTCATAAGATGACCCTCACCTCTTTTGATACCCCTATAAATTCCTTTCTTATGCCCTAGTAGATATTTGAGCCTATTATTCATCCATTTTGGGTCATTTCTATTTGATCTAATTTCTTTATATGGGATAAAACGTTCTTTGAGCAGCATGTATAGTGTTCAGAAAAACTTCATATTAATAGCTCACTTCGTTACCACAGTCAACAGATGATAAGTGTTCTCTAAGCCCATCGTTATTCTGCTAAGCGAAATTGGGACTGTTACTGAGTTATCGCTACTATCGTACTTCCATTCAATGCTAAATGTAATTGATTTGTGGTCACTAGCCCCCAGTTCTCTGAAATTTCTAAATTATTAACAAGGGATTCATTGTTTGCCATAACTAAGTCAAGCAGGTTATTTCCCCTTGTAGGTTCTGTCGCAAAATGCTTCAAAAAACAATCCTGAACTACTACTAAGAAGTCGTATGATTCTAAATTCCCAGTCAAGAAATTCCAATCAATATGACTAAAGTTAAAGTCTCCTAGAATTACTACATTATCGTGCCTAGTGGCCTTAACAATTTCCTCCCATAGTAGTCTCCTTGGTCCTATCTAAGTTTGGGGGACGGTATATCACTCCTAAAATCAGTTTTTCATGCCCCTCTGAAAATTCTATCCAGACTCTATATGTGTTACTTCAGACTTAATACCCGTTTTTATGCAACAGTTCAAGCGATCTCGGACATACAATGCCACTCCACCCCCTTCCCGATACTTCTATCTACTTGGAACAATTTAAAACCTGAACATGACATTCCCGCAGGCATGTCCCGACTTTTTGAATTAAACCACGTCTCAGTTAAGGCAAATACATCAATGTTACCTGCACTAGCAACTAATCTCAACTCGTCCATCTTATTCCTAGCACTACGGCAATTAGCATAATAAACATTGAAAGACTCTCCTTTCTCTTTACCCTTTCCCTGCTCATTTCTGTTTTTCTACTAAACCTATTACTGTCCTTATCACCCAAAGTCCCTGGCTTTTCAATATCTACCTCGTTTGCTTATTACTAGTTCCCTAGAACTCGTAAAATTACTACACTGGGACTTCATTGCTTTCCTGCCAAAACCCATACCACTAACTATTCCTAGTTTAAAGTCCTAACTGCTCCCTCCACTGCAGTTGCCAGTGCTACCACCCAGACCTAGATAAGTGAACCCATCCCTGGCATACATATCATTTCTGCCATAGAAGAGGTCCCAGTTGTCAATGAATGTTACCGCATTTTCTTTACAGTATTTGTCCAACCAGCAATTGACACCAATTGCCCTGGACAACCATTCATTTCCAACTCCTCTCCTTGGCAAAAATACCCCATATGACAGGGTTCCCACCCTTACTCCTAACTTATTTCTATTGCTGACTATAACTGCTAATCAGGTTTCACTCCTATGTCTGCCAACATCGTTGCCTCCCGCACTGAGGAAGATAATAGGATTGCTCCCCTTACCTCTCATGATGTCATCCAGACGGCTAACAATATCTCCATCCAGCCCCAGGAAAGCAAACTCTCTGTCTCCCACTCCTGTCCTTCAAGCAGAACGCCCTATCCATATACCTAACTTGGCTATCCCCAACAAAAAACAATATTCTTACCTACTTGGTGTCGTTCGTCGTGATGTTCCAGTAGTCGACTCACATTCGTCGGGTAGCACTGAGAATGTATTAGATGTTTCCAACAAAAGTTTCCACGGCAGTCTCTTTCTTCTTCATCGTTTCTACCTTTCCATTCGTCTTCTGATAGTCAACTTCGTTCCTGCTGTGCAGCCACTGACCAGTTTCCCTTCTTGACCTGAGGACCCAAAACAGGAGGACTACTACGAATCTTCTTGTTTTCCTCGGTCAGTCGCCAAATCTCCAACTTCGCCATCCTCAATTCTTCCTTAAGCTGTTGGTAAAGTTGCTCGATGGAGGGCATCTTGCTTCAATTCGTAGAGAGTGCGCAAACAGGTCTTCACAGAGCTAAGTACACGTCAACACTGCGCAAAAGCCAACTCAATCAGGAGCTACTGCACAGCACGTCCGCACGGCCCAATAGCGATGCGGACAAGCATGGCACATTGAGGCTCGATCGCAGTAGAGGAGACTGCATTCCACTCTTAAGTAGTGGTTGTGGAATGCTATGCAGTATGGACATCTGAGTATGAAAGAGCTTAAGGTGTGTAGTGAAGGGGGGGGGGGGTCTGCGGCAGGACAGTGTTCCGCCAAGCAGTAACATCGCCCACACAACACTACCCACTCATCACTCAGCTCCTGTCTCCTCCTCACACACATCATCACTACTGTGAATATATAAATATAATAATTAGACATGACATGAGTATACATAGTTAATATGGGCTGGAGGGATTACGTTACTTTACTGAATTTGACATAGCAAGTAACAAAAGGTATTTGGGTATAAAATTACGTTAATTTAATGTAACTGATAATTATTAAGGACGTGACAGCGTCAGCAATTACATTACAATTACCACTTTATGTTTATGTAAGTGAGTGGATTGTGGTCTGAAAATAGTTAATTTTAAATGGGGAAGTGCTCAAATACACGTCAAAATGTTCCAAGGACACCACAAGAGCTAGAGCCTCTTTCTCAATAGTGGCATAATTTTTCTGGTGTCGTTTAAGCTTAGATGAATAGTAACATATAGGATTGAGAATATCAGTGGATGTTGACTGTTGGAGCAGCACAACACCCACTGCATAATCACTTGCATCTATATGTAAAAAGAAGGGAAGATTGAAATTAGGACTCCCCAACACTAGAACAGAGGAAAACAGAAACTTCAACCTTTTGAACAAATCTGAACAATCACTAGTCCAGATGAACTGAACTTTGCTACTGGTGAACACAGTGAGAGGTGTAGGTGGAGGTGTGTGTGCTGGCTTGCCTGTCACTTGACACATGTGGCAACGTCGCACTTGATCAGCTACTGTTTCCTTCAGTTTAGGCCAAGTAAAATGTTTTGCCAGTTTACCGAGTGTCTTCTTGACACCCAAATGTCCTCCAATGGGACTATTGTGAGCAAAATCAATGGCTTGTTCACGAAATGTAACTGGTAACACTACGAGATGCTTGACTGTGGTGGAAACACTATCAGCTGACAACTTACATGTATTTTTCTCCATCAGTGCACCGTTACTATAATAGTAACAATTATCGAGATCCTTTGCTTCACTCTCAGTAAATGCTATATCTCTCAGTCTTTCCAGTGACTGATCAACAAACTGATCCTTGATTAAATCATCATGAGTTAGAAATTTATCGTCAGTTGTGTCCTGACTAAGTCGCTGACAGGGGGGAATCAATGTTAATGACCCTGAGTGCAGAGCATCACTGAACAACATATTCAAGCCCAAATCATTGTCATCCACTAACTCAACAGGAGACAAGGATGGTTGTTGTATCTTTGACATAGCTCTAGTAATTGCGCTGAGAGGAAATAAAATAGGCTTCTCTCTACAAGCTTCAATGGCATAATTATCATAAGTGTTATTATCAATCACAAGTGGTTCTTTACATATACCAGCATGAAGGATATCGTTCCCTATCAACAAGTCCACTGACCTGATGGGAAATACACCACTGGATATACCCACTGAAATATAACCAGTATAATAGCTTGTTTCAATATATTTTGTGAAGAGGTACTTTTATAACAGCCCCACCATAGGCTTCTAACAATACATCTATCTTGGTATCCATTGTCCACATCGCTCTTGGGCCGTGCAGACAGGCTGTGCAGTAGCTCCCGAATCATCTGGCTTTCTGCGCAGTTTTCATATTCGTCTCTCAACTCTTGAGTAGAGAGGACGTACTTGGAACTGCGCTCTGACCCCTGGTGGCAGGTGACAGTTTTTTCATCATGGCGGAGAGTGGCCGCAGACGCGTGAACACTATCTGTTTGGAATTAGTGAGGGGCGTGCTTACTGCCCAGAATACCAACATCTGGCTGACGGCGATATTGCGGGATACGTACGGTATCGCTAATGAAGATCTTTATGGAGTCTCACTGAATGGTGTGGCATGCATTTTCGTCAATTTTCCGGGCCTGGCAGTACATATGACAACATGGGGCCCAAGTACAGGAGGTGGTTAAGACGGTTCCCCCGGCTTTAAAGGTCCTTTCTTCATGATGTTTTCAAGTTCTCCCACCGGGGTTTTAAAGGGTGCGAAAATGTACCTTTGGGTGGAGGGAAAGGGAAATTTATGGCAGGTGTTTGGACGATTTGGGACGATCCACATGGCGACATTGGGACTTTGGCGAGTGGGCCACTAGTTGTTTTCCCTAAAGGGATTTTTTCCCTGAAAATGTCCCTAAGGCATCCAAATTCCCAAATTTTTTAGGGGAAATGGAGGACTTCCGGACTCGGGTTTGTATTTTAACTCCTCGGTCAAGGTTACGTGCCGGGTTGTGTGGGTGCGTACGACCACTTGGGCCCGCCTTGCCAAGGGGGACGGGGGAAAACCTAAAGCTGGGGCTGGATCTGATGGTTTTACGGCCCCAATTTGACGTATGCAACGGCAACGCAACGAAAGCCTTTGTAAAGGGGGGGCGTGGAGGTGGGGAGGGAGGGGGTGTCCCCTGAGTGTGTGACACTCACTGGATTGAGGGGAAAGTAGGCTTGGTGTCGGCGAAGATGGTGGGGAAAGTCTGCAATTGAAAAACCAGTTTTGGAAGCTAAAATTTCCCAGGGGGGCCCGGGAAAAGGCTTATTTGGGTTTTCAGTAAAAGTGGCAGGGGTGATGGGAGTGTAGACCCCGAGGTGGGGGGGCCTCAATGAGAAGGTTTGAGTAAATGAGGGGGGGTCCAGAGTGGGGCAGGGGGAGGTCCACAGGGAAGATGCCCAGGAGGGGGGGCGGCTTTGAAAAGCTTTGGGCTTTGCAAGGGAGGCTGTCATTTCTGTAGTGAGGATGTTTTTGAGGGGCCCTGGGCAAAGGGGGGGGGAAGGGGGAAACCTGGTTTGATCCAACCCCCTAGAGAGAAAGGGGGTTTTAAAAAATGTAGAGCGTGAGCGGGGTGAAGGTGTTTGGGAAGTGGGGGGGGCGGGGGGGGGTTTTCTTGCCAGGGTTTAGTGTGTTAGGGGTTGTCTGGGAAAAACCCCTATTAGGGCCTTAAAGGTTTTCTTACTTTAAAGTTAATGGGTTAAAAGGCAGGGGGCAAAATGAAAAGGGTTCGGGGGTTATTTGAGGGATTGTGCCAGACCTTGTGTTCTTGCACAAACCCTTTAATTATAAATATTTAGGTGAAATTGTCAATTCCCGGTATGAGTGTAACTTGGGTTTGTTTTACACGATGAAAGGTGGTGGGGGCGCTTTTAATTTGGGGGAAAAGCCGGGCCCGTTTTCTTTTGTATGGTGTTGAGGTAGGGGAGGGGGGGGGGGCCCGGGGGGTTTTAGGGTCGAGGGAAATGTGGGGGGGTTCGGGGGGTTTCTTTGGGGGTAAAATGGGCCGGCGGAAAGGGGACAGGGTTTTAAAAAAAATGGGATTTTTGGGGGATGTCTTTTTCTCCTTTTCAGATCCCCTGCCGGGTATTAAAAATTTAAGGGGTGTGTTTGGGAAAACGTGTTTTTTCCGAGAAAGGATGTAGGGGTAGGGGGGGGGTTTTTTTTTTGGGGTTTTTGGGGGATCTGTTGAGGGTGTGAATGTGGGTGGATGTTGGAGGGGAGGTGGGGGGGAAAGGGGAAGCTACTTTTTTTAAGCTTTGATTATGCAGCAAGGCTTGATCGTATTTATGAATCTCGGGGGTTTGAGGGGTGGCATTTGGGGTGTGCGCTGAATGTAAGCTTCTTGATCCCCCGGGGGGGTTCTGGGGGGGTTTTTGTTTTGGGAGGGTTTTCCGAAGTTTTTCAGAGGTTTCGGGAAAAGATGAATTTTGGGGGTTATTGAAAACGGGGAGGGGAGGAATCTTTTGCGACCTTAAAAAAAGGGGGTGGTGGGCTGATGGGGGGGGGGGGTTGATGTCATTGGGTGGGGGACTCGGTGGGGAAAGGGGAAAGGGGAGGGTTTTTTTTTCAAAAGAGGGAAAGGAAGAGAGGCAGTTTTTCAATAGGGGGTTTTTAAAATTTAAAATTGGGGTCAATTTAAAAAAATGCTTTATGGGAGGGGGGGGGGTGTTTGCATACCCGATGGGTGAAAATTGGGGAGGGTTTAAAAACAAGGGAAATTGGGGGATATTAAAAATCGAAATTTTTGATGCTGAAAGGGGTTGCGGGGGGCCTTTTGTTGAGGTCTTAGGGGGGCCCCGCCCGTGGCGTATGTCTTGGGGGGAGCAGGGGACACGTCGTAGGGAAAACAGGGTTTGATAAATTTCGGGTACAGGGGCAATTGGCGGGATTTGTCAGGGGCAGGTGCTTTCGTTACAGAGGGTAGGGGGTTGTTATGTGGTTTGGTGGAACGAGAGAAGGGGGTAAAAAAGTGGGGGGGGTTAAATTTGTGAGGTGTTAGGCGCAATGGGCGAAGGGGGTAAACTGTAATTTTAGTGCAAAAGGGGGGAATGATTGAGTTTGGGGGGGCCCTATAAGTGGGGGAGGAGATTGGGGTGGCGGGGGAGGGGATGAGCATAGGTAAATGGCCTGGTATTGGGGGAATCCCTTGTGATTTTTATGGGGTAAAAACTGGGAGTGTTTGAATGATTTTTTTAGGGGAAATTTTTTTAATGCCATAAAAACCCGGGGTTTTGGGTTTGGGGGAAAAACAGAGGAAAAAAGGGCATGGGTCATGGCCCCAAAAAAAAAAGTCTTTTTGGAATGTGTACAGGGATACCGTTCAATCACCTTAATGGGTGGCGTTTAAAAGATCTTTGAAAGGGGTTTTGGGGAAAATTTGGTTAAAAAGGTGTTTTGGGCCAGCGTTTTGGACGAGGGTCAATATGGAGTGCCTGGGAATTGAGGTGTGGGCAGGGGATTATATGTAGGATTATAGATAAAAGTGGGGGAAAAACATCAAGGGGGGGTTTTTTTTAGCATTAGTTTGGAAATGCAGATATGACTGTGGGGGAGCGTGGGCTTTTGGGAAGTTTTGAAAATGGGGGGGTTTGGGAGGAAAAATCGTCATTTGGACAAAGGTGTTGTATAAGAAAGCAACGGTTAGGGTACAAGTGAAAAATTAGATTGGGTAAAAACCTGTTAGGATGGAAAGGGGTTTAAAGGAGGGATCCCCTGTGTCGCGCTTCTTTTTGGGCATTACTTCAGGACCGTTTTATAGGGCTGTCCCGTTGGGGCGACGGGAAGGGATGGGGTGGGATGGGGTGTAACGGGGACTTTGGGATATTTTTTAAATGACCCCACGTGCTATTTAGAAGGTTAAAGTTTTACCTGGGGGGTTAGTGGTTGGGGGGAGGTTTTGGCTTGGAAATAGGGATGACGTTTAAATTTAGAGAAAAGTCGATGTTTTTGGGGGGGGGGGTGGTGTGGGGGGGGTTTATCAAAAGGGTAAAGGTTTGGGGTCCCTGGTAAGTAGACTTAAGGTTTGTGGGGTTGTTCACAGGGAAAAAATATCTGGAGGCCGGAAGGGAATTCAAAAAGGAAGCTGTGGGAAGGGGGTTTTTTTGGGTAAAAATTAGGGGGTTTCCCATACAGGGGTTTGACGCTGCACCAGCGTGCTATTGTGGTAAAATGTAAAAACTGTATGTAAGCTATGGCTTTGGGGGCAGGAAATATACCCTTTGGGAAAATGTTTTGGAAGCGTTTTGTTAAAGGGTTTGTGTATCATATATTTGGGGTTCGGGTTGTGAGGGGTTTGCCGAGAGATTTTGGGGTTTCCCGGTTTACGCCAGGGAGGGCTGGGTTTAAATGGCCTGCATCTAAGGTTTTTGGGGTTATGTACTTAAACATAGTTTTTTTAAAGGGGGGGTAAAAAATCAAAAGGGGAAATTTTTTTGGCATGGGTGAAAAGGGGATTGGTATTTGGGCGGGGGTTTAGGGATTTTTAGGTGTGTGGGGGGGAAGGTTGGGGTTTTGGTTGTGTTATGAAAGGGGGAAACCCTGCGGGTTAAGATAGGAAAAAAGGGTCGGGTGGGTTGTGGGGGGGTAGTTGTGGGGTTGGGGGTTTGTTTTCCGATGTAGCATGGAGTTTTATATGGGGGCGGCCCGAAAGGGGTTTGCGTTTTAAAGGGGTTTGTGGTGGGGGAAAGGAAAACTTTTAAAATTTCTCCTTTAATTATTCCCGTGGGGGGAGGATTGGGAAAAATAGGCGTGTGCAGGAGGGAGGGGAATGTTGTGAGGTGGGGATAATGAAACTGTTTTCCAGCAGAAATATTTTTTTTGAAAGGTTGGAACCAGTGAGAGAGTGGGTTTTGCGGGTTTTACGTATGGTGGGTGGGGGGTTTGGGATTTTGTTTTTTCGGGGAAATTTGCTTGGATGTGGGGGGGGGGGGGGTGGCCCGGGACAAAATGGCCCATGGGTTATTGGTAAGCCGACTTCGTGTATACTTCGGGGGATTTTTCGGGGAGCGCCGGTTTGGGGGAGCGAATTTTGGGGCCCCGGGAGCGGGAAAAAAATTTTGGGGCACAAAGGGGGAAAAAGGGAAATCACGGGAATAGATGGTATTCCCAAAATTTTTAGCTTTAGAAATGGGGACTTTTGGGCTTTTAAAAATTTAGGGGGGGCGTTTACAAGGCCGGGTTCTTGAGGGAAAGGGCGGGGTGATTGGTGAATTGGGGAAAAGAGTGTAATGCGAGTTGTGTGGGGGCAAGGAGCGGCTTGGTTTTCAGGGAATTTTTTAAAGACATGTGTTAACGAAGTGGGGGTTGGGGAAAAAGGGGAGTAAAATGGAGTTTAATTTCGCAAGGTATGAAATTGGTACTTTAAAGTGATGTGAGCCTTTGTGTGCTGTTTACTTTTGAAGGTTCTTTTATTTCTAATGTTCATTTTTTTAAAAAATGTATTCCCGTGGGCTTGCAGGGGTGTGGCTATGTATGAAAACATGTTTAAGAAAGCTTTGTGTATTAAAATTTGTTGGTTTATGTTCTTTTTTTTTTGGATTTTTTTTGGGATTTTTTTTTATATATTATTAATTTTAAAAAATTAGTAATTTTATGAAGTGATTGGGATGTTTCGTAGACTATTTTAAATTTTGCTGTATTGTTATTAGGGGTTTAATTTCGCTTTTGGAGAGGTTGCTGTTTTCCCTTTGGGATACGTCTGTATTCATTGGGTTTTTGACGTATGTTATACATGTGTTTTTTGCTTTTGTCTTTCCCGGGGGGATGCAGGGGAAAGTGGTTTTGTTGAAAAGGGTTTTTAGAAAGTTTTATTTTTTAAATATGTTAATTTAAAGTTTTTTTATAGTTTTGGGTATGATGGTGACGGCAGTACAGTGTTGGGAAAAAGGGGGGGGGGAAAGGGTTTTGTGTGTGCTGTATTTTATAGTAACTATTTGCACAGGGATGTTTCATACGGGTTGGTTTTAATGTTTCATTTTAGGTTTTTCCCTGGCATCTGTTTTTGTCTGCATGTTAAACCCATATGTTCCTTGTGTTGCGATTTACGTTTCCCTGTTTTTGTTTTCATTTATAATTGTTTTTATGTTTTTGTACCCCTGTAATGTAACATTTATATTGTTATTTTGTGTTTGAACCCCTGTAATGAAACATTTATATATTGTTATTATGTGTTTTTAACCAAATTTTAATGTAAAAATTTTTTATATTGTTATTATGGGTTGAAAAAAATGTAAAGTTTAAAATTTATTATTGTTTTATGGGTTTGAACCCCCTGTAATGTAACATTTTTATAAATTTTTATTAAAGGGGTTTTAACCAAATGTAATGTAACATTTATAATTGTTATTATGGGTTTGAAAAACTGTTTAAAGTAACATTTATATATTGTTTTTATGGGGTTTTAAACCCCCTGTAATGTAAAAATTTATTTTATTGTTATTATGGGTTTGAAAAACTGTAATGTTAAAAATTTTATATAGTTATTAGGGGTTTGAAAACCCCCTGTAATTTTAACATTTATATATTTTTATTATGGGGTTTTAACCCCTGTAATGTAAATTTATATTTTGTTATTATGGGGTTTTAACCACTTTCATGTAACAAATTTTTATATTTTTATTATTTGGGGTTTTAACCACTGTAATTAACATTTATATATTGGGTTTTTTGGGTTTTTAAAACCCTGTAATGTAAAATTTTATATTTTTTTGGGGTTTTATGGGGTTTTTGGGAACCACTGTAATGTTTAAATTTTTATATTGTTTTTTGGGTTTTACCACTGTAATGTAACCTTTTTTTTTTTATTTTTTTGTTTAATTTTTGGGTTTGGGAAACTTAACCAATCCCCCCCCCCAAAAAAAAAACCCCCCCCCCCCCCCCCCCCCCCCCCCCCCCCCCCCCCCCCAAAACCCAATTTTTTATTGATTTTATTTTATTTGAAAAGAATTTTTAAAAAAAGGGTAAACCCAAAATTTTATATTTGCATGTGGGAAAATTTACTTTTATGGTGGGGGATGGGTTATGAAATTTATTTTATACTGTTTTTAAAGGGGGGTTTTTTCTAAAAATATATGGAAAAGTTTAAAATTTTTTTTTTTTAAAAGAAATTTAAAAAAAAACCCTTCGAAGGAATGGTTTTTAATGGAGGGTTTAAGGGGGGTTCCCGGGTTTGAACCAGGCCTGTTTTTTGGGAAAGGGGTTTTTTATTAAAATTTTTTTGGGTTTTTTAAAATTTTAAAAAATATAAAAAAAAAATTGAATAGAAATTTTTATTGGGGGGTTTTAGGTGTTTGTCCCGGTTGGCCCTTTTTGGAAAAGGGCTGCCCCGGTTTTTTTTGGGAATCCCCTTTTGTAAAGCTGGGGAACAGTTGGAAAAGTGTTTTTGGGGCCCCTTTAACCCATTTTTTTTGGTTCCCCTTAGTTTTTAACTTGTTTGGCCCCAAAAGGTTTTTCATTAGGGGAATGTTTTTTGGGGGATCTCATGCCGACTCTTTTCCTTTGTAGGGATGGATTTTGGTGTGTAGGAATTTGGGAAAATCCCTCAAGGGATTTTCCAAAAAATATATTATCATGTATCCTTTTTTGCCTGTGTTCCCGGGAATACAAATCACGGGGGTTCAACCATTCCCAGAAAATTTTGGTTTCTTTTTTCGTACAATGTGTGGTGAAAATTCTTGTACATTTTCCCGGTCAGCAATTTCGCCAGCCTTGAAGGGGGGGGGTTAGGACAACAGTTTTTCCAGCCCAGAGAGAAAAACGGGTTTGAAAAAGAATCATCCTGGGCCCTTTGGCCCCTCCTAGTTTTGAAGGTTTTTATCCCTCCTACCATTTTTTTGGCAGATGAGGTAAATACATTGTTGTGGTCTTTGAAGGTGAGATCCTCTGGACCATTATCACTCCCAGTCCTTCACATTAGTTTCTCTCTCTCTCTACTGTATAGATAAAATTTGTTTTATACCCTGATACAGTTTTAATTTCCTCAAGAACAAAACAACATTATTTTCTCGAATATTTGAATTATTGAGTCTGAAGGAGTTAAATATTTGCTGCTACATGTAAGTGCTGTTAAGTAAGTATGTATATATGCCATATAAAACTTATAAAGATAAATTATTTATAAGTGACCTTGCAGTTCAGTTTCCTCGGGTAAGAGAGAAATAATTACTCAACAAGTGAAAGTTAAAAAATGTTAATTAACTACAATACTCAGGTTATCGTTATGTGTATTACCAAAATTAACAAACAAATAAGTAATGAAGTTTACTGGTTGAAAGATTGAAGATAATACACTTTACTGAACTGCCATGATCTGCCATGATCACTCTCAGCACTCTTGATCACTCTCAGCACTCTTGATCACTCTCAGCACTCTTGATCACTCTCAGCACTCTTGATCACTCTCAGCACTCTTGATCATTCTCAGCTCTCTTGATCACTCTCAGCACTCTTGATCACTCTCAGCACTCTTGATCATTCTCAGCACTCTTGATCACTCTCAGCACTCTTGATCACTCTCAGCACTCTTGATCACTCTCAGCACTCTTGATCATTCTCAGCTCTCTTGATCACTCTTAGCACTCTTGATCATTCTCAGCTCTCTTGATCACTCTCAGCACTCTTGATCACTCTCAGCACTCTTGATCACTCTCAGCACTCTTGATCATTCTCAGCTCTCTTAATCACTCTCACCACTCTTGATCACTCTCAGCACTCTTGATCACTCTCAGCACTCTTGATCACTCTCAGCACTCTTGATCACTCTCAGCACCCTTGATCACTCTTGGCACTCTTGATCACTCTCAGCACTCTTGATCACTCTCAGCACTCTTGATCACTCTCAGCACTCTTGATCATTCTCAGCTCTCTTGATCACTCTCAGCTCTCTTGATCATTCTCAGCTCTCTTGATCACTCTCAGCACTCTTGATCACTCTCAGCACTCTTGATCATTCTCAGCTCTCTTGATCACTCTCAGCACTCTTGATCACTCTCAGCACTCTTGATCACTCTCAGCACTCTTGATCACTCTCAGCACTCTTGATCACTCTCAGCACCCTTAATCACTCTGCACTCTTGATCACTCTCAGCACTCTTGATCATTCTCAGCTCTCTTGATCACTCTCAGCACTCTTGATCACTCTCAGCACTCTTGATCACTCTCAGCACTCTTGATCACTTTCAGCACTCTTGATCACTCTCAGCACTCTTGATCACTCTTGGCACTCTTGATCATTCTCAGCACTCTTGATTACTCTCAGCACTCTTGATCACTCTTGGAACTCTTGATCACTCTCAGAACTCTTGATCACTGTTGGCACTCTTGATCACTCTTGGCACTCTTGATCACTCTCAGCACTACTGATCACTCTCAGCACTCTTGATCATTCTCAACTCTCTTGATCACTCTCAGCACTCTTGGTCACTCTCAGCACTCTTGATCACTCTCAGCACTCTTGATCACTCTCAGCACTCTGGATCATTTTCAGCTCTCTTGATCACTCTCAGCACTCTTGATCACTCTCAGCACTCTTGATCACTCTCAGCACTCTTGATCACTCTTGGCACTCTTGATCACTCTCAGCACTCTTGATCACTCTCAGCACTCTTGATCACTCTTGGCACTCTTGATCACTCTCAGCACTCTTGATCACTCTCAGCACTCTTGATCACTCTTGGTATCATGTGGGGTTCGAACACGTGGATAGGGTAAAGAAATACTCACGTAGGCTGGTAGTACGTATATTACGGATAGTGTGGGAAGCGCCAAACAGCCGTGACCTGCCTCCTTGCTCTCACTCGTAAGACTGACTAACCCCAGTACCCATATGTGAGGGGGTGTTTGAAATACTGCTGTGGTCAGCAGCAATATGAATACAGACAGTGATTCACGCAGAGACGGTTGGTAGTGAGTCATCTACTGGTACACTGGTTACTGGTAACTGGTTACTAGGAACTGGTACTACTACTGAGAGCTCGGCGATGCTAATGTGTGTCGTCCCGACATACAACTAATACAAACTAGAGATGGCAGGTATACGGCTTGGGCTGATTCTATACAACATCAAAGTACACAACAATTGAACATTATAACATACATAAGTAGAACATTGGAATGGAAGCTTACGTAACTGAAACTGTTATGCAATACAAGGTATAATATAGCACAACTCATCGAAGAAACTCAAAGAATGAAACTCAATGTTGAGATTACACAATAGAAGTGATAAAAAAAAATTTGATCCATCGATCTGTATTCATGTGATCTACGGATTCTGAGGAAGGAATATATACAAAGAAAGAAGTGTTTAACAGAAAGGAAGATTCGGTGCACTCAAATCTAGACTGTTAACTCTCAGAATTCGGAGAGAACGCGAACACAAAAAAAAAAATTCTTGAATACTGATAAGTTGATACTGTAATTATTCATCTATACAGGTTTTACATTTAACCCCAACTCTGCTGGGGGTTGAGATTGACTTTATGCAGAATGGGTGTCATTCTGGGAGGATCAAACTCGTTGCATTGGCTAACTCCATGCTGTATTTGAGGCAAATCTGAATTGGAAGTTACACATGATACTTGGGATTTCTCAATACTGTCTGTACGTAGGGAATAACGACACTCAGGTTGATCGTCTGACTGAGTATCAGAGGAAGAGAGTACAGGATCAGGAGGATTGTCAGAGTCTGTCACATTAGTCTGGGTTGGAAAAACATTATCATCACATACTAACCTTTTATGATCTAAATGCGTTTTCTTTATACTGACCAGTACTAATTTCTCTAACCTATACTTATTACCAGTGATATGTTCAACTACTCGATAAGGACCAACAAACTTTTGATCAAGCTTTGGCATTGCAGAGTTTTGTTAAAATTAGTCAGCATAACTTCTTGAACCTACTTTGATTTTGGATGGTTTTTGCTCGAGTTTTTTGCGACTCTTGTAATTCTGCTGTTGATTTATAAAAGTGTTTCACGGATTCTTCTAAAAACACTTTGAGCTAAGCTGGTACGAGTTGTATGAATCATCAGGGTTGTAATTTGGTTTCAGATTAGAATATAACAACTATAAGGCAAACGTTTATCTACACCTTTACAACATAATGTGGAGTGTCACCTATTAGAAACATTGTAAGCAGAATTTATAGCACACTGCACATCAGGTATAACTTCATCCAAGTTTCATGTTGGGATTGATAGTGGCCCCTCAAGACATCAAGTACTTTTTTATTGGTTCTTTCTGCTAACCCATTGCGGGCCCGGTTTTGATGGGGAAACAATGGTGGATTTAGAGGTCTTGTACAAGGTACACAAATTTTCAAGAATCTCATTACAGAATTCACCTCCATTATTGTTACTAGGGACTTAGGGGTGGTATGCCTGCAGATAATGCGTTCTTTAAAGCTTTAGCTACTTTCTCGGCAGTCTTATCTGCAATAGGAAACTAATCCAATATCTGGTGAAATGGTCTCCCATAAAAACACAGATGTTTGTTCCCCTGGAGGGAACATTGGAAATTAGTTAACAAATCTAGCGCAAATCTTTCCCAAGGTTTCGCTATGGTTGGATATACTTGGATTGGAATTAGGACCATTAGCATTACCTTTATGTTGCTTTGCAGACACTACATTTCTTAACATATCAGAATATCAGTTGCCATACGAGGCCAAAAGTATTCAATCTGGCTTGTTTTACTGACGATCCATACCAGGGTTTTGCAACACCTGGTACATCGTGATTTAGCTGTAAGGCTCATTTCACTAGGGGACTGGGGAATTACTAACTGGTATACTTTTCTGCTAGGAGTAGCCAACTCGGCTGTTCGTTTACAGTAATTCTTGGTTCATGACAAAGTCACTGATGGGTGCTGGGGGCCCTTCACAGTCAGAATAAGATCTTCCTGGAGCGGGAAATTTCGAATCACACCAGACCACATGGGATCTGTTCGTTGAGCATTCTTTAATTTCAGCACTAAATGGAGGGGTCTGCAGTTACTATACTAACATGTCACGAAAAGGGCATCTGCGACTACATTTGACTTGCCAGGTAAGTTTTTCAAAGGTAGGATTGAACTTTTGGGTAGTCAAGGTTCATCTGGCTAACCTTCCAGTAGGTTGTTTGTTCTGGAATATAAAGGTATCAGTGGAAGCATGGTCTGTCAAGACATGAACCAGGTTACTGTCACGGAAGTGCTTTAAAGACCATTACTTTTGGGCTAAAGCTTCTTGCTCGGGTTACTGTATAATTACGTTCAGCCTTTGTAAGGACTCGGCTAGCAATTGCAACTGCGTTGTACTTGCCATGGGGTCCTCTGAGCTAGTACGGCACCTATGCCAATTGAAACTAGCATCAGTTGTCAGATAGAAGGGCTTAGAAAATCGGGGAAATTTCAAATTGGAGCAGATGTTAGCTTTTCTTTTAGAGTTTGGAATGCTCTTTCTTGACGGAAGGTCCCAACAAAAGGAGCATCTTTCTTAAGCAACTCAGTTAGAGGAAGCAGCTATGGAAGAAAATTGGCAATAAAAGATCTAATAAAAACCTGCTAAGCCCACAAAGGATTTTACGGCATCAGCAGTTCTGGGATTTTTGGAAAATTTAGTACTGCAGTTACTTTATTTTGGGTTCAGTCGAAAACCCCTCTAGGAGTGACTACGTGACCTGAATCTGAAAAATTGACATTTAGACAGTTTGATCTTTAAATTGGCTTCTTCAAGCTTACCAAGTACTACATCAAGTCTTTTAAAGTGTGTATCCACGTCTTTAGACATGACGATTACGTCATCTAAGTACACCATAAGTGCATTTCCTATGAGAACTCTAAAGATATTAGT
The DNA here is from genome assembly GCF_026875155.1 of Cherax quadricarinatus. Classification (NCBI taxonomy): domain Eukaryota; kingdom Metazoa; phylum Arthropoda; class Malacostraca; order Decapoda; family Parastacidae; genus Cherax; species Cherax quadricarinatus. The sequence continues at coordinate 18,406,224 of NC_069403.1, forward strand.
CATGAGCCTTGAGAACGTGGATAGGGGAGGATCGTAATCAAACGCCATACGGAGGAAGTGATAATGACCTGTAGGAGTGGAGAATGCAGTTAGCTCTTGGCGTCCTCGTGAAGGGGACTTGCCAAAACCTTGTAACAAATCCAGGGTTGAAAAGACTTTGTTATCTCCGATGTTACGTAAAAGATCACCCAGTCGGGGAAGTGGGAAAGCGATCTGGAATAGTTTTCGCTTTTTAATTTCCCTAAAGTCAATTACTGGGCGCCAAGTACCATCCTTCTTAGGAAAAACTAGGATAAAGGGGCGCATTCCAAGGTGAATTGCTAGGTGCAATAACTCCATCATCAAGCATTTGATTAATTAATTCTTCTGGACAGCAACTTGTGAATGAGGCTTTCTGTACGCAGGTATGTAATAGGTCTAGTACCAGGTTCAAGTGGAATACGATGGGACAATAAGTTCGTTACACCCATCTTCTCACCTGGTAAGGCAATGGCTTTACGACGTTGGTTCAACAGAGTCACAAACGCTTGACTTCATCTGGGAAGTCAGTGGGAGCTAAGTCTTTCTCCTCAACTGGTGGAACAGATTGATCCAGTGAAGTGGATGAGGTCTCCCGGTAGAAATAGCACCGACCCACGGGTCAGGTGACAACTCATCCTCTACCTGAACAGGGTAAGGATAGTGAACAAGGTCAACAAGATTGGTATTAGCTCTGAGACGAACACTGTGACCAGAAGTGTTGGCTAGGAAGAAATGGATTTACTATCTCTTACAACATGAAGGATGGTTCAACAAATAGCCCTTTTTTACTTTGCAAGAATCACTGTCAACTAGGACGTTATCACCATCTGGAACACTAGGAACAACAACAGACACTCTAATGAGGGCACTAGCTGCGACAGAAACGTCTTTCTGCAGACGGCATGTGCTCAACAAGAGAGGGCATTATAGTTGCAAGTAATCGTTTTCCGACAAGGCTCCCCTGGGAGAAAAAAACTACTACTTGAACTAGCAGACATTGCAGGGATAGGCTCAGCACTCAAGGTTAGTCAGAGCGTCCTCGGACACTTGAGGTAACTGGACACTATCTTGCAAGTCCGAAGTTGCGGGAAATTTACAGACGGGAGTGAACAGGTTTCATCAGTGCCTGCCCACTTGGGTACGTACTGGAAAATGCAGGGCCTTTTAAGGACTTAATTGAATTTTCATACTCTGCGGCAGTATGGCAGATCTCGGATCCAAGCTGGTAACCCCAAAATGGTACGATCAAGTCATCAATTTGGGCTGCCATCGATAAGGGTCGAGCACAATGCTTAAGCCCTCGCATGGAAGCAAATCCAGTAGAAGGTCACCAGGGAAAGTAATTGGTCGACAACAAGGAAGGAAGCAGTGAAGTCTCTACCTTGGATAGAAAAAGTTAGGGAAGCCCGACCTCGGACACGCAGGTGAGAACCAGCTACTCCACTAAGGAGGACACATGAGTCGGTTCTACGAGAAGGACATGTCGTAACTGCTTATCCTTAAACAAACTAGCCCTAATAATATTGAACTTGCGCACCAGAGTCCATGAACAAATGAACGGGCGCATTAGAACAGATGCTTGCACTATAGGGCCTATGGTTGAAATTGGAAGTTATGTGCAAACAAAAAGGTGGATTGTCATCAGAAAGATTTGTTCTACTTAAATCCCCAAAATCATCTACGTCAGAGACATGTGAAGCAATATCATCAGCAGGATTGTCATTCTCGGGGAACTGTTTAAAGGGCTTCAAAGGAAATTTGTGAACGGGGATGGTTGTACTCTTATCCCTACTGTCACCTGGGAGGGGTTTGACTGGGGCGCTCGAATTCCCCCGAATTGGAAGAATGAGCCTGGTTCTGGTTAGTATGAGAACCACGACTTCTGTTTCCTCTCGGGTTCGCGGTTGGAACGGCCACGGAAAGACCTAGAGTACTGAAGGTTTGTAGAGAGCATTGCACCAGTGTGTCATGTCCATGTATTCTATGATAAGTACAGTAAGCAGTGACTGGTACTCATCACAGTACGACGTCTCTTAGGGTAACTATAAAGGACAATTAATTGCAATATGGCCACGGAAACCACAGTTGAAAACAAGTCCGCTGACTATGGTTACTGAATGTACTATGAATACTACGAGGTTTATAAAGACTCTGTACACTGGTCCTTGGGTGATCTCTGCGATGGTTGACGACCACGATTTGTCTCTGTGGCGTAAACAAGAGGTGGTGCAGACTGAGGCATAGGTGTGAAATTACTTTTAATACAGGGAAATACCCTGGGGGCACAAGGAACGTACATGATTTTAGGGCTGTAAGTGGTTCCATCGTCACAGTTGGAGGATTAGCCTCATAAGCACACACGGAACGGTGGCATTAGTTCTTTTATTTCCCCAAAATGCTGGCCCATTTTAGCAAAAAGGTTCTGTGAATGGTTAATTGTCAGGGACCAAAAGCTGAGGGACTGGACAGCATTGATAAATGATGATAAATAGTTTGTCTAATCTAACAGCCAAAGGACTCAACGATTCATTAGTCATGGGTGTTTAGCATTCACTAGTTCCCCAAAACGACATATGGATCAGCTGTTTTTAATGGTACAAAAGGGAAAGAAAAGAATCAGTTCCTCATATTGTGACCACTTAGTAAGATTCCTGAAGTCACGCATATAGGAGATCAACAACGTGAACAGCAGCAGGGGATCGATGAGGTTTTTTTAGCAAGTCTGATAAGACCCTTTCCTCAGAAGGAGGACCTTCAACTAGAGCATTAGCACGAGAACGAATGGCAGTTAACCATGCTTCAAGACTATGTACATGGCCATTGAATAAAGGTAACGCATCAAGGGAATCACGAGTATAACTATAGTATCTCAGTGTCTGGGTCGGTTCTGTCAGTCGCTAAGGAACTGTGAGGACTGATGACAGCAGCAGCAGTAGCCTGAGAGGTCTGAGTGTCGACATTCACTAAAGTATCACTTGACGGTATGTGAGACATAATGGCAAAGAAGTTGCACAAGAACAATTAAGGCAAAAATAATGAAAAAATAGAAATGATACAAATGCTAAAATTGAATAATAAAAGAGATGCAACTAATTCTGCAGAAGTAACAAAAAAAAAAGTCTAAGATACACTGCAAGAGGAAGGACAACTCAATGTAAAGGATGGCCAAGATAAAAAAATTACATTGAAATATACAAGTAAAAATATTACTGGAGACTGAATTAAATGCAAAATGAGCTGTCTTTACTCTTGCTAATAAAGGAATTAACTAATAAAATTTGAAATCAATGTAAAAGTATAAAATAAAATCACTAAATTGTATGCAAAGAGAGATAACTGGAAAATTTAAATATTTTCTAAAAATGTTTTAAACAAAAATTAAAATATTTAAAGCAAAGACAACATCAAGAAAATTAATAAAATGAAAAACAAGATGCAATAATGAACTGAGAATATTAATGCATAAAAAAAATTTAATAAAAGAAAATAATTCACTGCAGAACAAGTTCAACAAAATAATTCACTGCAGAAAAGTTCAACAAAATAATTCACTGCAGAAAAAGTGCAAACAAAATAAGGCACAGAAATATTTACTGCAGTAATAAAATAAAAATATGAAGAAAAACTGATTGAACACTTTAACTCTTAATTGTAAATTATAAAAACAATTTATCCCCAAAAAGGTAAAAAACACTTTTCGTTTAAAAAGAAAATTCACTAGAGTGAATTTGTTCAAAGAAATATGAAAAATATGAATAAAAATAAAACAAGGAACAAAAACGGGAAGGGTGTAACACTTACAAGTGGCAGGGCAAGTGTAAAAACTTACAAGTGGTGAGGCAAAATGTTAACACTTACAAGTGGCGGGGCACACAACACTTAATCACGTATTCATTATTTTAGTATATTCTTACAACAAAATCTTGCTGTGACTGATACGACCAAAAATTTGCTGGCAAAAATAATGGTACACAAGTCTGCGAAAAAATTAGAGGGAATGAGACACTGCTGGCATACGAAAAAAAAAGGTACACATAAAAAAAATAAAATGGATAATTTGGTATATACTGGGGTGAATATCACTGCATGAACTACAATGACAAATACTGGGGGAATACAATGCTGAAAAAATACAATAAAAAAAAATGAATCACTTCACACATGACTGACTGGTACACTACACAATAATACTTACTACAAAACAGAAGTAGCATAAAAAAAAACACAGATAAAAAAAATAGACGATGGGGCGATAAACACTGAAAAAATTTGCAAAAATAATGAGTCAAAGAAACACTGAGTCTACACTGAAAATACAAGGCTTAGAGTACACAAGAAATTCACTATAAATGTCTCACACACGCAAATGTCTTTAAATGCAAGAAAAATGTCTCTAAACAGAAAATTATCACTGGAGTCTGTAGTAGTAGACGGAGTGGCGAGTGAAGGGGAAGTCCTGAGCGGTGATGACTGACGCCTCCGACACTTCCTACACTCACACTGTCGTCGTGAAGAACTGCGCTTTCTCGGTGAACTCACTAACTGGCTTCATCGTTGGCACTCAGCTACAATCTCTTGACCAATTATGTGAGCCAAAACAGTATTTAGGACCCGGTACAAAGGGGGCAAACACCACAGGTAGATGAGGTGGGTGGCTGGGGGTCGTGGTGGCGGGTGGTGTGGGGGCAACAAACGGCCCTGCTCTCTCACTGCCACGCACTTCTCACAACTCACGAAGGTGGCTGATAAAAACCACTCATGCCACAGGAATGGTGAAATTCACCTTAGCATCCAACAGGGAGCACAAAGCGTATATGAGACAATACTTCAGAGAACTTGCTGGCTTACTCTCTCTCTCCCGCTGGGTGGCTACTGGCTTAACCCACGAGAATGCTACTGGAAGGAAGGGGGAACGATTCAACCAGCAGAAGGAGCAGGTGGATGACAGGTGACAGAAAATGGATGATAGGCTGAGGGCAGGCTGACTAGCATTCACTTCCACAGTTGGCTTACTGACTGGCAAATTGGGAAAATCGGGGACAACCCTCGGGGGAGGATTGGGAAACAATTTAGCACCGAACTAAGGTCAGGAAGCTTGAAAATGGCCTGCAACAGGCTTGCTGCTGGAGTTACAGGGGGAGGTGAATGAGGGTAAGCGAGTAGCTAGGTTTGACCTTTGACCTGCCGGCTCCCCACAAACAGTCTTCTAACGTCTTGAAATACCCTTAAAACCACGCTCCCACACTGCTGTCACCATTTATCATGTGGGGTTCGAACACGTAGATAGGGTAAAGAAATACTCACGTAGGCTGGTAGTACGTATATTACGGATAGTGTGGGAAGCGCCAAACAGCCGTGACCTGCCTCCTTGCTCTCACTCATAAGACTGACTAACCCCAGTACCCATATGTGAGGGGGTGTTTGAAATACTGCTGTGGTCAGCAGCAATATGAATACAGACAGTGATTCACGCAGAGACGGTTGGTAGTGAGTCATCTACTGGTACACTGGTTACTGGTAACTGGTTACTAGGAACTGGTACTACTACTGAGATTGGCACTCTTGATCACTCTCAGTACTCTTGATCACTCTCAGCACTCTTGATCACTCTTGGCACTCTTGATCACTCTCAGCACTCTTGATCACTCTCAGCACTCTTGATCACTCTCAGCACTCTTGATCATTGTCAGCTCTCTTGATCACTCTCAGCACTCTTAATCACTCTCAGCACTCTTGATCACTCTCAGCACTCTTGATCACTCTCAGCACTCAGGATCATTCTCAGCTCTCTTGATCATTCTCAGCACTCTTGATCACTCTCAGCACTCTTTATCACTCTCAGCACTCTTGATCACTCTTGGCACTCTTGATCACTCTCAGCACTCTTGATCACTCTCAGCATCTTGATTTACTCTTGGCATCTTGATCACTCTCAGCACTCTTGATCCCCTCTCAGTACTCTTGTCACTCTCAGCACTCTTGATCATCTCAGCACTCTTGATCTCTCTCAGCACTCTTGATCACTCTCAGCACTCTTGATCACTCTCGACTCTGATCACTCTCAGCACTCTTGATCACTCTCGGCACTCTTGATCACTTTCAGCACTCTTGATCACTCTCAGCACTCTTGATCACTCTCAGCACTCTTGATCACTCTCAGCACTCTTGATCACTCTCAGCACCTTGTCATTCTCAGCCTTTTATGATCACTCTCACACTTCTGATCATTCTCAGCTCTTGATCACTCTCAGCCTCTGATCACCCCTCAGCACTCTGATCACTCTCAGCACTCTTGATCACCTCAGCACTCTTGATCACTCCCACACTCTTGCCTTTTCACTCTTGCACTTGCCTCTTGTCACTCTCAGCACTCTGTCACTCTCGCACTCTTGATCACCCAGCCCCTCTTGATCTTTTTGGACTCTTTCCTTTTGACTCTTGTACTCTCAGACTCTTGATCCTCTCACACTTTATCATCTCAGACTCTTGCACTCTCAGCACCTTTACACCCAGTACTCTTTATCACTCTCAGCATCTTGATCCTTTTCCAATTGTCACTCCAGTATCTTGATCACTCCAGCATCTTGATCACTTCGACTCTTGACTCTTCAGCATCTTCTCACTCTCAGCACTCTTGTCACTCTCAGCACCTTTTCACTCTCGCACTCTTGATCCCTCGGCACTCTTGATCCTCTCCCCACTCTTTTCTCTTCAGCACTCTTGATCACTCTCGCACTCTTGTCACTTCAGCCTCTTTATCACTTCAGCACTCTTGATCACTCTCAGCACCTTTTATCATTCTCAGCTTAAATTTTACTCTCAGCACTCTTGACCCTTTTTTAGCTCCATGATCACTCTCAGCCTCTCGATCACTCTCAGCACTCCGATCACTCTCAGCACTCTTGACTCTCCAGCACTCTTGATCATTCAGCACTCTTGATCATTCACACTCTTGCACCTCAGCACTCTTATCTTTTTGGCACTTTGATCACTCTCAGCACTCTTGATCACTCTTTATCACTCTCCGCACTCTTGAATTTCCCCT
>NC_069403.1:18413789-18470551 GCF_026875155.1 Cherax quadricarinatus
AAATTAAGGTAATCGGACAAGTGTATGGAAATATAAAATTAACAGTGTGTTACAGAATCAGTATGGCATTTGAAAGGGATTCTGTATGAAGGATTAATAATATATAAATAACAAAGTGGAAAAAATAATGCAGATTGTAGGTTTGGCTCTTCTTTGGTTATAATAATAATAATGATGAATATTGTTATGTTATCTTGTGTAATCTTACTTAACATAGTTACATGGGATATAATGTATAGGGGATGAGGGACAGTTGTGACACCACAACGTTAATCGTCTGTGTGCATTTAGACAGTGAGATTTATAATTTTGTGTAAGAACTGATACTATGTTCTTTTATCTATTTAATGTATTGTGTTGTTTTAAATAAAATATATAAAAAAATAGTTGTGACATTGGACAACCCTGCCTAAGACCCGCCCCATGTTGACTGCCTCCCCCACACACCCATTGATTTGCACCCGAGTACAATGTGTCCACCCACCCCACAATTTCTTCCCCAAAACCCTGTCTGATGAGAATATTCTGCAAAGCTCCCCTTTCCACCCTGTCATACGTTCCTTGCCAATCCAATGCCAACAACCTTCCCTTCCCCCTCCATGTCTTCCACAAACCCCTTAATTAATGATCCAGCAACCTAAATTGATCCCCGCAGCCCAAATTGAGACTCAGATACCACCCTCTCCACTACACATCTGTTATGCAGGGTTCTGCATGACATTGTAATGTATATACAGTAGAGAAGGGTGTCATAATAATATGAATGTTATAATTGTAAAGCATAATTTTATAATTCATAATGTGCATTTCGGGGTACTGTAAAGTAGGTGAAACTATAATTATAAAGAAATCCTGCCAGGGATTTATTTTCCAACTGTGTTTGGGTACAGGGGTAAGCGTGGCTTGGAGTCAGTCATGTGGAGTCAGCATGCCACGGAGGTTAGCGTCTGAGATGCCGTGTACATATTTAAGCTAAGTTTGCAGTTGTGTACTCCTTTTGTTTAGCTAATTCAAGCCATAGGCTCTTCTATGGTTTACCTGTATGCCCACCTAGGCTCTGACAGGGTCAGGGTGCTGTGGGATGAGTGAGGAAATAAGAAATGGGGTCGGTATTGGAGCAGTGAAGGCCGGGCGCTGGCTAGGCCGAGAGTTCATGGTCTGCTGGATCTCCAGCCGCCTGTTTCTTCTGTACTGTTATTTGGGCGTTTAGGATAGGAGACATATGAAGGTATTTTCTAGAATGTGTATATAGTGTTATGTTGAATAAATAGATATATTTTCCTAACTAGGATTTTTGCCTAACCCTCTGTTAACCAACCCATTGAAGTAACAAATACTGGTTTAGCGCTTTCTGTTTTGACTGGGATAGTCCTGGGTGGCCTGTATATGCTTGAGAGGTGTGTAACTTTTACCTTTGCCCTTAGACAAGGCTCTAGCCCTCAGCTATCCCACATTTCTGCATAACATGGGGGCCTGTATATGGAAGAATTATCAAATTTTATGTGGTAATTCAAGTTTGCAACCTGGAAAGTCAATAATCATTCTTTACTGGGTTGGTCAGAGGAAGCATTCACTATAACACTCACACTAAAATCATAATTTATCTTTGTGTCCAATATTACTGGTTTTTAGGGCGTTATTATTACCTAATACTCTGTGAATAATTTACCTTTGTGTGCCACATTGTTGATTTTTAGGGTGTTATTAATACTTGATATTGCAGGTGCAATCTTGCTGAATTTTAGGGGGGTTATGAATACCTTATTTTATGGGAATAATTTTTTATGCAGGTGCAATAGATCCATTTTTCTGCCAGGGTTTTCTTTTCGTGTGCAATCCTGGTTAATTTTAGGGAGTCACTTGACAACTCTTTGTGAATATACTACTTCAGTGTATGTACCTTGCTGTGTGCTTTATTATTATATATCAGTAAGTTCTGTGGCTGATAGCAAGATTTGGTGCTATTATTTCCCAAAATGGCTGACACTGGTGAAAATTCTGGGGATATGCATTTGGAAGGTGACATTGAATCAAATTTCCATGTTAGGGACCTGGATAAGGAAGTAGTAATTTTACAAATGAAATTAGCCCTAGTTGCGGAAGAAAAGGAACGGTTAAGGATTGAGCGTACAAAGATCCAGGAACAGAGAGCCTTAGAGGAGCTTAGGGCTCAAGAAAGAGCTAAAGAGAGGCAGCTTGCTTCTCACCCAGACACAGACACGAGGGTAGATGTTTTTCATTTGGATAAAGGCATGAAATTTGTGCCCAAATTCCTAGAGAAAGACCCAGACCAGTTTTTTCTGTTATTTGAAAGTACGGCCAAATTCCAAGTTTGGCCAGAAAAGGAATGGGTGGCATTAGCAAGAACCCAATTAATTGGTAAAGGGTTACAGGCCATTAGTTCTTTAGAGGGACCAGCCTTTTCTGATTATACTAAAAGAGTTAGTTTTACTGGCTTATCAAATGTTGCTGGAAAGGTAGCAGCAGCAGTTTAAAGGATTAAAGTTTCAGGCAGGGCAGTCTTTGGTGGAATATGGTAAGGAGAAGATGTCACTTCTAAATAGGTGGTGTCGCTCGAAGCCTATTCCCCAGGATTTTTGCAAACAACTTATAATCAGCACAGAGCAACGAAATGGCTCGGTAATCCCAAAGAGTACTCTGCTTTTTCCCCTTTGGAACCAACACCACCACCGCCGTTGCCTGCGTTTCTCCCATCTTACCTCCGTTTTTCATCGCATTCAGTAACCTAACCATGAATCCCCTTAGCAGCCCCCAATATTGCACATAAAATTCACAAGGCAAACCATCTATCCTGAGCGCCTTTCCCTTACTCATTTCCATAAGCACTTTCCATATCTCCTCCTCTTCAATGACCCCCTCTCATTGCCTCTTGATCACTCCTCCCCAATTCGCACGGCTCACACCCACACACCCGCCTGAGAACCTCCCTGTCCACCCCACGACTTTCCCAATACATCTTATACCATCTATCCACATATGCACTCATCCCTTTTGTTTCCCATAATACCTGACATGCTCGAAATCCCCCACCAAAGAAGTGACTTGTAATTCCGGGATTGCAGTCATTTCCTGTCGCAGCTTCTGGTTTTTCAGCATGCAAGCCAATGGCCTGTCTCCCCAGAGTACCTTCTCCATCCCTGCCTGTACCCGCACCGCTGCAAATCGCTCCTCTTGCACATTCCTTATCCTCTCCTTCAACATTTGTATTTCCTTCACTGGGTAATCCCCAGCCACCGTTCCCCCACATAACATCCCCATAATCTTGTTTCCAAATAATTTGTAAAGCCATACCACAATTGATTAATTCGTTTATGCTCCCTCACGTAAAATTGATGGATCCTTGCTTTTGCCACACTGTCCCACCATCCCAACACATCCTAAACAGTCCTCTGCTATGCACAAAGCTGTTCCCATAACACTGCAAAACCTTCCACTCCCTCCCCATCCCCCAGAACCATCAAATTCAATTTCCAATATTGTTATTATAATCAAAAAGAAGCGCTAAGCCACAAGGGCTATACAGCTCAATTTCCAATAACTCCCATGCCTACGAGCCAAAGCCTCCCATCCCACCTCCACCATTATTGCCCTATGATCAGAACACGCCATCTCAATGGTTTGAAAAAGACTCAACCAGGACCCTCTGTGATAGATATATCCTGTCCAACCAAGCTGCATATCCCCACCATACGAAAGTATATCCCACCTCCCACATACCTCCCCCAAACACATCTCTTAACTGGATATCCCTAAAAAGGCCCCCTGAGACAGAAGAAAAATACCCCACTTCCCTGGGTTCCACGTCTGCTGAGCTGCTTTGGGGATTAGCGTGGACGGTTACAAAGCATGTCTTGCTTCTGCAGTGTTTTAAAAATTGAGGTTGGAGAGTTGAAGGAGGAGGTCTTGCTTCTCGAGGAGGAGATTAGGAGGCTGAAGGTCCACCTCAATGGGTCTGGGAGAGAGTGTGAGGTGGCTGGAGTTGTGGGGAATGAGGCTTCTAGCAGTGAGGTGCAGTCTGTCTCTCGCTGCGAGGAGGCTGTAGTGGGGGAGGTAGCAACGGCTACCAGAAGTGAGGTGCAGACCAGCACCTGCTATAAGTGGCGAGTGGTTCACAATAATGGGGGCGCATCAGGAGTAAGGGAAAATAAGAGTGAAGATCTGAAGGTAGGGAAAACGCCCTTTTTGTTCTTCAGGATGAATGTACTTCAGTGGCCAGTGAAGGTAAGGGTACTACTGCCCCTGCTAATGGAGGTAGCGCAAATTTTTGTGGGTTTGGGGACTCTCAGGTAAGATATATTGACCGTGCTTTTTGTAATAGGAATAAGAAGATGAGAGATAGAGTTGCTTCCCCGGAGCTGGTTGGGGACATTGTCAACAGGCTGGATAATATCATGAGGTAATGGGAACAAGCCCATTATCTGTCTCAGTGCTGGTGAAAAAGATATGGGAAGGGTTTGGAGAGAAGAGCTGCTAGATAAGTACAGGTCAGCTATAGATTTCATTAAGTCTAAGGGAGGGATCCCAATCATATGTAGCATCTTGCCTAGAAGGGGTAGGAAATGAATGGTTGTCTAGGGCAATGGTGTAAATTGCGGGCTAGACAGATACTGCAAGGAATTGCAACCCCTTCATTGACAACGGAAACAATTTTTTAGGGCAACAGATATTTATGAAAGGGATGGGGTACATCTCTTGGGCAGGGGGGTAGCACTTGCAGACCGATTGAAAAGGGCCTTTGGTGAAATGCCTTGATTTTAAACTATGGAAATGAGGTAGGGTGTGTTGGGAAAAAAAGCAGGTTGCAACACTGGGTTGGAAACATAAATGTATAAAAGGCATTCAGCTTAAATTTTAAAAAAAAGACAATAGATAGGTCAGCAACAAAGGGGGCAGCGAAGGCAGAAAGGGGACTAACCCCTTTAAAGGGTTTACTTACAATAGCGGGAGTGAAAAAATAAGATGATAGAAGATTAATTGCAAGTGCAGGAAACATAATATTTTTGCTATAACAGGACCTGGCTCAATCTGAAAGAAAGGAATGCCCTCTGAATGTCACAACAAGGCTAAAAATTTTTTCCACACGACGGGCAACAGGAAATGGGGGGGAGTACGATGTATGTCAGAACAATTTAAATTGTTGTGTTTGAAAGATATTTAAATTTAGAAGCGTCAGCCCCCTGAATCTGTTTGGTTTCAGCTTCTCGGGGCCGGAAAAACTAATTTGGGTGTGTTTTTCAGGGCCCCCAAAACTTTATGGGGGGAGAAAAATTCTATGGGGGCAAAATTTGTAAGGCATCACATACGAAAATGTTTGCAATGGGAATTTCAACTAAGACAGATTTACTGGGCAATTTGCAGGTTTAGAGGGGGTGACTTTCTTGATCGATCCGGTTTTTTTTTTAAAACATTTGTGAAGAGCCAACTAGGGGAAATAACCCCCTTGCTTGGTTCTTGCCATAGGGAAAAACTAATTAAAAAATCTTAGGTTAATGATGACTTGGGGAAAGGATCACAAACACCATTTTAAAAATATCTTTAAATTTCCCCCAATAAAAGGGAAAACAAATTCCCTCCGACTTTCCTTGGCTGATTTCAAGGACTGAAAAATTATTTAGGGGGGCGAATGGAATGACCTGATAGGGTCGGTAGGGGGTGAGGGTTTGCCGTTTTATGAGCTTTCCAGGGAAAATTTCTGTGCCCAGTAAAAATTATGTTCCAATGGGGAAATCAATCAAACAAAAATGACAAATGGATAACAATAGTTTAAAAATACTGATTGGAAAAAGAGAGGCATATATAGGCAAATAAAAAGGGGAGGGGGGAAATTTAAAGAAATCGATATATTCATTTTAAAGAGAGAAAAAAAAAAGGGGAAATTTAAAAAGCAAAAAAAATTTATGAGTTAAATTGCAAGAGATCAAAGACAAACCCAAAAGGTTTCTTTCAGGTATACAGAAGTAAGATCAGGGAAAAGATAGCCCACTCAAATTTCCCCCGGGGGTCAGTCACTACGTGATAAGGAAATGTGTAAAATTTTTTCACATACTTCCTCTCAGTTTTACAAGGGATACCACGAATTCAAGAAATGATAAATTATGTAAACGGGGCGATAAAAAACTGTGCACGATTAGGGGCACAAGTGACAGGGGCCTTAGGGAAATAGTAAATTAAACCTAACAAATCCCCCGGCCCTGTGAACTGTTGCAAGGGTTCAAAGGGAAAGTAAAGAGGAGCTTGACACCTTTGGCTAATCTTTTTAACAAAAACTACAATGGCATGGGCCCAAAAGTGGAAAATGGCAAGTGATACCCATTTTCAAAACAGGGAAGGTCCTTAGCTTCTACTATAGACCCAAAAACCTAACCCCCCATAGTGGGAAAATTAATGGAAACAAATTGCTGAGGGGAGTTCGTAGCCACCTTGAAAAGAAAATTAAACAACGAATCTCAGCAGGTTTTTTAAAAAGGGGGTTCCGCCTTACCGAATTTTTTTAAATTTTTCACTAAGGGATTTGAGGAGGTGTCATGGAATGATACAATTGTTATAGGGGGCTTTTAGTAAGGCTTTTGACAGGGTCCCACATCAGAATTATTGCGGGAAAATTTTAAAACACAGGATGGGGGGAGAAATTTTTTCCGGAAGAGCTGGTTGACAAATAGGCACAGAGGTTTTGCATAAATGGGGGGAAACAGAGTGGGGAAGCGTCACGGCGGTTTCCCCCAGGGGGGGTGTTGGCCCCCTGCTTTTCCCAAACTCAAAACGACATAGTGGGCAAAAGAGCGACATCGGGAATTTGCCGAGACACCAAAAAAGGGCCCTCGAATTCTTCGACGAGGACATTCAGCACTCCCGGGGATTGAATAGCGATGCAGGGCGGGGAAGTGGGGGATCATTTAATATAGACAAAAGCAAAGTTCAAAAATTTTACAGGACAATAACCATGCCAATATAAACTAAAAATTGATCTTAATATTACGGGTTGCGAAAAAAAATTTTTGAGTTTGGTTTGCAGTAACTGAAACCAAGACAACAGTGCAAAGTGTTCGCAATAAAACTAAAAGAATCCTTGGCTTCAATCAAGAAGATAAATAATAGGAGTCCCAGGTTGTTTTTCAACCTTTTACATCCTTGGTTTGGCCCCATTTGATTATGCTCACAGTTTTTGTCACCGATTACAAATGGGTTAAATTCTCTGGGAAAAATTAAAAGGGGATACAAAGTTATCCCTGTATAAAAACCTTCCCTTTTAGGATAGACAAGGGGCCCTAATCTGCCTCTCTAGAAAGACTTAAAAATTTTAAGGGGGGATATGTTGGGTGTATAAATGGAAGACAGGAAAAAAAAAGGGGGGTTTAAATAGTGTCTGAAAATATCACCTAGATGGGACCGCAACAATTTTTTTAGTTGGAAAAATTTCAGATTCAAAAGATATAGGAAATTGGTTTGGTAATAGATTTTTGGGATGAGTGGAACAAACTCCCGAGTACATTAAAAAGGCCAAACTTTGTGTAGTTTTAAAAATAGGTTGGTAAATACATGAGGGGATGTGGGGGTGTGAGTTGGACCTGAAAACTTGTGCTCCCAGGTCGGTTGCCGGTTCCTCCCTTAAGTCAATGTACCTGCCCTGATAGGTTGGGTGCTTTGGTAACCCGGAGGAGACTTGGACCTCCTCCATGGCCTAGGTTCTGCAGGTTCCTTCGTTTTTAACAAAAAATTTCCCAACCCCCCCAAAATCCCCATGGAGGGTGATGGCGAAGGAGTACACATTTTACTCAGCACGAAATTCGTCTTTTTTTTCACCATTTTCACTTGGGCATATACACACACAAACGCCACTCTCTCCCCATCCACCACCTTTCCACCACAAGACTTACCCCTCCCCCCCTCACTCCTGTGCAAAAAAAAAAGGGGCTTGCTCCCTTCAAACCCCCACTCCCCCTTTCAAATCCAGATGGCAAAAAAAGCATGGAACCCAGACCCCACAAATTCCCCGATCAAGTTTTAAAATTGTGTTCCTGCAAAAAAGCCCATCTACCTTAATCTTTCAAAAAACTCAAAGCACTCACGTTTTTACGCCATCACACAAACCATTTTTTTATGTTACACACCCGAGGCCCGGGTTAAGGTTTTCCTCCCCCCCACCTTTCAACACTCTTCCTTTCCGACATTCCCCTGGTCACTACCCTTTCCCTTTCCCCCACTCTCCTTCCCCCTTCCCCTGGCAGTGGGTGCCCCTCTTAGGGGCACCTGGGCCCATGTCCCCCCTGACTTTTTCCCCGGCCTTTGGCAGTGTCTGCTTTTTTTGTTGGGGCACATAGACTGGGGCTCCCCGAGACCTTGGATTCACTACCGCCGGGCCCCCTGGGTTTCAAGTATCTTTGGGAGGGTTTAAATCACCCCCACCAATGTAGACAAACGAAATTAAACTTTTTCCGATGGATTTTGCAACCCTGCGTCATTATGTACTGGATCGATAAAATAATGAATTTAGAAAAAACTCATCAAAAAGTGTTCAAGAAATGGCTAAGTATTTTACCCACAGTGGATATTAAGCCCATTCTGGAAAAAACCCCCGACTTTGCTACTGTAAAAAAGCATTACCCCATATGTCATTTGTGTGTGTGTGTGTGTGTGTGGGGGTGTTGTGTGGTGTGGTTTTTGTGGTTTTTGGGGTTTGGTTTATACTCACCTATTTGTGGTTCGGGGGTCGGTCCTAGCTCCTCCCCCCCTTTTTAAAACCCGGTTCTACTACCCCTCTCTCTCCCCCCCCCATGAGCTTTAAAAACCCGTTTTAAAAAAGTGTAGGTTCCTGCCCCCACTCGCATTTTCTGGGCTTTTCCCATGCCTTAAAAACTCTATGACTAAAAATACTTCTCTTTTCCCTCTGACTCATTTGTGTTTTAAATTTCCAAATTGTGGCCTTTTTTTTCTTGTCCCTCCCTGGAACATCCTGCCCTTTGTCCACCTTGTCATTCCACGCATTTTTTAATGTCGTTATAAAGCCCCCCCTACCCTCCTGTCCCCAGTGGGCAGGCGATTTCCCTTAAACTTTCCTATAGGACTTCCCCTTAGCTCGGAAAACCCTTTCGCAAAACCCTTTTTACTTTTCTAGTTTCTTGACGTCTTTATCAAGTGCGGGGTTCCCAAAAAGGTGCTGCATACTGTTTTGGGCCCGACATAACGGTGTCAGTTCTGAATGATTCCCTTTCTAAGGTATCGGGTGTGTTCCAGGTTTGCCAGGGGCCCCTAGCTGCAGCTTTTTCGATTGATGTGTTTCCGGAGACATCTCGGTGTTATACTCACCCCCGATCTTTTTGAGGGGGTTTGCAGTCTTTGGGCCCCCTCCTTCTTGTCTGGGTCTTTTTGTGCCCTCCCCCCCTTCATGACTTTGCATTTGGCAGGAAAAAATTTTGAGAACCATTTGGGGACCAGGGGCCGTTGTCCAGGTCCTTGAAGCCCGCCTGCCTCATCAATTTAATTTCCCCTTAACTTCACATCATCTGCAAAAAGGGCCCCCTGATTTAACCCTTCCGCTTTTCGTTCACATATCCCAAAATAGACTGTCCTGGGACCGACCCCGGGCCCCGCCGTCACAGTGCCCACTGGATACACTTACGTACCAGACCTTGTTGCCCCCGTCAGGTATTTCTGATCCTTTGCAGTCCCCTTCCGTTTTTTCCCTGAGCTCACTTCTGCACTAACTCTTGTGAGGAACGGTCAAAGACCTTCTTGCAGAAGAAGGAAATCAACCCCCCCCTCTCTCCTTGTTTTATTTTGTTTTTTAAACATAAAACTCCAAAAGGTTTGTGACACAGGATTGCCTTCCGTGAACCCCGGGGGTTGGCATTATACCCTTTTTCCTTTCCAGGTGCCCACACCCCCTCCTGATAATTTTCCCATAATTTTTGCATACTAACACGTAAATGACACAGGCTATGTTTGGGCCCCTTTTTTCTGTTCCTTTTTTAAAAATGAACTACATTTCCCGCTTCCCATCCTCGGGGTATTGCCCTTTCCAGGGATTGTTGAAGTTGTGGTAAGGGGCACGCAAAACTATCTGTCCCTCTCTAAGGACCCGGGGAGATGTTGTCGGGTCCAATGCCCTTTGGGGAAAATGTCCCTTAGCAGTTTCATACCTCCCCTCTCTGTAGTATGTCGTCCAACACTTTTGTGTATCCTTGCGGTGCCCCCATCGGGTCTGCCCCCCCCGAGCCCTTCCCTGTTTACTTTAAATTTCAAAGGGTTTTGGCTCCCACATCCCTCTTGATCGTTTCTTGTGATTTCTCCCCCTTTCTTCCTCACCTTTATCACCGGTCCTTGACTGTTGCTTCCTCCTAAGTGCTATACAGCATTTTTCGGGTCAGATTTACTTTCGATGTATGCCCGTTTTCATATTCGCTGGGCCTCCCCCCTTTAACTGTGCATACCTTTTTCTGGCCTTCTCTAACCCCTTTGTTTTCCTGGGTCCTATGCCCCTGCCTTTCCATTCTCTGTTGCACTTATTTTTTGCCTCCCTACACTTGGGAAAACCAAGGGGACTTTTTTTGGTCTTCCTATTATTTCCTTTTCCCTTGGGAACAAAATTTTCCTCTGCCCCCTTTGCATTTTGTTGCCACATTTTTTCCCAAATCTCGTTTCTGTTTTTCCCTCCCTTTTTCCCTTGTCCCTGAACCCTCCCGGAAGTTCTCATCCCTTGTAGCCCCCCCTTTTATAGTTTGGGCCTGTCCCTTCATTTCCTTTACCTTCTACTTGAAACTCTACTAATATCAAAATCAGAACCAAGACGCTGCCCCAAAGGGGCCTTCATAAGTAGCCCTAATGTTCAACTGCTCAGGTGAACAAAAGCCCAGCCTTTTGCGGGCCACCCTCCCCCTCTCGGGGTTGTGTCCCCTACGTTGAGCATGGGGTTTTCAAGTACCACATCCTCATTGTCCCCAGTTTCGGGCCCCCATGTGGCTCCGGTTTTCCCAGTCGATCCCCCTGTGGTTAAAATCGCCCATTACCAGTAACTTTGCTCTGCCGAGTGAGCCTTCTTGCCCCTGGGCCAGTTGCCACCATACTGTTGTTTTTTTCGACTCCCCTTTTGGGCCTCCTGCATTCTGTGGTGGGTTATAATCATAAAATGACTATTTAGTTCCCCCGGCTGAATTGTACTACAATGTATCCTTTCTCCAACTGTCCATGCCTTCCTTTTTTCCCAAACCCCCATGGGTTTTTTATAGCAGGCAACCCCTCCTCCCCCTTACCCCTTCTATCTTCCTCAGGATCGATACCCTGTTGGGAAGTTTGTGTCTGTTTTTGTCCCCGCGAGTTTTTTTTTCTGGAGCTATGAGTCGGGGTTTTTTTCACTGATTCTTTTCATTCCCTCCCATTTTATTCATTTTTCCATCCGGTTTGTGTACCAAACCTTTAGTTTTTTTTTCTATCTTGTGGTCATCAAGAAATTGGGTTGGGGAGGGAGACCCCTTTGGTGGGGCCTATATGGGGCGGGTGTAGGGGGGTTTGTTTTGAGGGGGGTGGGGCCGATCCCCAAAAGGGACAGTGTTGGGGTGGGGTTTTGTGAAGGGGGAGGGCAGGGGGAACAGTGGTGGGTTGTGAAAGGGTTGCCAGTTGCGTTGGGAATGTCGCGGGGAGTCTTTTGGTGGGAGATTCGGGGGGTGTGTTTCCCCCTTTCTCCTGTTTTTGGGCCCTGCCATTTCATTGCTTCTCGTTCCCCCTTGCGCCCTTGTACCCCTCTTTCAGTTTCCTTTCTTTTTGTGTTCTGTCGGGGTGAGTAAAACTCTCTGGTCCCCTCTTTTCCTCAGTTTTGGTTTCTTTTGCCGAACCCGGGGTCGAATGTTCTTCTTAAAAGTTACTTGACAGGCCGTACCCCCCCGCAAACCCCAATTTCTCTGAAAATTTTCAGGGGTCATATTGCCCCCCCCTATTGTTTTCGATGCCTTAAACATTTTTTTTTCCTCCTTTTTTAAATTTTTTCAAAGGGTTCCCCCCCTTTGGGCTTTTTGGGAGCCTAACAAAAACGACCCGCCCTTTCCCCCCCCACTAGTTCCCTGCGTCCTTTTAGGAAATTTTTTTCCTTCCTTTGAATTTTTCTGCTTCGCCCCGCAATCTAAAAACTTCTATTTCAGTGGCTGTCTTTCCTGACCAGCTGCCCCTTGCCCCAAGTTGGCTGTTAGAATCCTGATATAGCAACCCTTCTTGTCTTGGACCTGTCGTTTGATCTAGGGCTCGTCGCTTTTTCCCGGCCCCAGTGGGTTTGATAGGCCTTCATGTGGATGTTTTCCCCTGTTGTTACCTCCCCTTTCTGCGCCTGACTTTAATTTCCTGATGTCACACCGATTGTCATTGTCCTTAACTGTTTCAGGCTTTGCATTTCTCTTCAAACACGTATCCTACTTCGGCTAAGACCTGTACTTTCCCCCTTCCCGCACTTTCAGCTACCGCTCCTCCTTTTCTTTCCAACCCTTTTCTATTTCCTTCCCCCCTTTCCTCCTTTTTGGAGCTTTTTTTCTCCCAGCTTTCCTCCCCGGTTCGTCCCCCAATTTTGGGGGTTTTGTCCTCTAAGGGCCCCCTTTTTTTTTTTTTTTTTTTTTTTTTTTTTTTTTTTTTTTTTTTTTTTTTTTTTTTTTTTTTACTTTTTATTA
This sequence comes from Cherax quadricarinatus, assembly GCF_026875155.1. NCBI lineage: Eukaryota > Metazoa > Arthropoda > Malacostraca > Decapoda > Parastacidae > Cherax > Cherax quadricarinatus. The sequence goes on from NC_069403.1 coordinate 18,426,455, forward strand.
CCAAGAAAAGGCGAGGGGGGGGAAAGGGGTGGGGGGAGAGGAGAGGGTAGAAAGGGGGAGAAAGGGAAGAAAGGGGAGAAGAGGGAGAGAGAGGAGAGAGTATGGGGGGGGGGATAAGACCCAAGGGGGGGGGAGAGAAAATTTAGGGGGGGGAGAAAGGGGAGAGAGGGAGAAAGAGGGGGGAGAGGGGAGAGGGAGAGAAAGAAGAGAGAGGGGAAAGGAGGGGAAAAAGGCATGAAGAGAGAAAACCCAGGGAGGGAAAAAGGGAAAAGGGGTGGGGGAGGCAGTCAAAAATTCAAGGATGCTGTGTACTCACCTGTTTTGGTTTCGGGTCGAGACCCCGCTCCCGGCCCCCCAGTGTGTTTTGTGTGCATGCCGTGGTTTTGTGTGAGCACGTCAGTTGTTTAATGTCCCAGAAATACAATTCCTTCGGTATCCATAATAAATAGATACCACTAACCCCTGGAGTAGTTCTAAAAATTAAATACTACGTGTGTTAACAATCAAATTTTTTCACCCGTTATGTACTACCTTTTACACGTGTAGAGGGGGAGAGGGGGGGGGGGGGGAAGGGGAGAGGGAAAAGGGGGAAAGAGGGGGAGAGAGGAGATAGAAAGGGTAAAAGAGGGGGAGGAGGAAGAGTTGGGGGGGGAGGGATAAGAAAGGGGGGGGAGAGAGAAAAGTGGGGGGAGAGAAAGGGGAGAGAGGAGAAAGAGAGGGAGAGGGAGAGAAAAAAGAGAAAGGGAGAAAGGGGGGAAAGAGGGTATTGAGAGGGAAAAAACCGAGGGGGGGGAAAAGGTAAAAGGTCCCGTGGGGGAGGCGGTCAAATTTCCCAAAGGGTACTGTGGTACTCACCCAGTTGGGGTTTCAGGGGCGAACCCAGCTCCTGGCCCCCCCCGATGTGTATGTGGTTTGCGGCGTGTGTGGTGTGTGGCACGTCAGTTTTTTATATGTCCCCGAAAAACAATTCACTTCTGTTATCCGTAATACTAAAGAGATACCACTAACCCCGAAGTAGTTCCCAATAATTATAATACAGCGGTGTTTAAAAAAGTCATTCTTTCACCAAATTATGTACTACCTTTTTCACATGTGTGAGGAGGGGAGGGGGTGGGGGAGAGAGAGAAAGGGTAAAAGAGGGGGAGAAGGGGGAGAGAAAGGGTAGAAAAGGGGGAGAGAGGAAGAGTAGGGGTGAGGGGGAAAAAACCAAGGGGGGGGGAGAGAGAAATGTGGGGGGAGAGAAAAAGGGAAGAGAGGGGGAAAAAGAGGGAGAGGGGGGAAAGGAGAGGAGAAGGAGGGAAAGAGGGTATTTAAGGGAGAAACGCGAGGGGGGGGAAAGGTAAGAGGTCTGTGGGGGCGGTCAAAATTTCCAAAGGGTCAGGTGGTCTCACCTAGTTGTGGTTTCAGGGGCGAGACCCAGCTCCTGGCCCCCAGTGGTATGTGTGGCACGGGGTGTGTGTTGAGCACGTCAGTTTTTTTATATGTCCCAGAAATACAAAAACACTTCTGGTATCCGTAATATAATGAATACCATTTAAAACTGAAAGTAGTTCAATAAATTTAAACTAGCGTGTGTTAAAAGTCATCTTTCACCTAGTTTGTACTACCCCTTTTTCTACATGTGTACCCCTACTTTCTTCTCAATTGTACGCTTTGTGTCCCAACCTTATCTCTCGAAAATTTTTCAGAGCTGTATCCCATTCCACGACTTAATCCTCCTGCTTAATCCTTCCCACAAAGTTTTTTCTTCCTCTATGTAGGGGTTGGTGAGAAATCGCTCTGGAGCAGGGGTTTAGATATCGAGTTTTCCATGACCGCGGGGCCGGGTCTATCCTCAGACTTTCCCCCAACCAAAACAGGGATTTTTACTTTTCTGGCAGGGGGACTCCCCCAGTGCCCGATTACGATGCTCGCTGTACATGTTTCTGTCGTGACTCGTGCACCTCGCCCTTCCGGCTTGCTTCTTTTTATTCTTATCCGTTGCCCTTTTGAGTCCTATTTAACACTTATACTTGTATACTGACTTTTTTTAATTTACATTTCCCTTTGGGTAAGTACCTACTTATTTGTGATGACACCCAGTGTTTGGCGGCGCTACTCCTCAGGCCTTTGCTGCCACCACCTCTGTTATTAATATTTATGTATATGTATGTATATATATATTATCCCCTTTTCTGGCTAGCTTGTTCACTCTGTGTGCTACATCCATTTGTCGTTAGCCACCCTCTTTTAAATTTCTATTTGGTCTTTTTCTTTTATTCACTCGGTATGAGTGTGTTTTGTGGTGTGTGTGTGTTGTGTGTGTGGTGTGTGTGTTTTGTGTGGTGTGTGTGTGTTGAGTGTGTGTATGAGTGTGTGTGTGTGTATGAGTGTGGTGGTGATGAGTGTGTGTGCATGTGTGTGTATGAGTTTGTGTGTGTGTGTGTGTGTGTGTGTGTGGTGTGTGTTGTGTGTTGTGTGTGTGTTTTATGTGTGTGTGTGTGTATGAATTTGTTTGTGTGTGTGTGTGTGGAGAGAGAGATCAGCAATCAACATTTGCACCAATACTCACTACAGTTGTGACCGGGTGTGAAAGTGTGAATTGCTCATTACCCCTAAAATTTGTTCTGATTGCAGCCATGTACAAACGTAAGTAACCTTCTTACAGTATTCATTACCTTTGTAACTTTAGTTCATTACCCTTTTTTACTTGTGAGTTCTTACCTTTTACTAGTTCAGCCATCAAAACTTTGGAGCCCGTCCCCGGACCCAATTGTGTACCTCTGTAATCTGTAAATACCTTTTTAACTTGTCATGATTGTGACTAGACCTACCTGGAGTTCATTACCCTTTTTAAATTGTGAGTTCATTACCTTTGTAAATTGTGAATTCATTACCTCTGTAACTTGCTCAGCTATCAAAACTTTGAGGGGCCCCGTCCCTGGACCCATTATGTACCTCTGTAATCTTTTGACTACCGCCCACAGGGAGGGGTAGGGGGTGCATAATAAACATTTTAAACTAAAAAAAAATTTGTGCCATGTCAGAACATCGCCAAATCTGACACTGCCATTTTTTCTTTAACCCCCTCCCCCATGCAGGCCCTGAGGGGCCTCACGGGACTTCACCCCCCCCACCCCGAAACCCCAGCCTTCTGTTCCAACGCACTGTCCATCGAGGTGCCACTGGCCTCCCCCCTCTCACACACAACCCCCGCCTCAACCCAGTCTCCTGCTTTTGGACTCTCCCCCCGTTAGGCTGAAACTGCCTTTAACACTGTCGCCAATCCACAAAAAGCCATCACCGGGGCCGGATTAAGTCCCCGGCCTGGGCATTCAGTTTCGTGGGGCCCTTTAGTTAAGGGAAGCAAGCGCCCCCCTTCCAGCTTGGGGGGGGGGGGGGTGGGTGTGGCTGTTTAAGGTCAAATTAAATCATTCTGGCTATTTAGTTTAAATTAATAGGGAAAGTACATCAAGACAACCAAAACCATTTCCCAACAGCCATTTAACTATTGTTAAATCATGCTTTTTTAAAGAAAATAAACCAAGCAGCATAGTTTACTAAATTAGTCTATAAAGTAGTGACATCATGTACCTTTTATATTCAGCATAACCACTCAGCACTATTATTCCCTTTATAAATCCTGACCATTATTTTATCACTGCATCATGCATAAGACTATCAAATCAAAAAAACCCAAAGAAAGTAAAAATTTTTAAAATTCACAGGCACTTCTTAATAAACTTTTTTCTGGATTTCAATTGGCAAAATATCAATTAATTCTGAAAATCATATTTCTTTTTAGATCACCCTCAAGGGTCAACAAGGCAGGTTACAAAATTTTGTTTTGGCTCATTTTTTGAACGGAGCTGGTTTTTCCTCTTTTCGAAACAGAAAATGAAGTTCTCCTTACGTTAGTAGCTGGAAGTGTAGGAAAAGGGCGATACACATGTCAACATTAGGGGGGTTTTTCTGAATCCACATTTTTTAAATTTTAAAAGCAGCGAGAGCGCAATTTTTCAGTGGGCTTTAATTGTTCATAACCCAAAAAAAAACTATTTCTTCAAAAAATGTGCCTGAACATCTGTAAAAGGTGTTGTTGCAACTTTAAGCAGCTTCTCTAAATTCGCATTGCAATATAAATTTTGAACGAAATCCAAACTTGTCATGAGTTTCTGGAAATTTCTTTCTTTTCCCAATTTCTGTAATCTGAATCCGAATGACGAAGTATGTTGCGTTTTAATTTTCCTTGGTAGCAAAAACAATTTCATTGTCTGGCCTTAAAAAATTGCTTTGCCTTTTCCCTTGCCGCTGTGACAGCCCGGAAAACTGTAGTCTTTCACCACAGTTTAGCTTTCTCTTCAAAAATTTAAAAAGTTTCTCACTGCGAAGGGGTTTTTCAAATTCCATAAGCCTGCAAGGGGTTTTAGTAAGTACCCATTTAATTTAAATTTTTCTGAAGTGCTTTTCGGGGCATTTAACCGTTCCATATACAGTCCCAAAGCACACAGAAAAGGCCCAAATCAAATTTTCCCAAATTTTGATCCAAAGCTGGGCTTCGTTTTCTTGTAGTTGCTGTCTGGTCTTCACTTGCTATTTGGATCAAAGCAAAGTATTTCAGCAAAGCTTCTTTCAAAGCATGTGTGCATCATGCTGGCTGACCACCTTTGTTTTGATAATGATTTGAGACATCTCCATAAATGGTTGACTTATATACCCACCGAGTTTTTTTGAAGCAAGAAAAAATTAAAGAGTGCGGGGAAAATCCAAAAAATGAAACTGCACGACAAAACACCCGCAGCACTGCCCCAAAAGAAAAGAGATGTGTGAGCGGGGGCACTTTTCAAAAGTGGTTGATTTGCTTGATACGGGCTTGCAATCCATTATATTTACCCGCATTTACTTGCATTGTCGTAGACTGGCCACGGCAATCCAAAATGAGAGATCATTTTTTCAAGCAGAGTTTTCCATACTACATTCACTTTGTTTCTCCCCCATGGCCTAAAGAGGAATAATTTTTTATAAAGCTTTCTACGGGCTTACCAGGGAGGACAAAGGAAAATGAATGTAAATTGATCTGATTAAATTTCTGGTGTTGAATCTCCCTCATTGCAAGATTTGCAGTTTTCACAGCTGCATGATTTTATTGGGATTTTTAGTCACAGTTCAAAAAATTTTATTGCATATATAATAACATGAAAGATACAGGCCTCTTCCTGCATTCCCAAGGCGTGACACATGATTTGCTAAGAAGGGATCAATTGTGCTAACAGTTTATGATTCCTGGGAAATTTGCCTTTGTTTTCCAAAACCAAAAACCTCATTTTCTCCACGGAAAGCAAGTCCCTTGAGCTAAAAATTTTACAACAAAAACAATCTTCTAGAACTTTTCTCAGTAATTTCGCCTTTTTCATTTTTTTCCAATGAGAATCCAAAACCTTTTTTTGGCACAAATACACTGGCAAAAGCACCCTGTAGGGTGCTGTTGTCATGTTCCTCGAAACGTTTGGGAAATTTTTTCCAGCTTTGAACCCCGTGTAAAGGGTATTTTCTTTGGTACAAAATAGTCTGCAGCTAAAACTCACTTTTCTTGAGCTTTCAGAGTTACCACCAGATTTTTTTCACAGTTTTAAAATTGCAAGCTCCTAAAAAACTAGATGATTTTAAAAACGACGATTTCCATCATCATAAACCTTTGCTTTTTCCCCTAAAGTCAAGTTCAGATTTTGACTAAAATTTTCGCAATGAAAGCATTCTAGAGAATTGGGGTTACTTTTTGGCCATGAGGACGATCTTTTTAAGACAAATCCTGGGATGAAAGCCCGTTGAGACATTGGGGGAGACACAAAAGAAAGATGCGGCTGAGAAATAATGGAGGGAGGCTTCCGTATGATTACGTGTCGCAGATTCAACGTACGGTAACATCAGAAAATGTTTTCGTGAGCATGTCTGTGATCTTTTTGCAGCTTCCTACTTTTCTTTTTTTGTTCTTCTCTTGAATTTTCTTCTTTTTTTTTTCCCGTGACCCACTGCATAAGAAAAGTCCCAAATCACGTTCACGAGATCCTAAGAGGAGTATCACTGTCTGTAATCATGCAAAAACAAAATTTTGCATTTCAATTATTATTAATTTTTTAAGTATTATTATTAAAAAAAAAAATTTTTTCTGTCAAATTGGGGGTATGGCCCCTTTTAGCCCCCCTTTTCCCGGGTGCGCATCAAAAATTCAAAAAGTTCCAAAAGGATCATATACAGAACTTTACCATGTTGGTTATGATTTGGGGTACGAAATTTTACTAATTCTCCTCCTTTATCTCCAAATTTCTTTAAAAAAGAATTTATACGAGTCCCAAAAACAAAGCCAATGGTATTTTTATTACCATTTTCAAAACTAAACAATCATTATGTTTTGCATAATACATGGCCCACCACCCCTAAAAGGACATGAGATTAAAGAATGCGGGACAATTTTTAGTTTCACCCCAAACCAAGATTTTCGATGTGGGTTATGTGTTTCTGGGGAAAATGTGAAATTTAAATTTATGTTTCTCATCAAAACCGTCGCAACTTGAAAAAATAAGCATTTGCGATGGGGAAATGATGTGAACATCAGCAATTTAGATCTGTTATTTAAATGAAGACTTAAAGACAGGAAAAAATGCTTTTAAAACCCAAAAGGGGTCCGTTTGCGTTTTTTAGTTTTTCTTTTTTTGTATTTTACCAAAAAAGCGTCATACTTTTCCATGCGCTTTACTGTCAAGTAACCCCAGGGGAAAAAAAACTTTATCCAAACTTCAGTTAAATTTTCACAGTACAAGTCAATTTTCGGTAAATTACTACAGAAAATTGGAGGGGAATCTCCCAACTCACCCATTGCGGGGGAAAAACAGGTTTTGATGTAAACAAAGGGGTGTTTAGTGTTGCCATCTATGGTTTGGTTTTTTTTTTTTACTTTATTTTATTAATTATTTTGTTTTTGTTAATTTTTAAAAACAATTTTCTTCCCAAAAACTTGAACTTTTTAGGAGGGACCCCCCCTTTTCACTTCACCATGTTGCAGTCTTGGGTGGGCCCCCGAACCCCTTGACCACGGGGCCCCCAAAAGCGCGGGGCCCTAGGGAAATCCCATTTGCCGTGCGGTAATCCGGGCCCCGGCCATCATTTTGGGCGCCCAAAATTGCACCTCTTCGCTCACGACTGTACTATTTATGGGCTGGTTAATCCCGGGGTTCCCCAAACCCCTCCCGTTTCCACAGGAGGAACCACCCCTCCCCCTGTGACGACCTCCCTCCTCCTTGACCCCGTTCTCCCAGGGACCACCCTATGTGCAATGCCTTTCCTCTTGCCCTCCAGGACCGATTTTTGCTTGCCACACCTGCTCCTGTCGCATAACACCACACAGGCGGCACATACACCTTGCCAGCTTTTCTAGTTTTAAAAAACTCAAGTTTATACTTGGGTTGGGGGTCCCACAATTTTAAAATTAAATCCTTTAAAAGTTATTACCCCCCTAAAGGGGGGAAAGAGAATCTTTTAAAAACCTCAAATTTTTTAAGTTAAAAAGGGCCTTAGAAACCCCCTGTAAGGCCCCTCACAAATTCCCTTGGGCCCCGTTATGACATCTTCGAAAACCCAAGTCCCTTCATTGCTTAAAAGCCTTTTGACCTTACCCCAAATTTAAGGGATGCCCCAAAATTTTATTAAACTTGGAACCACCTGGGTTAACGTTATCCCCCTTACTCTTCCCAAAAAATCCCTCCCACACAAGCACCCCCTTTTTTAGCCGTTAGAAACCCAAAATCAAAACACGCACCCCTCATCCACTCCAAAGTTTCGCCCTTGCCGAAACGGGCTTCCATTTTTTAAAAGGGGTTTGGACACCCGGGCAAAGCCTTAATTTTTCCCCACCCGATTAGTAAAACCACCGGTAATTTTCCCCACGAAAAAGACAAATTTAAAAAAATTTCTAAAAACCCTAAAAAAAAACCAGAAGAAAAAAAAGCCAGATTCCACTCACCGGATCAAAGAAATAATTTCCAGCCAAACTTTCCCTTTTTTTCCCGAGGCGGGGGGAAAAGGAAAAAAGGTTTTGTGGGAAAATTTGATTTTTCATCGAAAAAAAACACTGGAAGGCGATTTTCTCGAACAAAAAAACACGCATCATGAGGTATGCGCGTGTTATCGGTGAAGATCCGGAAGTAAGTTATTGTTTTATTTCACGAAGCCCATCATTTATTATTGAAGTAAATTAAATGATTTTCACCGGAATCAATTTAACAATGATTGTTCTAAAATTTTGGTCGAGGAAAAATAGAAATTTTCCCAATATTTTGGGATTTGCGGGGGAGTAAAAGGTAAGATATTTGCTACTGTCAGAAACTTAGCAACTTTTATTTGTAGAATAAAGATATTTACGGGGTTTCCTAAACCAAAAAAATCGCAATAGCATTGTTTAATGAGTAACAAGTCCATTACAGCTTTTCGAAGTGCCATTTAGGCCGCAGTTAGTTTAATATGTTTATTATGCACCCCATACCCATCCTGTGGGGGGTTGTCAAAAGATTACGAGGCACATAATGGGTCCAGGGACTGGGCCCCAAGTTTTGATAGTTGAGCAAGTTACAAACGTAATGAACTACAGGTACATCTGGTCACAATCATGACAGTTACAAAGGTAATTACAGATTACAGAGGTACATAATGGGTCCAGGACTGGGCCCCCCAAAGTTTTGATAGCTGAACTAGGTACAAAGTTAATGAACTCACAAGTTACAAAAGTAAAGAATCCTGTAAGTAAATTTACCCTTACTTACGTTTATACATGGCTACAATCATGAACAAATTATTTGAGTAATGAACAATTTCCTTGTCCACACCCGGTAACAACTGTAATGAGTTTCTGGTGCAAATATTGATTGTTGAGTCTCACACCACCACCCCACACACACACACACACACACACACACACCACACACACCACACCAAATAGGTGAGTACACACGCAAAAGAGTATACATACACATACGGTACAAGCACCACACATATAAAGAGTATACAAACACACACGAGTATAAGCACTCACACATATACGAGATACATACACACAATAGTACAGGCACTCACACATATATGAATACACAAATACACTTGCAGACACACACACACATTAGGCCGAAGGCTTGCTAAATGTCATTTTCATTAAATACTTTTTTTTTCAATTTTGGGGGCTTGTTATAGAAACTTTCACAAAATAAGGAGAGTGAACATTCTTCACGTACACCAAAAATGAAAGAAGTCAAACGAGCAAAAAACTGAAGGTCCAAATGCCTCTTTGCCTCCTCTAAGGGGCATGCCCTAAGGGAGAGGTTAAGGGAACTCGACCTACATCTAAGGACCTTGTCATAATGGTGCAGTGGTTGGGACAGGCAGGAGCGACCTTTTTCTAAACCCGTGTTGCCCTGGGTTGTGTAACTGATGGTATCTAGGTGGTTGGGGCGATCTTGCTTTTAGAACCCTCTCAAAATTTTTTATTAAATGGGACGTTAGTGCTCGGTCTATAATTCTTTACAATTACTTTACGCCACCTTGTGGAGTGGGGCTATGTCTGTTGTTTTTAGTGTGTGTGGGATGCCCCCTGTGTCCATGCTCCCTCTCCATGGAATGCTGAAGGCTCGTGAAAGGGGCTTCTGCATTTCTTGATGAACGCAGAATTCCACGAGTCAGGATCGGGGGGAAAGAGTGCATGGGCATGTTATTCATGCCCATGCATGAAAAAACTTGTGATGATAGGATAATATCAAAGCTTTTAGAATTGCCCAATTTATTAAACACTGAGTCATACTGGGAGTTAATATCTCACTTATTTCTTTGCTGTTATCTGTGCAATTTCCATCTCGTCTAAGAAAGGGGTCCATTATTTGATGTTGGTTTTGTCTTAGATCTGGAATACTAAATGGCATAAGAAATATTTTTTTTTTCAGTTTCATTTATGGCTTTAAGTTTTTCCTGAGTTTCTTGTCTCCTGTATAAATTCCTTAAGCTTAAATTTTTTGCATTTGCTATTTCTCTGCCCAATGCCTCCCTTCGTATTTCAGATATACTGGCTTCTTCAAGCAGCACTGTGATTCTTCGCCTTCGCCTCTATAGGGTGCATCTCTCTCTTTCTAGTTCACATCTCGAGTTTACCTCTTTTCTAGGCAAAGATTCGGATAGGGTTGTTTAGGATATCCTCCCAGCTTGTTTAATTCAAGACATAGTTGACTTGATCCCACAGTACATTTTGTTATTGAAGTTGAATTTGGTGAAGGCACCTTCATAATGATCACCCTTTGCTGGTCAGGAGCCCCGCACATACATGTTTATACCCCCATTATTGTGAGGGAAAAATTCAATAGATAGGAGTAGAGAGGGAGTATATAGTAAAAAATAGTTTCATTGCCCGGGTACTTGATAAGGTTTGGGTAAGTCAAGCTCCCCCTATTCCCGCCTTTTTCCCCCACCCCGAAAGTGATAGTTTGACTGCCGCTGCTTGTTAAGGTAGGGTCAGTCTAGCTCCCGCTACCCCCTTCCCCCCCTTCCCCCCCCCCCCCCGAAAGGTGACGTGTGGGGCTCCGGTCCAAACAGTAATCACTAGACTCACAGCTCCCAGCACTACTGTAAGTACATGCCTGCCTTGTATTCTAGTGGATTTATTGGTTGAAAGCTTCACTTTTGACCAATAATAAACTTAGTCCTTTCAGTCTTGCTCTAGGTTGACTGTTGTGATAATCACCACATCTTTTAGGTATTGTACTTATCATGGAGAGTGATTTCTTAAGCGTGGTTAACCTGTCTATCTTTCCAGCTTTTGGGTGATAGAGAGGGTCACCTGCCAATCATGAGCAGAACTGATGGAGATGAACTAACATCCTGAGACTTCCCCTTTTTGGATTTAATTACCTGTGCACCTGTATAAATTGCAGGGCGTAACCCCATCATTGCAGTGGTAAAGAACCTGCTTTCCTGTCATCGGGGTATAATACTCAAGCTATACTTGAAGAACGAACCGGTGGGTTGTAACCAACACCTGAGACCCCCCCCCATCATCCCAACGACATCCCCGTGTCACCAACACCAGACACCCCTATATATATTAGCATTGAATTTAGTTATTTATATTTTTAATTTTTCATTTTTTTTAAAGTAGGATTAATATTTTATATCTAAGTGTTTTATATTTTCTATATAATAAAGTTTTTTATGTTTGTCTGTTATTATTTCTTTTTCTATTCACTAATTTTCCTGAGGAGGAGCCAGCCTTGGTAATACTGTCTGAAGTTGTTACAGGGCTGAGTAAGCCTTCACAAGTGGCGACCTTGCCAGGATCAACTCGATTAAACAAGATTCCAACTCCATCTCGAATCTACCATTGGAACTTCAATGCCGCATACCACAGATGGTTACCACCAGCCATGAGTAATCATTCTCTATGGTAGGACTACAGTACACGGTATTTAAAAGATTTGGTGATTGTTATAGTCTCAATTTATTGTAAGTCAAGTCAAGGCAGGAATACTAGTTAATTCTGCTATCTATTTTTGTGTGAGCTTGAAACACTTTGGAGGATTAGACTCTAGGGACCCGAGATTTTCCAGTGACAATTTGTTTCATTGAGCTCTTCATTATATCAAGGGAACTGTCATAGGACACTCTTGATTTGTTGGTGAGAAGATTGGATGGTCAAGGGACCCCATTCTACTTACTGTTTGCTCGGAGCCGGCATAGAACCCTTCGTTTTAATTAATACATATTGTTTAATTGAAGTAGGGATCGAGCCCTCTGGTTTATTTCCAGTTTGAGCAGAGAAGGAATTGAACCCTCCGTTTTCTTTAATACCCGTTTCATTTCCCCTGATAGTTTAAGTTATTCATGCAAGTATAGATGAATACCAGTTTTGGATGAATGCTGGAAGTAAGTTAGGAATAACAGGGAAAAATTTAGAATCTTTCATTAGTGCTAAGATCCAGGAAAGACTTGAAAGAGAGAGAATTGAGAGAGAAGAAAGACAGTTAGAAAGGAAAAGAGAAGAAGAAAAGGAGAGAGAGAGAATCGAAAGAGAAGAGAAAAAGGAGAGAGAGAGAGAATTGAGAGAGAAATCCAAGAAAGACAGAAAGAGAGAGAGAAGACAAAAAGGAGTGTGATAGACTTGATCGTGAGGAGAGAGCTAGAGTACATGAAAAACAAGTTAAATTAAGAAAACTTGAGGGAAGAGCAAAGGATAGAGAAGTTGAGGAAAAAGCTAGAGAATGTGAGGAAAAAGCTAGAGAACGTGAGGAAAAAGCTAGAGAACGTGAGGAAAAAGCTAGAGAACTTGAGGAAAAAGCTAGAGAACTTGAGTTAATAGAGAGAGAAAAGGATAGCGAGCTCAAAAAATCTCACCTTGAATTAGAGAATAGAAAGTTAACTCTTACACAACAACAATTAGGGAAAGGAGTAATTGAACATCATGCAGCTAGTGCACATATTCCAACACCTAATTTACCTCCCTTCACAGAGGGGGAAGACATAACTTCATACATTATCAGGTTTGAAAATACTGCTAGCCTCTGTGAATGGCCTGCTGACACCTGGGCTACCAGGTTAGGAATGTTATTTTCTGGTACAGCCTTGAATATCTTTGCAACTTTGTCGCAGGATATTATATGTAATTATAACCTACTGAAGAAGGCAATCCTTAAAGCATACCAAAAAACCACTAATTCTTACAGGAAAGATTTCAGGTATGCCACCTTACAGCCAGGCCAGAACTTTCAGCAGTTACAGGTAACACTCTTTCGTTTGTTCAACTTTTGGATAGAGAGTTCAGGAATTGATCACAGTTATGAATCTCTTAGAGACTTCATGGTTGCTGACCAGTTCCTGACAGCTCTTCCTCACCAGATACGAACATTCATTAGAGAACATAACCTGATTAAAGCTGAGGAAGTTGCTGAGGCTGCTGACCTGTATGATGAGGCTCACAATCCCTATAAAGACCTAAAGGGATCGAACCCTAAGGGCAAGGGTTCATCAGACCTTAAGATATCAAAGCCTCTATTGGAAAGTAAAATGACTTCTTTTATTCCTGTTTGTCATTTGTGTGGTGTTAAGGGACATAAACGTCCAGATTGTCCTTCTAAGAAGGTCCAAAAAGTTGGAAGATGTTTTAAAGACTGTAATGACAAAGCACCCTTCTGTTCAGGAACAGTTAATGGACTTAATGTATCTACCATTTTACGAGACACTGGATGCACATGTATAGTCATTTCTGATAAGCTGTTCCCTAACCTTAAAGAAACTCATTCCTCTGCTATACTTTCAGACTACTTGGGCCGTACGGACGCTTTTCCTACCATCCGTTGTTACATTAGGTCTAAATGGTTCACAGGTTGGTCTGAAGCCGTACTAGCTCCCATCACTTCTTGCTCCGTACTAATACGTAATGTAAAAGGTGCCATTCTTCCTTCTGAGGTTGACCTTTCATCACCAAAGGTGGACATAAGTGTTTCAGATCCTCTTCCTGTAGAGTCAGAGAAGCCCCTCGAAAGTTCAGATGAGACAATGTCTCGCGAGATTCATGTGGGATTAAAAACCAATGATGCTACTCTCGAAAGCGAGGTAGTAGGATCGCTGGTTCATTTGTTAGATGAAAGTGAAGATATCACCTCCAATACCATAAATGTCTTGACTAGGGCTCAGACCAAAGCCCAGGTTTCTCCTACTGTCCATCCTTTGATTTTCCCTGACTTTAAGCCTTTAGATATAGCGAAGGACTCCTTTGTCAATTTCCAACATAATTGCCCTTCTCTTCAGAACTGCCATAATGCCGCTAAACAAAATCAAGTTATCCAAAGGAAAAACTTTTCATATAAATTTGAATATATAAAAGGTATCTTGTACAAGTCAGTATTCAACAGTTAGGTATCTTTATTTCGAAACGTTTCGCCTACACAGTAGGCTTCTTCAGTCGAGTACAGAAAAGTTGATAGAAGCGGAAGAGACTTGAAGACGATGTAATCAGTCCATCACCCTTAAAGTTTTTGAGGTGGTCAGTCCCTCAGTCTGGAGAAGAGCATTGTTCCAAAGTCTGAAACAATATTGTTTCAGACTTTGGAACAATGCTCTTCTCCAGACTGAGGGACTGACCACCTCAAAAACTTTAAGGGTGATGGACTGATTACATCGTCTTCAAGTCTCTTCCGCTTCTATCAACTTTTCTGTAATCGACTGAAGAAGCCTACTGTGTAGGCGAAACGTTTCGAAATAAAGATACCTAACTGTTGCATATGTGTCTTTCCTAACAACCTGTCGGTATTTTATACCATTTTAATGTTCAAGTCAGTATTCAAATTAAATTCAGATGAGATAGACTATTCCATCTTAGTTGTTCCAAGTCAATGCAGAGAGATTGTTCTTAAAATGGCTCATGACCTGCCAGTGGCCGGACATTTCTCGCATCGTAAAACCTTAAATAAAATTAGGGAAATCTATTTTTGGCCAAAAATGTCCTCAGATATCACTACCTATTGTAGATCGTGTAAAGTTTGCCAACTGTCATCCTCCCGAGGTACCAGGCGAGTACCTATGGTCAAAATGCCAGTCTTTACGGTGCCTTTTGAAAGAGTAGCTATTGACATCGTTGGTCCTTTATCTCCACTTTCATCTGGGGGACATAGATATATATTAACATTAGTTGATTATGCTTCGAGTTTCCCTGAAGCCATACCCTTAAAGACCATAACTACTACAGAGGTGGCTGAAGCCCTTTTGTCCATCTTCTCCAGAGTGGGCATCCCTAGAGAAATTTTGTCTGACCGTGGGACACAATTCACATCTGACTTAATGCAACATTTATACCAACTTCTGGGAGTGAAGCCTCTCTTCACCACACCCTATCATCCCAGCTGTAATGGGAGGATTGAGCTCCAGCATTCGATTCTCAAGTCCATTTTAAGGAAACTTTGCTCCCTTAAACCTAAGGAGTGGCATCGTTACCTACCCTGTGCTTTGTTTGCCATGAGGGAAGTTCCCAGTGACTCTTTGGGGTTTTCACCTTTTGAACTTCTCTATGGTAGACAGGCCAGAGGCCCATTGTCCATCCTTCATGACTTATGGACTAATGAGGAGATGAGTGCTGAGGTTCAGTCTTCTTATCAGTTTCTCCTTGACCTTAGATCCAAACTTGAGGAGACCTCTGACATAGTTTCGAAAAACCTAAGCTTGTCAATGGACCAGTACAAAACCTATTTTGATTCCAAAAGTCAGAGGAGAAGTTTTAAAGTAGGAGATGAAGTTCTTGTACTTTTGCCTATCAAGTCGAATAAATTATTAGTAGCATGGAAAGGTCCATATAAAGTATTAAAAATTTGTGGGAAAGTTGACTACCTCATAGATGTTAAGGGGAAACCTAAACTTTATCATATCAACATCCTTAAGAAATATTACCGAAGAAATTCTGTTAACTGCCTTAATAACTTTGACTTAGTTTTTCCACACGAACTTGATAAAACAACTGAAGAATGTAAGGTGTGAGTAATTGACACCTCTAACTTAGACTATGATGAAGCACTACATGACTTGGTGACTTTTGACCACTCGGACGCAACCAACATTAATATTAATGAATCTTTGGATGACCATAAGAGACATGAACTACTTCAATGTGTGAGTAACTTTTCAGACGTCTTTACTGATATTCCATGTGTTACTTCCACGGTAGTCCATAAGATTGACTTAGTGACGGACAATCCTATCAAACGAAAATTATACCCAGTTCCAGTTCACCTTAGGGATGCATTTGACCGAGAGGTAGACAAATTATTAAAACTAAAGATCATTGAACCTTCAGTATCTTCATATTGTTCACCAGTAGTCATGGTTAAGAAGGAGGATAATTCATATAGACTTGCTATTGACTTCAGAGGCCTTAATGCTATAACTCGGTGGGATGCTGAGCCTATGCCCTTAATAGATAGCGATCTTCACAAATTTTATGACGCTTCCTTCTTTTCAGAGATTGATATTGCGCAGGCATATCATCAAGTAATGTTAGATCCTTCTTCTAAGCAGTACACCGCTTTTCCTACACTCCAAGGACTGATGCAATATAGAACTATGCCCTTCGGTTTGGTAACTGCCTGTGCTACCTACGTGAGACTGATGAGAAAGGTCTTGGGTAATATGCCAAACGTTTCAGTTTATTTTGATAACATTTACCTAATGACATCCACGTGGGGCGAACATATCCAAACATTAACATCAGTTTTGCGTAGGTTACGCTCACATGGCCTCACTGCCAAGCCGAAGAAATGCTTCCTTGGGTATAACAAGATTATATATCTTGGACTGATACTTTCTAATAACTCTCTGCAGCCTCTCCCCAGTAGAATTTAAATTCCCCAAAACCAAGAAGCTCATGTGTAGTTTTCTTGGTTCTGTAAATTTTTATGCACGGTTCATCCCGAACCTTACTGATCTTACAGGCATCTTATCCTACTTCCTTAAAAAGTCTGTGAAGGAACCTCTTGAACTTTCCGACGTAGCTCATCAAAAGTTTAATGAGATTAAAAGTATCTTTTTGAAAGACCCTATACTTAAGATTCCAGATATAAATAAAACATTTTGTTTAAGAACTGATGCCTCCAATACTGGCTTAGGTGCGGTGTTACTACAATACCATGATGGTACTCCCTTCCCTGTATGCTTCTTAAGCTGGAAACTCCTTCCCGCAGAAATGAGATACTCCACCATAGAAAAGGAATGTTTAGCCCTTGTGTGGGGTATCTCCAAACTTAAATTTTATTTGCTGGGAAAAGAATTCATTTTAGAAATGGATTACAAACCATTGATATACCTAGAAACTTTCAAGGGAACCAACAGTCGCCTCTTGAGGAGGACATTGGCACTCCAGGCTTTTAAGTTCCATATTGTGTATATCAATGGTTCATCCAATTATTTCTCTGACTGGTTAAGTCGTGACAGTCAGTAGAAGATTTCTTGCCTTACGCGACTTCCACATGTTAGAACTTTTTCCTCACCTATTCTTCTTATACTCCTTGACTATAAGTCTTGGTATGGGGGAGTGTGAGGGAAAAGTTCAATAGATAGGAGTAGAGAGGGAGTATATGTAGTAACAATAGTTTCATTGCCAGCTACTTGTTAAGGTGGGGTAAGTCAAGCTCCCACTATTCCCGCCTTTTTTCCCCTCCCCGAAAGTGATAGTTTCATTGCCGGCTACTTGTTAAGGTAGGGTATGTCAAGCTCCCGCCTTTTTTCCCCCACCCTGAAAGTGATAGTTTGACTGCCGGCTGCTTGTTAAGGTAGGGTCAGTCTAGCTCTCACTATCCCTTCCCCTCCTTCCCCCCCCCCCGAAAGGTGACGTGTGGGGCTCCGGTCCAAACAGTAATCACTAGACTCACAGCTCCCAGCACTACTGTAAGTACATGCCTGCCTTGTATTCTAGTGGATTTATTGGTTGAAAGCTTCACTTTTGACCAATAATAAACTTAGTCCTTTCAGTCTTGCTCCAGGTTGACTGTTGTGATAATCACCACATCTTTTAGGTATTGTACTTATCATGGAGAGTGATTTCTTAAGCAGTGGGTAACCTGTCTATCTTTCCAGCTTGGATGACAGAGATGGTCACCTGCCAATCAACGAGCAGAACTGATGGAGATGGACTAACATCCTGAGACTTCCCGTTTTTGGATTTAATTACCTGTGCACCTGTATGAAATTGCAGGAGGTAACCCCTCATCATTGCAGTGGTAAAGAACCTGCTTTCCTGTCATCGGGATATAATACTCAAGGCTATACTGTGAAGAACAAACCGGTGGGTTGTAACCAACGCCTGAGACACCCCCCCCCATCATCAACGACACTCAGTGTCACCAACACCAGACACCTCTATATATATTAGCGTTGAATTCAGTTATTATTTATATTTTTCATTTTTCATTTTCTTTAATGTAGGATTAATATTTCATATCTAAGTGTTTTATATTTTCTATATAATAAAGTGTTTATGTTTGTCTGTTATTATTTCTTTTTCTATTCACTAATTTTCCAGAGGAGGAGCGAGCCTTGGTAATACTGTCTGAAGTTGTTACAGGGCTGAGTAAGCCTTCACAATTATGTTGTGGTCAGGAGCCCTGCACATACATGTTTATACCTCCATTATGTTGTGGTCAGGAGCCCTGCACATACATGTTTATACCTCCATTATGTTGTGGTCTGAGTCTACTGTCTTTGATACCGTTATATTTCGTATCAGATCATTGTTGGTGAAAATGAGGTCAAGTGTACATTCCAGTTTTTTTTGGCTCTATTCAAAGTGAAGCAGAAGTGAACATGCAAGGTGAAGTACAGGTGAACATACAAGGTAAAGTACAGGTGAACATGCAAGGTGAAGTACAGGTGAACATGCAATGTGAAGTACAGGTGAACATGCAAGGTGAAGTACAGGTGAACATACAAGGTGAAGTACAAGTGAACATACAAGGTGAAGTACAGGTGAACATGCAAGGTGAAGTACAGGTGAACATGCAAGGTGAAGTACAGGTGAACATGCAAGGTGAAGTACAGGTGAACATGCAAGGTGAAGTACAGGTGAACATGCAAGGTGAAGTACAAGTGAACATGTAAGGTGAAGATATAGAGTGAACTTCAGGTGAAGGTGTAAGGGTGAACTGCAGTGCAAGTATAAGGTGAACTTCAGGTGAACATGCAAGACAAAGTACAAATGAAGGTGCACAGGTGAAGGTGCACAGGTGAAGGTGCACAGGTGAAGGTGCACAGGTGGAGGTACACAGGTGGAGTGTTACAAAAAACGCGATTCTAAAAGCTTAGAGATCTCCAGTGAATACTAGAAAGGACTGCCCTTCTAGCATCCAGCCTGTTACTGGGTTTTCGTAACAAGTAGTCAGTATCCTTGTCCAATTATTCATTAGAATTCATTATGATTAAATAGTCCTTCAGGATTACAACTGGTAGGCTACTAACTAGAGAAATTAAAATTTAATTAATTTATTAAGTTGTCTAGGCGAATATCAAATTAAATTAAATTAATCACAGTAATCAAAATAATATTAATCACTTCTCTCGTGTACAGTAGTATTGTGCTGAAAGCACATATCACATTTATAATTCTTAAGTACCGTCTGGTACATTAACATTTAATAAGATATTACAAATATGTACAAGTAAATTGGTGTGTATGTGTGTAAGTGCTCTAAGTAGTTCGCTATGTCTCACGACTCAACTAAACTTAAACAAGTGACTAACAAAGTCCTCAAATAAACTAACTTCTTGACCAACTGGCTATCAGAACAGTCTCCTTGAACAATAAAAAGAATGCTAAGCCAAATAGCAATATAACAAGCAACTGCGACACAATCAGGATCAAGGAGATAATATAACGACACTAAGTAGGGACCATCAGCAGATCCTCCACAAAAGTCACCAAACTCCCATACTACTGAATCTAAGTTCAGCTTAAGAAAATCCCCGACTGTGACAGTACACAGATACCAATACAAATTAGGTCAGAAGCTACAGCTCAGGACCTGAGTTGCTCAGAGTGTCTTTGCGACACACAACCTCAGTACAACGTCGAAAATCACTGTCTATACAATGTTCTGCAAACAGAGTCCCACAGAACCTACAAGAATGCTAGAGACGATCTTCCAACAAGGGCCTATAAGTTGAAGATTGAGACACTTATGCAGCATATGGGAATCTTTATTCAGGAAACGTTTCGCCACACAGTGGCTTCATCAGTCCAATACAAACAGGAAGGCATAAGGAGAGGAGGAGTATGAGGTAATCAGTCCCTCAGCCTGGAGTCGATGTGTTCAGTCCATCAACCTTCTACAAGATTGATGGACTGAACAAGTGTCTCAATCTTCAACTTGTCGGTTTTTCAAACCATTCATCACAAGGGCCTTAAGGGAGATTTAGGCCCCTGTCGGGGATAACGTCCAACCCCAAGAGAGTCTAGACCAGACTGAATACTTCAGGCGGGGGTGAGGACACCCTCCCCCTTGATCACGTGATAGCCCCGTGGACAACTGTAGCTGAAATTTATAAAATTTATGAAAAGGAAATATACAAGTAAAAATATATAATAATATACATTTAAACCCCATTCGGGGGTTGCAACACCCCCCCCCCAACACGACAAACGGTCGCACTAGGAGTTGCATTAATGTCTTTCACATTATTACTGATTAACTCATATCAATACAATTTAATATAAACATTAATCAGAGTCACTCTTGTGCCAAGACTTCTATAATTTCACAGGGGTCTATTTCACTAAGTTTATGCCCCTAGTACTAGGGCAGTACACAGTATGTATCTCTGCATACTCGTGGTTATGTACATCAGTGTAGAGACAGGATAAGAACATAAGACAACATAAAAAAGGGAGGAACATGAGGAGGACTTTTGGCCCATACTAGGCAGGTCCTTTAAATTCATCCCACTAACAAACATTTGCCCAACCCAATTTTCAATGCCACCCAAGAAATAAGCTCTGATGTGAAAGTCCCACTCAAATCCAACCCCCTTTCCCACTCATGAAACTTATCCAACCTAAATTTGAAACTCCCCAAAGTCCCAGCCTCAATAACCCAACAGGTAGACTGTTCCACTCATAAAACTACCCTATTTCCAAAACCCAAAATACTTTCCTATGTCCTTTCTAAATCTAAACTTATCTAATTTAAATCCATTACTGTGGGTTCTCTTTTGGAGAGACATCCTCAAAACCTTATTAATATCCCCTTTATTAATCCTATCTCCACTTATACACTTCGATCAGGTCTCCCCTATTCTTCGTCTAACAAGTGAATGTAACTTAAAGTCTTCAATCTTTCTTCATAAGGGAGATTTCTAATGCTATGTATTAATTTAGTCATCTACGCGAATGTTTTCTAACGAATTATGTCCATTCTGTAATATGGAGACCAGAACTGAGCTGCATAATCTAGGTGAGGCCTTACTAATGATGTATAAAGCTGCAGTATGACCTCTGGACTTCTGTTGCTTACACTTCTTGATATAAATCCCAGTATCTATTTGCCTTATTACTTTACGCTTAGGCATTGCTGTCTTGGTTTAAGGTTGCTGCCCACCATAACCCCCAAGTCCTTTTCGCAATCTGTATGGCTAAGTTTTTACATCATTTAACTTATAAGTACTAGGTTATGGGCACTCCCAAGCTTCAGAACCCTTTCATTTATCTACATTGAACTGTATCTGCCACTTTTCTGACCCAAGAATAGAGTTTGTTTAAATCCTCCTGATGCTCCATAACATCTACTTTTGAATCAATTATCCTACCTATCTTTGTGTCATCGGCGAAATTTGCTCATATCACTAGTAATTCCCCCATCAAGATCATTGATGTATATTATAAACAACCAACGGGCCCAAGACTGATCCTGTGGAACGCCACTTGCTACAGATCCCCCCTCGATTAACCCATTTATGGACACTCTCTGCTTCCTGTCAGTGAGCCATGACTCGATCCACGAGAGCACTTTTCCTCCCGTGCCATGAGCTGCCACTTTCTTTAACAGTCTATGGTGCAGAACTCTATCAAAGCCTTACTAAAATCTAAGTAAATAATATCAAATTCTTTATCGTGGTCAACAGCCTCAAAAGCTTTACTGAAGAAAGTTAATAAATAGTTAGACAAGACCGGCCTCTTTTGAATCCATGCTGATATCATTAATCAAGCTATGCTTATCGAGATGGCTTCTTATAATCTCAGTATAATTGGGCTTAGTAATTTGCCCACAATTTAGGTCAGGCTTATTGGGCGTTTAAATTTTACGGTAACGACTTGTCCCCTGTTTTAAAAATAGGAATTACATAAGCCATCTTCCACATATCAGACACTACACCTGTTTGAAGAGATAAATTAAAATATTAGTTAATGGTTCACAGAGTTCCGTTTTGCATTCCTTAAGAACCTTGAAAAAACCTCATCAGGGCCCGGCGACTTATTTTTCTTCAGTCTGTCTATCTGCTTCACAACCCTTTCACTAGTGACTGTGATGTTACATAATTTATCTTCTTCTAGCCCACTATAAAAAATTTAATTACTGGAAATTGTTAGTGTCTTCCTGTGTAAAAACTGAGAGAAAAAATATTAAAAATCGAGCACATTTCTTCTCTTTTTCAGTAAGGTGCCCATAGTTATTTTAAGGGGACCTATCTTATCTCTAACTTTTGTTCTATAGACCTGGAAAAAAACATTTTGGGTTAGTTTTAGAATCCCTAGCAACTTTAATTTCATAGTCCCTTTTAGCTTTTCTTATCCCCTTTTTAATGTTCCTCTTAATGTCAATATACGATTCATAAGATGACCCTCACCTCTTTGAAAACGCCTATAAATTCCTTTTTATGCCCCAGTAGATATTTGAGCCTATTATTCATCCATTTTGGGTCATTTCTATTTGATCTAATTTCTTTATATGGGATAAACGTTCTTTGAGCAGCATGTATAGTGTTCAGAAAACTCTCATATTAATAGCTCACTTCGTTACCACAGTCAACAGATGATAAGTGTTCTCTAAGCCCATCGTATTCTGCTAAGCGAAAATCTGGGACTGTTACTGAGTTTATCGCTACTATCGTACTTCCTTTTCAATGCTAAATGTAATTGATTTGTGGTCACTAGCACCCAGTTCCTCTGAAATTTCTAAATTATTAACAAGGATTCATTGTTTGCCATAACTAAGTCAAGCAGGTTTTTTCCCCCTTGTAGGTTCTGTCGCAAAATGCTTCAAAAAACAATCCTGAATACTACTAAGAAGTCGTATGATTCTAAATTCCAGTCAAGAATTCCAATCAATATGACTAAAGTTAAAGTCTCCTAGAATTACTACATTATCGTGCCTATGGCCTTAACAATTTCCTCCATAGTAGTCTCCCTTGGTCCCTATCTAAGTTTGGGGGACGGCAATCACTCCTTTAAAATCAGTTTTTTCATGCCCCTCTGAAAATTCATCCAGACTCATATGTGTTACTTCAGACTTAATTACCCGTTTTTATGCAACAGTTAAAGGGCGATCTCGGACATACAATCCCACTCCACCCCCCTTCCCGATACTTCTATCTACTTGGAAAAATTTTTAAAACCTGAACATGACATTCCGCGGCATGTCCCGACTTTTTGAATTAAACCACGTCTCAGTTAAGGCAAAATACATCAATGTTACCTGCACTAGCAACTAATCTCAACTCGTCCATCTTATTCCTAGCACTACGGCAATTAGCATAATAAACATTGAAAGACTCTCCTTTCTCTTTACCCTTCCGCTCATTTCTTTTTTTTCTACTAAACCTATTATTTGTTCCTTTTATCACCCAAAGTCCCTGGCTTTTCAATATCTACCTGGGTTCTGCTTATTACTAGTTCCCCTAGAAACTGTAATATTACTACACTGGACTTCATTGCTTTCCTGCCAAAACCCATACCATAACTATTCCTATTTAAAGTCCTAACTGCTCCCTCCACTGCAGTTGCCATGCTAACCACCCCAGACCTAGTTTAAGTGAACCCCATCCCTGGCATACATATCATTTCTGCCATAGAAGAGGTCCCAGTTGTCAATGAATGTTACCGCATTTTCTTACAGTATTTGTCCAACCAGCAATTGACACCAATTGCCCTGGACAACCATTCTTTCCAAATCCTCTCCTTGGGCAAATACCGCATTGACAGGGTTTCCCACCCTTACTCCTAATTATTTCATTGCTGACCTATAAAATGCTAATCAGGTCTTTACTCCTATGTCCGCCAACATCGTTGCCTCCAGCACTGAGACAGATAATAGGATTGCTCCCATTACCTCTCATGATGTCATCCAGACGGCTAACAATATCCTCCATCCCAGCCCAGGAAGCAAACTCTCTGTCTCCTACTCCTGTCCTTCAAGCAGAACGGGCCCCATCCATATACCTAACTTGGCTATCCCCCCCAAAAACAACAATATTCTACCTACCTTGGTGTCGTTCGTCGTGATGTTCCCAGTAGTCGACTCACATTCGTCGGGTAGCACTGAGAAGTATTAGATGTTTCCACAACAGTTTCCACGGCAGTCTCTTTCTTCTTCATCGTTTCTACCTTTCCATTCGTCTTCCTGATAGTCAACTTCGTTCCCTGCTGTGCAGCCACTGACCAGTTTCCCTTCTTGACCTGAGGACCCAAAACAGGAGGACTACTACGAATCTTCTTGTTTTCCTCGGTCAGTCGCCAAATCTCCCAAATTCGCCATCCTCAATTCTTCCTTAAGCTGTTGGTAAAGTTGCTCGATGGAGGGCATCTTGCTTCAATTCGTAGAGAGTGCGCAAACAGGTCTTCACAGAGCTAAGTACACGTCAACACTGCGCAAAAGCCAACTCAATCAGGAGCTACTGCACAGCACGTCCGCACGGCCCAATAGCGATGCGGACAAGCATGGCACATTGAGGCTCGATCGCAGTAGAGGAGACTGCATTCCACTCTTAAGTAGTGGTTGTGGAATGCTATGCAGTATGGACATCTGAGTATGAAACAGCTTAAGGTGTGTAGTGAAGGGGGGGGGGTCTGCGGCAGGACAGTGTTCCGCCAAAACAGTAACATGCCCACACAACACACCCACTCATCACTCAGCTCCTGTCTCCTCCTCACACACATCATCACTACTGTGAATATATAAATATAATAATTAGACATGACATGAGTATACATAGTTAATATGGGCTGGAGGGATTACGTTACTTTACTGAATTTGACATAGCAAGTAACAAAAGGTATTTGGGTATAAAATTACGTTAATTTAATGTAACTGATAATTATTAAGGACGTGACAGCGTCAGCAATTACATTACAATTACCACTTTATGTTTATGTAAGTGAGTGGATTGTGGTCTGAAAATAGTTAATTTTAAATGGGGAAGTGCTCAAATACACGTCAAAATGTTCCAAGGACACCACAAGAGCTAGAGCCTCTTTCTCAATAGTGCATAATTTTTCTGGTGTCTTTTAAGCTTAGATGAATAGTAACATATAGGATGGAGAATATCAGTGGATGTTGACTGATGGAGCAGCACAACACCCACTGCATAATCACTTGCATCTATATGTAAAAGAAGGGAAGATTGAATTAGGACTCCCCAACACTAGAACAGTAGGAAAACAGAAACTTCAACCTTTTGAACAAATCTGAACAATCACTAGTCCAGATGAACTGAACTTTGCTACTAGTGAACACAGTGAGAGGTGTAGGTGGAGGTGTGTGTGCTGGCTTGCCTGTCACTTGACACATGTGGCAACGTCGCACTTGATCAGCTACTGTTTCCTTCAGTTTAGGCCAAGTAAAATGTTTTGCCAGTTTTACCGAGTGTCTTCTTGACACCCAAATGTCCTCCAATGGACTATTGTGAGCAAAATCAATGGCTTGTTTCACGAAATGTAACTGGTAACACTACGAGATGCTTGACTGTGGTGGAAACACTATCAGCTGACAACTTACATGTATTTTTCTCCATCAGTGCACCGTTACTATAATAGTAACAATTATCGAGATCCTTTGCTTCACTCTCAGTAAATGCTATATCTCTCAGTCTTTCCAGTGACTGATCAACAAACTGATCCTTGATTAAATCATCATGAGTTAGAAATTTATCGTCAGTTGTGTCCTGACTAAGTCGCTGACAGGGGGAATCAATGTTAATGACCCTGAGTGCAGAGCATCACTGAACAACATATTCAAGCCCAATCATTGTCATCACTAACTCAACAGGAGACAAGGATGGTTGTTGTATCTTTGACATAGCTCTAGTAATTGCGCTGAGAGGAAATAAAATAGGCTTCTCTCTACAAGCTTCAATGGCATAATTATCATAAGTGTTATTATCAATCACAAGTGGTTCTTTACATATACCAGCATGAAGGATATCGTTCCCTATCAACAAGTCCACTGACCTGATGGGAAATACACCACTGGATATACCCACTGAAATATAACCAGTATAATAGCTTGTTTCAATATATTTTGTGAAGAGGTACTTTTATAACAGCCCCACCATAGGCTTCTAACAATACATCTATCTTGGTATCCATTGTCCACATCGCTCTTGGGCCGTGCAGACAGGCTGTGCAGTAGCTCCCGAATCATCTGGCTTTCTGCGCAGTTTTCATATTCGTCTCTCAACTCTTGAGTAGAGAGGACGTACTTGGAACTGCGCTCTGACCCCTGGTGGCAGGTGACAGTTTTTTTCATCATGGCGGAGAGTGGCCGCAGACGCGTGAACACTATCTGTTTGGAATTAGTGAGGGGCGTGCTTACTGCCCAGAATACCAACATCTGGCTGACGGCGATATTGCGGGATACGTACGGTATCGCTAATGAAGATCTTTATGGAGTCTCACTGAATGGTGTGGCATGCATTTTCGTCAAGTTCCGGCTGAGCAGTACATATGACAACATGGTGGCCAAGTATCAGGAGGTGGTTAAGACGGTTACCCCTGGCGTTAATGTCCGTCTTCATGATGTATCAAGATTCTACACCTGGGTCAAGGTGCGTAATGTACCTTTCGAGGTGGATGAAAGTGATTTATGGCAGGTGTTTGGACGATATGGGACGATCCACATGGCGACATTGGGACGTTGGCGAGATGGGCCACTAGTTGTCTTCCCTGAAGGGATGTTTTCCCTGAAAATGTCCCTAAGGCATCCTATTCCATCTTATGTAGGAATGGAGGACTTCCGGACTCAGGTGTATGTAACATACTCAGGTCAGAGGCATACGTGCCGTGTGTGTGGGGCGTACGACCACATAGCGCCGACTTGTCCAACGGGACGTGGGAAACCTGAAGCTGAGGCTGGATCTGATGGTACTACGGACCAACTGACGTATGCAACGGCAACGCAACGTAAGCCTTTTTCACAGGGGGCGGGAGGTGGAGAGGGGGAGGGGGGTCGTCGCCTGAGTGTGGGCACTCACTTGGGTTTACGAGGGGCTAGGGTTTGGGGTCGGGGGAAGAGGGTGAGGAGTCTGCAAATTTCACACCCTGTTTTTGGGAAACTAAAAATTTAGGAGGCCCTGGGGCCCGGGTTAAGGGTTTTCAGCAATGCTTGGGATGGATGATGTGAGTGTAAAGGGCCCCAGGTGGGGGGGCCTCAATGAAAAAGGTTGTGAGTGATGGGGGGGGGGTCCAGATGTGGCAGTGAGGTCCACAGGGAAGTGCCCCCGGAGAGGCGAAGCGTTTAGAACGGGCTCCCTTTCAAGAGGACCGGGTGTCATTTTTATAGTGAGGGTGTTTTTGGGGCCTGGGCAAAGACGGGGGAAAAAACCTGGCCCTGACCAACGCCTAGGAGGGAAAAGGGGGTTTAAAGAATGTAGAGGGTGGCAAGGTGAAAGGGGATGGGGGGGGGTGGGGGGGCGGGGTTTGGGGGTTTTTTCCAGGGTTCTAAGTGTGTTTTGCGTGTCTAGGGAAAAACCCTCATTTTGGCCTTTTTTATTTGTTTACTTTAAAAGTTAATGGGTTTTAAAAGGGAGTGGGCCCAAAAGTTAAAATTCTGGAGGGTTATTTTTTGGGGAATATGTCCCCGAAACCCTTTGTTCTTTCACGGGGCATAATTATAAAAATTTAGGTGAATTTTCAATTTTCCGGGTTGGGCTTTTTACAAGGGTTTTCTCTACACGACTGAAAGGTGGTGTGGCGCAAATTAAATTTTTTGGAAGCCAGCCCGTTTCTTTTGTATAGGTGTGAGGTAGGGGAGGAGGGCGGGTGGTTAGGGCCCGAGGGTATGTGGGGAGGGGTTCGGGTGGGTTTCATTGGGGTGAATGGGCCGGCGGAAGGGGACATGGGTGTTAAAAATAGATTCTTTAGGGATGCACTTGTCTACCATTTTCAGATCGCTGCCAGGTATTACAATTATAGGGGTGATTGGGAACTGTGTTGTCCGACGTAAGGATGTAGAGCCCTAGGGGGAGGGTTTTTTTTCGGGGTTTTTAGGGGATCTGTTGAGAGGTGTGAATGTAGTGGATGTTGGAGGGGAGGTGAGCGGAGTGACGCGTACATTTATTAACATGATTTGCAGAAAGGGCTTGATCGTATTTATGAATCTCGGGGGTTGGGGGGTGAGCAGTGTGGGGTTGCGCTGAATGTAAGCTTCTCTGATCATCGTGGGGTTCTGGTGGTTTTGAATTGGGAGGGTTTGCCGAAGCGTTTCAGGGGTTTCTGGAAGATGAATGTGGGTTATTGAAAACAGGGGAGGGGAGGGAATCTTTTGCGCACCTTGGAAAGGTGGTGGGCTGATGGAGGGGGGGGGTTGATGTCATTGGGGGGGTGGGACTCGGTCGGTAAGGGAAAGGGAGGGATTTTTATCAGAAGAGGGGAAAGGAAGAGAGGCAGTTTTCAATATGGGATTTTTTAAAATTTAAATTGAGGGTCAACTACAAGAATGCTATATGGGAGGGGGGGGGTGCATATCGATGGGTGAGATTGAGGGTTTGAAACAACGGATTAGGGATATCAAAATCGCAATTTTGATGCTGCAAAGGGGTTGCAGGGGGCCTTGATGAGGTCTTAAAGGGGGCCCTCCGTCGGCGTATGTCTTGCGGGAGCAGGGGGCACGTCGTAGGGCAACAGAGGTGATGAGTTTGCGGGTACAGGACAATTGGCGGATATCGTCAGGGGCAGGTGCTTTCGCTACAGAGGGTATGGGTTGTTTTTGTGGATGCGTGGTTACGAGAAGAATGGTAAAAGTGTGGGGGTTAAAATTTTGAGGTGTTAGGCGCAATGGGCGAATGGGTAAACTGTAATCTAGTGCATAAGGATCGATTGAGTTTGGGTGGGTCCCATAAGTGAGGAGGAGATTAGGGTGGCAGTGGAGGGGATGAGCATAGGTAAAAACGCCTGGTATTGGTGGCATCCCTTGTGATTTTTATAGGGAAAAACTGGAGTGTTTGCATGAGTTTTTAGTGGAGTTATTTAATTTCCATGAAAACCAGGGGGAGGTTGGGGGAACAGTAGAGAAAGGCATAGTGGTCATGGTCCCTAAAAAAAAGTCTTGTGAATGTGTACATGACTTTCCGTTCAATCACCTTAATGTGTGGGCGATTACAAGATCTTTTCTAAAGTGTTGGGAAATAGGTTGAAAAGGGGTTCTTGCCAGCGTTTTGGGCCAGGGTCAATATGGAGTGCCTGGGCATTCGATGTGTGTGGGGCAGGGGATTATATGTAGGATTATAGATGAAAGTGGGGGAAACATCAAGGGTGGGGTTTTAGCATTAGATTGGCATGCAGCATATGACTGTGTGGAGCGTGAGGCGTTGTGGAAGTTTATGCAATGGCAGGGGTTTGGGAGGGAAATCGTCAGTTGGACTAAGGTGTTGTATGAGAAAGCAACGGTTAGGGTACAAGTGAATATTAGATTAGGTCAACCTGTTAGGATGGAAAGGGGCTTAAGGCAGGGATGCCCTGTGTCGCAGCTTCTCTTTGCATTACTTCAGGACCCGTTCTATAGGGCTGTGCGTTGGGGCGCACGGGAAGGGATGGTGTGGGATGGGGTGTAACCGGGGATCGTTGGATATGTTGATGACACCACAGTGCTATTTAGAAGGTCTGAAGATTTACCTAGGGTTAGTGAGTTGGTGGAGAGTTTTGGCATGGCAATAGGGATGACGCTTAATAGAGACAAGTCGATGTTATTGAGGGTGGGGGATGGTGTGG
This sequence comes from Cherax quadricarinatus, assembly GCF_026875155.1. Taxonomy (NCBI): domain Eukaryota; kingdom Metazoa; phylum Arthropoda; class Malacostraca; order Decapoda; family Parastacidae; genus Cherax; species Cherax quadricarinatus. The sequence goes on from NC_069403.1 coordinate 18,456,186, forward strand.
GTGGGGTATACGAACAGGGTGAAGGTGGTCCCTGGTAAGTAGACTTAATGGTATGTGGGGTTGTTTCACATGGAAAATATCCTGGAGGCACGGAAGGTGAATTCGAAAGAAGCTGTAGATAGGGTTTTGGGTAGATTAGCGGGTTTGCATACAGGAGGTTTGACGCTGCACCAGCGTGCTATTGTGGTGAATGTGAAACTGTATAGTAAGCTATGGCATGTGGCAGGTATATATCCCTTGGAAACATGTGATGAGAAGCGTCTGTTGAAGCGTGTGTATCACTATATTTGGGGTTCGGGTTGTGATTGGTTGCCGAGAGATGTTGTGTGTTTACCGGTACGCCAGGGAGGGCTGGGATTAATGGCGCTGCATCTAAGGTTGTTGGGTATGTACGTTAAACATAGTTATTTGAGGGAGGGTAGAATCACAGGTACAGGTTTGGCATGGGTGAGAAGGGACTTGGTACGTTGGGCGAGGGGTAGGGATGTTCAGGTGTGTGAGGGAATGTTGAGGTTGTTGTGTTATGCAAGGGAACCCTGCGGGGTTAAGATAGGAACACTGGGTCGGGTGGGTTGTGGGGAGGTAGTTGCTAGGGTTGTGGGTTTGTATCCGATGTATGCATGGAGTGATATATGGGGGCGCCTGCAAGGGTTGCGATTGAAGGCTGTGGTGCGGGAGGTAACATTTAAATTTCTCCATAATATATTGCCGTCGGGGGAGGTATTAGGAAATAGGCGTGTGCAGGAGGGACGGGAATGTTGTGAGTGTGGGGATAATGACACTGTTTTCCATGCAGTATATTTTTGTGAAAGGTTGGAACCAGTGAGAGAGTGGTTTAGCAGGGTTTTACGTATGGTGGGTGGGGGTGGCATTTCTGTTCTACGGGCATTAAGCTTGGATGTGGGGGGGTGGGGGTGCCGGTACAAAATGCGATGGGTTATCTGGTAGCCGACTTCGTGTATACTTCGTGGATTTTACAGAGAGCGCCGGTGGGGGAGCGAATTAGGGCCCTGGCAGCGATATTTTATGGGACACAAAGGAGGAATAAGGATATCACTGGGAATAGATGGTATTCCAAATTTTCAGCTTTAGAGTGGAGGACTTATGGGCATTACAAATTCAGGGGACGTGACAAGGCCGGCTTCTTGAGGAAGGCGCGGGCGTGATTGGTGCATTTGGAGGACAAGAGGTGTAATGCGAGTTGTGTGGGTCAAGTGAGCGGCTTGGTGTCAGGGAATTTTTAATGACATGTGTTATGCGAAGTGAGGGGTTGAGAAACTGGTATGAGTAAAATGGAGCTTTAATTTCGCAAGGTATGAACTCTGGTACTTTATGTGACTGTGAGCCTCTTGTGTGCATGATGACTGTGAAGGTTCTTTTATGCTAATGTATCATTTTTAACAAATGTACTTCCTGTGTCTTGCAGGGGTGTGGCTATGTATGAAGCATGTTTAAGAAAGCTAGTGTATTAAGATATGTTGATTTATGTTCTTTTTTTTTGGATTTTATTGGATTTTAATTTTTATATATTATTATTAATACTTAGTAATTCTATGAAGTGATGGTATGTTTCTGTAGACTATTTTATTATGCTGTATTGTTATGTAGGGGTTTAATTACGCTTTTGGAGAGGTATGCTGTGTCTTTGTATACGTCTGTATTCATTGTGGTTTTTGTACGTATGTTATACATGTGTTTATGCTTTTGTCTTTCCTGGGTTATGCAGGAATGTGGTTATGTATGAAGCGTGTTTCAGAATGTTTCTATTTTCAACTATGTTAATTAATGTTATTTTATAGTTTTGGGTATGATGGTGACGGCAGATACAGCTGTTGGGAATAGGGGGGGGGAGGGTTGTAGTGTGTGCTGTATTCTTATAGTAACTATTTGCACAGGGATGTTGCATACGGGTTGTTATAATGTTTCATTTCTAGTTTTCCATGAGCATCTGTTTTATGTCTGCATGTTAAACTATATGCTTCCTTGTGTTGCGATTTACGTTCCGTGTTTTGTTTTCATTTATATATTGTTATTATGTGTTTGTACCACTGTAATGTAACATTTATATATTGTTATTATGTGTTTGAACCACTGTATGTAACTTTATATATTGTTATTATGTGTTGAACCACTGTAATGTAACATTTATATATTGTTATTATGGGTTTGAAAAACTGTAATGTAACATTTATATATTGTTATTATGGGTTTGAACCACTGTAATGTAACATTTATATATTGTTATTATGGGTTTGAACCACTGTAATGTAACATTTATATTGTTATTATGGGTTTGAAAAACTGTAATGTAACATTTATATATTGTTATTATGGGTTTGAACCACTGTAATGTAACATTTATATATTGTTATTATGGGTTTGAAAAACTGTAATGTAACATTTATATATTGTTATTATGGTTTGAAACCACTGTAATGTAACATTTATATATTGTTATTATGGGTTTGAACCACTGTAATGTAACATTTATATATTGTTATTATGGTTTGAACCACTGTCATGTAACATTTATATTATTGTTATTATGGGTTTGAACCACTGTAATGTAACATTTATATATTGTTATTATGGGTTTGAACCACTGTAATGTAACATTTATATATTGTTATTATGGGTTTGAACCACTGTAATGTAACATTTATATATTGTTATTATGGGTTTATACCACTGTAATGTAACATTTATATATTGTTATTATGGGTTTGTACCACTGTAATGTAACATTGTGTATTGATGTTTTGTATTATTATTTTGTCATAATGTTTTAAGTGTTATAAAATATGTTGGTAAACATATATGCTATAGGTCTAGCTATGTGATTATATAATATCTATTATGGTGGAGGTGATAGTGGTATATGATTTATTATAGCATGTCTTTTAGTGCATTTTTGTACTAGGATGACATATGTGGCCACAAAGCTCTTATCTGATTTGTATTTATGCATGATAAACATCCTAGGTGACTCCAAGTGTATATAGCGACTGTCGGAATGTTGAGCAGTTTATATGGTGTACTGGGCTTATGAATTCTCATTTGGATACATGTTTGTTAAGGGATGGTGGTTTTCTATATATTTATTTTTTATGTTGTAATATTACGTTTTAAATAAAATATAAAAAAAAAAAATCTTAGAAGTAGAATGGTGTTACCTGGAGAGAGTTTCAGGGGTCGACGCCCTCGCTGCCCGGTCTGAGACCAGGCCTCGTGGTGGAACAGGGTCTGATCATCCAGGCTGTTGCTGTTGGCCGCACTTACACCGACGTATGAACCACAGCCTGATAGATCATGTATTGACTTTAGATGTTTGTCCAGTGCCTTCTTGAAGGCAGCCAGTTTTTTTTTGGTAATCCCTCTTATGTATGCTGGGAGGCAGTTGAACAGTGTTGGTCCCCTGACAATTATTGTGTTGTCTCTTAGTGTACTTGTGGCGCCACTGCTTTTCATTAGAGGAATGTTGCATCTCATGCCGACTCTTTTCCTTTCGTAGGGATGGATTTTCGTGTGTAGGATTGGAACTAATCCCTCAAGGATTTTCCAAACATATATTATCATGTATCTTTCTTGCCTGTGTTCCAGGGAATACAAATCACGGGACTTCAACCATTCCCAGAAATTTAGGTGCTTTATCGTACACATGTGTGCCGTGAAAATTCTCTGTACATTCTCCAGGTCAGCAATTTCGCCAGCCTTGAAGGGGGCCGTTAGTGTACAACAGTATTCCAGCCTAGAGAGAACAACAGATTTGAAGAGAATCATCCTGGGCTTGGCGTCCCTAGTTTTGAAGGTTCTTATCCATCCTACCATTTTTCTAGCAGATGAGGTAAATACATTGTTGTGGTCTTTGAAGGTGAGATCCTCTGACATTATCACTCCCAGGTCCTTCACATTAGTTTCTCTCTCTCTCTACTGTATAGATAAAATTTGTTTTATACCCTGATACAGTTTTAATTTCCTCAAGAACAAAACAACATTATTTTCTCGAATATTTGAATTATTGAGTCTGAAGGAGTTAAATATTTGCTGCTACATGTAAGTGCTGTTAAGTAAGTATGTATATATGCCATATAAAACTTATAAAGATAAATTATTTATAAGTGACCTTGCAGTTCAGTTTCCTCGGGTAAGAGAGAAATAATTACTCAACAAGTGAAAGTTAAAAAATGTTAATTAACTACAATACTCAGGTTATCGTTATGTGTATTAAACCAAAATTAACAAACAAATAATTAATGAAGTTTACTGGTTTAAAAGATGAAGAAAAACACTTTACTGAACGCCCATGATCTGCCATGATCACTCTCAGCACTCTTGATCACTCTCAGCACTCTTGATCACTCTCAGCACTCTTGATCACTCTCAGCACTCTTGATCACTCTCAGCACTTTTGATCATTCTCAGCTCTCTTGATCCTCCCCAGCACTCTTGATCACTCTCAGCACTCTTGATCATTCTCAGCTCTCTTGATCACTCTCAGCACTCTTGATCACTCTCAGCACTCTTGATCACTCTCAGCACTCTTGATCATTCTCAGCTCTCTTGATCACTCTTTGCACTCTGATCATTCTCAGCTCTCTGATCACTCTCAGCACTCTTGATCACTCTCAGCACTCTTGATCACTCTCAGCACTCTTGATCATTCTAGCTCTCTTAAATCACTCTCACCACTCTTGATCACTCTCAGCACTCTTGATCACTCTCAGCACTCTTGACACTCTCGCACTCTTGATCACTCTCAGCACCCTTAATCACTCTTGGCACTCTTGATCACTCTCAGCACTCTTGATCACTCTCAGCACTCTTGATCACTCTCAGCACTCTTGATCATTCTCAGCTCTCTTGATCACTCTCAGCACTCTTGATCTTTCTCAGCTCTCTTGATCACTCTCAGCACTTTTGATCACTCTCAGCACTCTTGATCATTTCAGCTCTCTTGATCACTCTCAGCACTCTTGATCACCCTCAGCACTCTTGATCACTCTCAGCACTCTTGATCACTCTCAGCACTCTTGATCACTCTCAGCACCCTTAATCACTCTGCACTCTTGATCACTCTCAGCACTCTTGATCATTCTCAGCTCTCTTGATCACTCTCAGCACTCTTGATCATTTCAGCACTCTTGACTTTTCCCCAGCACTCTTGATCACTTTCGCACTCTTGATCACTCTCCAGCACTCTTGATCACTCTTGGCACTCTTGATCATTCTCAGCACTCTTGATTACTCTCGCACTCTTGATCACTCTTGGAACTCTTGATCACTTCTCAAACTCTTGATCACTGTTGGCACTTTGATCACTCTTGGCACTCTTGATCACTCTCAGCACTACTGATCCTCTCAGCACTCTTGATCATTCTCAACTCTCTTGATCACTCTCAGAAACTCTTGGTCACTCTCAGCACTCTTGAACACTCTCAGCACTCTTGATCACTCTCAGCACTCTGGATCATTTCACCCTCTCTTGATCACTCTAAAGCACTCTTGATCACTCTCAGCACTATCACTCTCAGCACTCTGGATCACCTTGGCACTCTTGATCACTCTCAGCACTCTTGATCACTTCAGCATCTTGATCATCTTGGCACTTTTTGATCATTCTCAGCACTCTTATTACTCTCAGCACTCTTGATCACTCTTGGTATCATGTGGGGTTCGAACACGTGGATAGGGTTAAAGAAATACTCACGTAGGCTGGTAGTACGTATATTACGGAAGTGTGGGAAGCGCCAACAGCCGTGACCTGCCCCTTGCTCTAAACTCGTAAGACTGATAACCCCAGTACCCATATGTGAGGGGGTGTTTGAAATACTGCTTTTGGTCAGCAGCAATATAAAATACAGACATTTGATTCACGCAGAGACGGGTTGGTAGTGAGTCATTTTACTGGTACACTGGTTACTGGTAACTGGTTACTAGGAACTGGTACTACTACTGAGAGCTCGGCGATGCTAATGTGTGTCGCCCGACATACAACAAATACAAACTAGAGATGGCAGGTATACGGCTTGGGCTAAATTCTATACAACATCAAAGTACACAACAATTGAACATTAAACATACATAAGTAGAACATTGGAATGGAAGCTTACGTAACTGAAACTGTTATGCCATACAAGGTATAATATAGCACAACTCATCGAAGAAACTCAAAGAATGAAACTCAATGTTGAGATTACAAATAGAAGTGATAAAAAAAAAATTTGATCCATCGATCTGTATTCATGTGATCTACGGTTTTCTGAGGAAGGAATATATACAAAAAAAGAATGTTTAAAAAGAAAGGAAGATTCTTTTGCACTCAAATCTAGACTGTTAACTCTCAGAATTCGGAGAGAACGCGAACACAAAAAAAAAAATTTGAATATGATAAGTTGATACTGTAATTTTTCATCTATACAGGTTATTTACATTTAACCCCAACTCTGCTGGGGTGAGTTGACATATGCAGAATTGGGTGTCATCTCTGGGAGGATCAAACTCTGTTGCTTTGGGCTAACTCATGCTGTATTTGAGGCAAATCTGAATTGGAAGTTACACATGATACTTGAGGATTTCTCAATACCTGTCATGTACGTAGGGAATAACGACACTCAGGTTGATCGTCCTGACTGAGTATCAGAGGAAGAGAGTTACAGGATCAGGAGGATTGTCAGAGTCTGTCACATTAGTCTGGGTTGGAACATCATTATCATCACATACTAACTTCATATGATCTAAATGCGATTCTTTATACTGACAGTACTAATTTCTCTAACTTATACTTATTACCAGTGATATGTTCAACTACTCGATAAGGACCAACAAACTTTTGATCAAGCTTTGGCATTGCGACGTTTTGTTAAAATTAGTCAGCATAACTCTTGAACCTACTTTGTTTTTTGGATGGCTTTGCTCGAGTGTTTGCGACTCTTGTAAATTCTGCTGTTGATTTATGAAGTGTTTCACGGATTCTTCTAAAAACACTTTGAGCTAAGCTGGTACGAGTTGCTATGAAATCATCAGGGTTGTAATTTGGTTTCAGATTAGAATAAAAAACAACTCATAAGGCAAAGTTTATCTACACCGTACAATGCATAATGTGGAGTGTCACCTTAGAAACATTTGTAAGCAGAATTTATAGCACACTGCACATCAGGTATAACTTCATCCCAAGTTTCACTGTTGGGATTGATAGTGGCTCTCAAGACATCAAGTACTTTTTTATTGGTTCTTTCTGCTAACCCATTGCTGGCAGGATGATGAGGAACAATGGTGGATTTAGAGGTCTTGTACAAGGTACACAAATTTTCAAGAATCTCATTACAGAATTCACCTCCATTATCTGTTACTGGGACTTAGGGGTGGTATGCCTGCAGATAATGCGTTCTTTAAACGCTTTAGCTACTGTCTCGGCAGTCTTATCTGCAATAGGAACTAACTCACAATATCTGGTGAAATGGTCTACCATAACACACAGATGTTTGTTGCCCTGGAGGAACTTTTGGAATTAGTTAACAAATCTAGCGAAAACTCTTTCCCAAGGTTCGCTAGTGGTTGGATATACTTGGATTGGATTAGGACCATTAGCATTACCTTTATGTTGCATGCAGACACTACATTTCTTAAACATACTCAGAAATATCAGTTGCCATACGAGGCCAAAAGTATTTCAATCTGGCTTGTTTTACTGAACGATCCATACCAGGGTGTGCAACACCTGGTACATCGTGAACTAGCTGTAAGGCTACATTCACTAGTGACTGTGGAATTACTAACTGGTATACTCTTCTGCTGGAGTAGCCAACTCGGCTGTTCGATACAGTAATTTTTGGGTTCATGACAAAGTCACTGATGGGTGCTGGTGGCTTCACAGTCAGAATAAGATCTTCTTGGAGCAGGAATCGAATCACACCAGACCACATGGGATCTGTTCGTTGAGCATTCTTTACATCTTCAGCACTAAATGGAGGGTCTGCAGTTACTATACTAACATGTCACGATAAGGCATCTGCGACTACATTTGACTTGCCAGGTAAGTGTTCAAAGGTAGGATTGAACTCTTGGATAGTCAAGGTTCATCTGGCTAACCTTCCAGTAGGTTGTTTGTTCTGGAATAAAGGTATCAGTGGAGCATGGTCTGTCAAGACATGAACAGAGTACTGTCACGGAAGTGCTTTAAAGACCATACTGTTGCTAAAGCTTCTTGCTCAGTTACTGTATAATTACGTTCAGCCTTTGTAAGGACTCGGCTAGCAAATGCAACTGCGTTGTACTTGCCATCGGTCCTCTGAGCTAGTACGGCACCTATGCCAATTGAACTAGCATCAGTTGTCAGATAGAAGGGCTTAGAAAAATCTGGAAATTTCAAAATTGGAGCAGATGTTAGCTTTTCTTTTAGAGTTTGGAATGCTCTTTCTTGACGGAAGGTCCCAACAAAAGGAGCATCTTTCTTAAGCAACTCAGTTAGAGGAGCAGCTATGGAAGAAAAATTGGCAATAAAAGATCTATAAAAACCTGCTAAGCCCACAAAGGATCTTACGGCATCAGCAGTTCTGGGAGTTGGAAAATTTAGTACTGCAGTTACTTTACTTTGGTCAGTCGTAACCCCTCTAGGAGTGACTACGTGACCTGAATCTGAAAAATTGACATTTAGACAGTTTGATCTTTAAATTGGCTTCTTCAAGCTTACCAAGTAAATACATCAAGTCTTTTCAAGGTGTATCCACGTCTTTAGACATGACGATTACGTCATCTAAGTACACCATAAGTGCATTACCTATGAGAACTCTAAAGATATTAGTCATGAGCCTTGAGAACGTGATAGGGGAGGATCGTAATCCAAACGCCATACGGAGGAAGTGATAATGACCTGTAGGAGTGGAGAATGCAGTTAGCTCTTGGGGTCCTCGTGAAGAGGGACTTGCCAAAACCCTTGTAACAAATCCAGGGTTGAAAAGACTTTTTTATCTCCCATGTTACGTAAAAGATCACCCAGTACAGGAAGTGGGAAGCGATCTGGAAAAGTTTTCGCGTTTAACTTCCTAAGTCAATTACTTGGGCGCCAAGTACCATCCTTCTTAGTACTAGGGTCAAGGCGCATTCCAAGGTGAAATTGCTAGGTGCAATAACTCCATCACAAGCATTTGATTAAATAAAATTCTTCTGCGACAGCAACTTGTGAATGAGGCATTCTGTACGCAGGTATGTAGATAGGTCTAGTACCAGGTTCAAGTGGAATACGATGGGACAATAAGTTCGTTACACCCATCTTCTCACCTGGTAAGGCAATGGCTTTACGACGTTTGTTCAAAAGAGTCCCAAAAACGCTTGACTTCATCTGGGAATCAGTGGGAGCTAAGTCTTTCCCCCCAATGGGGGAACAGATTGATCCAGTGAAGTGGATGAGGTCTCCCGGTAGAAATAGCACCGACCCACTGGTCAGGTGACAACTCCCTTACCTGAACAGGGTAAGGATAGTGAACAAAGGGCAAAAAAGATTTGGGATTAGCTCTGAGACGAACACTGTGACCAGAAGTGTTGGCTAGGAAGAAATGGATCTTACTATCTCTTACAACATGTAAGGATGGTTCAACAAATAGACCTTTTACTTTGCAAGAATCACTGTCAACTAGGACGTTATCACCATCTGGAACACTAGGAACAACAACAGACACTCTAATGAGGGCACTAGCTGCGACAGAAACGTCTTTCTGCAGACGGCATGTGACATCAAAAGAGATGCATTACTAGTTGCAAGTAATCGTTTTCCGACAAGGCGTCCCCTGTGGAGAAACTACTACTTGAACTAGCAGACATTGCAGGGATAGGCTCAGCACTCAAGGTAGTCAGAGCGTCCTCGGACACTTGAGGTAACTGGACACTATCTTGCAAGTCCGAAGTTGCAGGAATACAGACGGGAGTGACAGGATCATCAGTGCCTGACCACTTGGGTACGCTACTGGGGAAAAAGCACTGGCCTGAAGGACTTAATTCGAATGTCATACTCTGCGGCAAATATGGCAGATCTCGATCCAAGCTGGTAACCCCAAAATGGTACGATCAAGTCATCAATTTGGGCATGCCATCGATAAGGGTCGAGCACAATGCGTAAGTCTCGCATGGAAGCAAATCCCAGTAGAAGGTCACCAGGGAAAGTAATCTGGGCGACAACAAGGAAGGGAAACAGTGAAGTCTCTACCTTGGATAGAAAAAGTTAGGGAAGTCCGACCTCGGACACGCAGGTGAGAACCAGCTACTCCACTAAGGGAGGACACATGAGTCGGTTCTACGAGAAGGACATGTCGTAACTGCTTATTCCTTAAACAAACTAGACCTAATAATATTGACTTGCGCACCAGAGTCCATGAACAAATGAACGGGCGCATTATGAACAGATGCTGCACTATAAGGGGGCCCATGGTTGCATTGGAAGTTATGTGCAAAAAAAAGGTGGATTGTCATCAGAAAAGATTTGTTCTACCCTTTATCCCCAAAACATCTACGTCAGAGACATGTGAAGCAATATCATCAGCAGATTGTCATTCTCGAGACTGCTTTTTAAAGGGTTCAAAGGAATTGTGAACCGGGGATGGTGTACTCATTTTTCTCCCACTGTCACCATGGACGGTTTGACTGGGGCGCTCGAATTCCCCCGAATTGGGGAAAAATGACCTGGTTCTGGTTAGTATGGGAACCCACGACATCTGTTTCCTCTACGGGTTCTGCGGTTGGAACGGCCACGGAAAGACCTAGAGTACTGAAGGTTGTAGAGAGCATTGCACTCAGATGTGTCATGTCCATGTATTCTATGATAAGTACAGTACAGCAGTGACTGGTACTCATCATCATACGAGTTCTCTTAGGGTAACTATCAGGACAATTAATTGCAATATGGCCACGGGAAAACCCCAGTTGTAACAAGTCCGCTGACTAAAGGTTTTCTGAATGTACTATGAATACTACGAGGTTTATAAAGACTCTGTACACTGGTCCTTGGTGATCTCTGCGATGGTTGACGACCACGATTTGTCTCTGTGGCGTAAACAAGAGGTGGTGCAGACTGAGGCATAGGTGTGAAATTACTTTTAATACATGGGAAAGTACCCTGGGGGCACAAGGAACGTACATGATTTAGGGCTGTAAGTGGTTCCATCGTCACAGTTGGAGGATTAGCCTCATAAGCACACACGGAAGCAGGTGGCATTAGTTCTTTAATTCCTCCAAAAGCTGCTATTTTAGCAAACGGTTCTGTGAATGGTTTAATCTCGTCAGGGACAAAAGCTGAGGACTGGACAGCATTGATAAATGATGATAAAAGTTTGGGCTAATCTAACAGCAAAGGCACTCAACGATTCATTAGTCATTGGGTGTAGCATTCACTAGTTCCCTAAGAACGACATATGGATCAGCTGTTTTTACTGTACAAGGAAAGAACGAATCATTCCTCATATTGTGACCACTTAGTAAGATTCCTGAAGTCAGCATATCAAGGAGATCAACAACGTGAACAGCAGCAGGGGGGTCGAATGAAAAAGCTTCTTTAGCAAGTCTGATAAGACTTTCCTCAGAAGGAGGACCTTCAACCCAGACATTAGCACGAGAACGAATGGCAGTAAACCATGCTTCAAGACTATGTACATGGCCATTGAATAAAGGTAACGCATCAAGGGAATCACGAGTATAACTATAGTATCTCAGTGTCTGGGTCGTCTGTCAGTCGCTAAGGAACTGTGAGGACTGATGACAGCAGCAGCAGTAGCCTGAGAGGTCTGAGTGTCGACATTCACTAAAAGTATACTTGACGGTATGTGAGACATAATGGCAAAGAAGTTGCACAAGAACAATTAAGGCAAAAATAATGAAAAAATAGAAATGAAAACAAAATGCTAAAATTGAAATAAAAGAGATGCAACTAATTCTGCAGAAGTAACAAAAAAAATGTCTAAGATACACTGCAAGAGGAAGGACAACTCAATGTAAAGGGCTGGCCAAGATAAAAAAATTACTTGAAATATACAAGTAAAAATATTACTGGAGACTGAATTAATGCAAAAAAGGGGCTGTCTTTACTCTTGCTAAAAAAAAGGAATTTAAATAATAAAATTTGAATCAATGTAAAAAAGTTTTAAAATAAAATCACTAAATTGTATGCAAAGAGAGATAACTGGAAAAATTTAAATATTTTCTAAGAATGTATAAACAAAATTAAAATATAATGCAAAGACAACATCAAGAAAATTAATAAAATGAAAAACAAGATGCAATAATGAACTGAGAATATTAATGCATAAAAATAAACAATAAAAGAAATAATTCACTGCAGAACAAGTTCAAAAAATAATTCACTGCAGAACAAGTTCAACAAAATAATTCACTGCAGAACAAGTGCAACAAAATAAGGCACAGAAATAATCACTGCAGTAATAAAATAAAAATATGAAGAAAAAAATGATTGAACACTTTAACTCTTAATTGTAAATTAGACAAAACAATTTACTCAAACAGAGTAAAGAAAACACTTTACGTTAAAAAGAAAATTACACTAAGAGTGAATTTGTTCAAAGAAATATGAAAAATATGAATAAAAATAAAACAAGGAACAAAACGGGAAGTGTAACACTTACAAGTGGCAGGGCAAGTGTAACACTTACAAGTGGTGAGGCAAGTGTAACACTTACAAGTGGCGGGGCACACAACACTTAATCACGTATTCATTATTTTAGTATATTCTTACAACAAAATCTTGCTGTGACTGATACGACAAAAATTTGCTGGCAAAAATAATGGTACACAAGTCTGCGAAAAAATTAGAGGAATGAGACACTGCTGGCATACGAAAAAAAGGTACACATAGAAATAAATGGATAATTTGGTATACTGGGGTGAATATCACTGCAGAACTACAATGGACAAATACTGGAGAATACAATGCTGAAAGAATACAATTAAAAAAAAATTTATCACTTCACACGTGACTGACTGGTACCTACAAAAATAATACTTACTACAGAACATAAGTAGCATAAAAAAAAAAAAAAACACAGATAAAAAAAAATAGAAGATGAGCGATAACACTGAAAAAATATTTCAAAAATAATGAGTCAAAGAAACACTGAGTCTACACTGAAAATACAAGGCTTAGAGTACACAAGAAATTCACTATAAATGTCTCCCCACACGCAAATGTCTTTAAATGCAAGAAAAATGTCTCTAAACAGAAAATTATCACTGGAGTCTGTAGTAGTAGACGGAGTGTGGCGAGTGAAGGGGAAGTCCTGAGCGGTGATGACTGACGCTCCGACACTTCCTACACTCACACTGTCGTCGTGAAGAACTGCGCTTTTTTCGGTGAACTCACTAACTGGCTTCATCGTGGGGACTCAGTACAATCTCTTGACCAATTATAGTTGGCCAAAACAGTATTAGACCCGTAGACAAGGGGGCAAACAACCACAGGGTAGATGAGGTGGGGGGCTGGTGGTCGTGGTGGCGGGTGGTGGTGGGGCGAACAGAACGGCCCCCGTGCTCTCTCACTGCCACGCACTTCTCCCCAACTCACGAAGGTGGCTTGATAGGCCACTCTATGCCACAGGAATGGTGAAATTCACTCTTAGCATCCAACAGGGAGCACAAAGCGATATATGAGACAATACTTCAGAGGAACTTGCGTGGCTTACTTCTCTCTCTCAGCTGGGTTGGCTGACTGGCTTAACCCACGAGAATGGCTGACTGGAAGACGGGTAACGATGCACACAGCATGAAGGAGCAGGTGGATGACAGGAGACAGACTGGATGATAGGCTGAGGCAGGCTGACTAGCATTCACTTCCACAGTCTGGCTTACTGACTGGCTTAATTGCAAAATCCGGGACAACCCCTCGGAGATTGAAGCAATTAGCACACGAACTAAGTCAGGAAGCTTGAAAAATGGCTGCAACAGGCTTGCAGGCTGGAGTACAGGGGGGAGGTGAATGAGGGTAAGCGAGTAGCTACGGTTGACCTTTGACCTGCCGGCTCCCCACAAACAGTCTTCTAACGTCTTGAAATACCCTTAAAACCACGCTCCCACACTGCTGTCACCATTTATCATGTGGGGTTCGAACACGTAGATAGGGTAAAGAAATACTCACGTAGGCTGGTAGTACGTATATTACGGATAGTGTGGGAAGCGCCAAACAGCCGTGACCTGCCTCCTTGCTCTCACTCATAAGACTGACTAACCCCAGTACCCATATGTGAGGGGGTGTTTGAAATACTGCTGTGGTCAGCAGCATATGAATCGACAGTGATTTACGCGAGACGGTTTTGGGTGAAATCATTACTGGGACACTGGTTACTGGTAACTGGTTCAGGAACTGGTACTACTAC
>NC_069403.1:18471051-18493922 GCF_026875155.1 Cherax quadricarinatus
ATTTCCCATAAACACCTTAGCCCAATGACGTTTTCCCCTCCCAAACCCCCCATTGAAAAAATTTCCACAACGCCCACGCTCCACACAGTCATATGCTGCATGCCAATCTAATGCTAAAACCCCACCCTTGATGTTTCCCCCACTTTCATCTATAATCCTACATATAATCCCCTGCCCCACACACATCGAATGCCCAGGCACTCCATATTGACCCTCGTCCAAAACGCTGGCAAGAACACCTTTCAACCTATTTCCCAACACTTTAGCAAAGATCTTGTAATCGCCACACATTAAGGTGATTGAACGGTAGTCATGTACACATTCACAAGACTTTTTTTTAGGGACCATGACCACTATGCCCTTTCTCTACTGTTCCCCCAACCTACCCCTGGTTTTCATGGCATTAAATAACTCCACTAAAAACTCATGCAAACACTCCCAGTTTTCCCTATAAAAATCACAAGGGATGCCACCAATACCAGGCGATTTACCTATGCTCATCCCCTCCACTGCCACCCTAATCTCCTCCTCACTTATAGGCCCACCCAAACTCAATCGATCCTTATGCACTAGATTACAGTTTACCCATTCGCCCATTGCGCCTAACACCTCACAATTAACCCCCACACTTTTACCATTCTTCTCGTACCACGCATCCACATAACAACCCATACCCTCTGTAGACGAAAGCACCTGCCCCTGACGATATCCCGCCAATTGCTCCTGTACCCGCAAACTCATCACCTCTGTTGCCCTACGACGTGTCCCCTGCTCCCGCAAGACATACGCCGACGGACGGTCCCCCATAAGACCTCATCAAGGCCCCCTGCAACCCTTGCAGCATCAAAATTGCGATTTTGAATATCCCTAATCCGTTGTTTCAAACCCTCAATCTCACCCATCGGATATGCACCCCTCCCCCCCTCCCATATAGCATTCTTGTAGTTGACCCTCAAGTTAATTTAAAATCCCATATTGAAACTGCCTCTCTTCCTTTCCCCTCTTCTGATAAAAATCCCTCCCCTTTCCCTTACCGACCGAGTCCCACCACCCAATGACATCAACCCCCCCCCTCCATCAGCCCACCACCTTTTCCAAGCGTGCGCAAAAGATTCCCTCCCCTCCCCTGTTTTCAATAACCCAACATTCATCTTCCAGAAACCTCTGAAACGCTTCGGCAAACCCTCCCAATTCAAATCCACCAGAACCCCACGATGATCAGAGAAGCTTACATTCATCGCACACACTCTGCTCACCCTCAACCCCCGAGAGTCATAAATACATCAACCTTGGCTGCATAATCATGCTTATAAATGTACGCTGTCACTACTTACTCCTGCTCACCTCCCTCCAACATCCCCTACATTCACCCTCTCAACAGAATCCCTCCCCTAAAAAAGACCCCCCGAAAAAAAAACCCTCCCCCGAGGCTCGTACATCCTATACGTCGGACAACACAGTTTTTCCAATCAACACCCCTATAATGTAATAACCTGGCAGCGATCTGAATGGTAGACAAGGACATCCCCTAAAGAATCTATTTTTTAAACACCATGACCCCTTCCGCCGCCCATTCACCCCAATGAAACCCACCCAACCCCTCCCCACATTCCCTCGACCCTACCTACACCCGCCCCGCCTCCCGCTACATCACACCCTATTACAAAAGAAACGGCTGCTTCCTTAAGTAATAGCGCCCCACCACCTTTCAGTCGTGTAGAGCAATCCCAAGTACAACGTCATAACCGGTAATTGACAATTTCCACCTAAATATTTATAATTATGCTCGTGGCAAGAACACAAGGTCTGGCAACATATCCCTCAAAAAACCCTTCCAACTTTACATTTGCCCACTGCCTTCAACCCATTAACATTTAAAAGAAAGACACCTGATAGGCCATAAGAGGGCTTTCCCTTAGACACGCTAACACACTTAGAACCCGGGCAAAGAAACCCCACTCCCGCCCCCCACTTCCCATTCACCTTACTTTACCTTGCTCACGCTCTCCTTCTTTAAACCCCCTTTCCTCTAGGCGTTGGATCATCCAGGTTTTTCTTCCCCGTTACTTTGCCCAGCGTCAAACATCCCTCACTATCAGAAATGACAGCCAGTCCTCATGCAAAGCCACCTTCTCACGCTTCGCCTCCCTCCAGGCATCTTCCCAGTGGACATCCACTGCCACACCTGGACCCGCCCCCGCATCACTTCACAACTTCTCATTGAGGCCAACCCACCTCGGCTCTACACTCACATCATCCATGCCTGCATTGGACTGAATACATCCAGTAAGGCCGTCCAGGGCCTCCTGAATGTAAGCTTCCAAACCATGGAGTGCAATTGCATACTCCTCACCACTCTTTTCCGCCGACACCAACCTACCGTCGCGTCCACGTCCCGTGAGTGTCCACACACTCAGCGACGACGCCTCCTCCCTCCTCCACCCCCCACACGCCTCCTGTGGACAAAGGCTTACGTTCGTTGGCCGTTGATACGCCAGTTGGTCCGTAGTACCATCAGATCCAGCCTCAGCTTCAGGGTTTTCCCCCGTCCCGTTGGACAAGTCCGGCGCTATGTGGTCGTACGCCCCCACACTACACGCACGTAATGCCTCTGACCTGAGTAGTTACATACACCTGAGTCTGGAAGTCCTCCATTCTCCTACATAAGTGGAATAGGATGTCCTTAGGAAATTTTCAGGGGAAAACATCCCTTCAGGGAAGACAACTAGTGCCCTTCTCCGCAACGTCCCAAGCCGCCATGTGATCGCCCATATCGTCCAAACACCTCCATAAATCACTTTCAACCACCTCGAAAGGTACATTACGCACCTTGACACAGGTGTAGAACTTGATATCATGAAGACGGGACACAAACCCAGGGGAACGTCTTAACCACCTCCTGAAAACTTGGCCTCCATGTTGTCATATGTACTGCACAGCCGAACTTGACGAAAATGCATGCACACCATTCAGTAGACTCCATAAAGATCTTCATTAGCGATACCGTACGTATCCCCCCGCAATAATCGCCCGTCAGCCCAGATTGTTTAGGTATTCTGGCAGTAAGCACCCCCTCACTAATTCCCAACAGATAGTGTTCACGCGTCTGCGGCCACTCTCCGCCATATTGAAAAAAACGTCCTCCTTGCACCAGGGTCAGAGCGCATTGCCAAGTACGTCCTCTCTACTCAAGAGTTGAGAGACGAATCTGAAAACTGCGCAGATAGCCAATGAATTCGGGAGCTACTGCACAGCCTGTCTGCACGCCCAAGAGCGATGTGGACAATGGATTCCCAAGATAGATGTATTTGTTAAACCTATGGTGGGGGGCTTTTATAAAAGTACCCTTCAAAAATATATTGATACAAGCTATTATACTGGTTATATTTCAGTGGGTATATCCAGTGGTGTATTTCCATCAGGTCAGTGGACTTGTTGATAGGGAACGATATCCTTCATGCTGGTATATGTAAAGAACCCCTTTGTGATTGATAATAACACTTAAGATAATTATGCCATTGAAGCGTGTAGAGAGAAGCCCTATTTTATTTCCTCTCACGCCAATTATTACAGCTCTTCCAAAGATACAACACCATCCTTGTCTCCTGTTGATTTAGTGGCTGACAATGAAATTGGCTTGAATAGTTGTTCAGTGATGCGCTGGCCTCAGTCATTAACATTGAATCCCCCCTGTCAGCGACTTAGTCAGACACAACTGACGATAAAATTTCTAACTCATGATGATTTAATCAAGGATCAGTTTGTTGATCAGTCACTGTAAGGACTGAGAGATATAGCATTTACTGAGAGGAAGCAAAGGCTCACCGATAATTTGTTACTAGTATAGTAACGGTGCACTGAATTGGAGAAAATACATGTAAGTGTGTCAGCTGATAGTGTTTCCCCACCACAGTTCAAGCATCTCGTAGTGTTAACCAGTTACATTTCGTGAACAAGCCATGATTTTTTGCCTTTTCTACAATAGTCCCATTGGAGGACATTTGGGGTCAAAAGACACACGGTAAACTGGCAAAAAACCTTTTACTTGGCTAAACTGAAGGAAACAGTAGCTGATCAGTGCGACCGTTGCCACATGTGTCAAGTGTCAGGCAAGATCCAGCACACACAGCCCTCCACCTACACCTCTCACTTGTCACCAGTAAGCAAAGTTCAGTTCATCTGGACTAGTGAATGTTCAGATTGTTCAAAAGTTGAAGTTTCCTGTTTCCTCCTCGTTCAGTGTGGGGATCCCTAATTTCAATCATTCCCTCTTTTACATATAGATGCAAGTGATTATGCAGTGGGTGTTGTGCTGCTCCAACATCAAACATCCACTGATATTCTCATCCCTATATGTTACAATCATCTAAGCTTAAACGACACCAGAAATTAATGCACTATTGAGAAAGAGGCTCTAGCTCTTGTGGTGTTCCTTGAACATTTTGACGTGTATTTGAGCACTTCCTCCCCATTTAAATTAACTATTTTCAGACCACAATCCACTCACTTACATAAACATAAAGTGGTAATTGAAATGTAATTGCTGACGCTGTCACGTCCTTAAAATTATCAGTTACATTTAATTAACGTAATTTTAAACCCAAATACCTTTTGTTACTTGCTATGGTCCAAATTCAGTAAGTAACGTAATCCCTCCAGTCCCATATTAACTATGTATACTCATGTCCATGTCCAACTTATTATATTATAATTCACAGTAAGTGATGATGTGGTGTGGAGGAGACAGGATCGGAGTGATGAGTGGGTATGTTGTGGTGGGCGATGTTACTGCTTGGCGGAACACTGTCCTGCGGCAGAACCCCCCCCCCCCTTCCTCACTACACACCAAGCTCTTCATCAATACTCAAAGTCCATTACTGCATAGCCTTCCACAACCACTACTTAAGATAGAATGCATTCTCCCTCTACTGCGATCGAGCCTCAATGTGGCCATGTTGTCCGCATCGCTTTGGGCCGAGCGGACTGCTTGTGCAGTAGCTCCTGATGAGTTGGCTTTTTTGCCGCAGTGTTACGTGTACTTAGCTCTGTGAAAGACCCTGTTTGCGCACTCTCTAACGAATTGAAGCAAGATGCCCTGCCATCGAGCAATTTACCAACAGCTTAAGGAAGAATTGAGGATGGCGAAGTGGAGATTTGGCGACTGAACCGAGGAAAACAAAGAAGAGTCGTATAATTCCTCCAGTTTTGGTCCTCAGGTCCAGAAGGGAAACTGGTCAGTGGCTGGACAGCAGGAACGAAGTTGACTTATCAGAAGACGAAGGAAAGTAAAACGATGAAGAAGAAAGAGACTGCCGTGGAAAACTGTTGTGGAAACATCTAATACAATTCTCAGTGCGACCCGACAATGTGGAGTCGACCTACTGGGAACATCACCCGACGAACGACACCAGGTAGTAAGATATTGTTGTTGGTGGGGATAGGCAAGTTAGTATATGGATAGGGCGTTTCTGCTTGAAGGACAGAAAGTGAGGAGACAGAGAGTTTGCTTTCCCTGGGGCTGGTGGAGGATATTGGTTAGCCGTCTGATGACATCAATGAAGGTAATGGAGCAAAATCCTATTATCTGTACTCAGTGTGGAGGCAACGATGTTGGCAGACATAGGAGTGAAGACCTGATTAGCTGTTATAGAACAATAGAAATAATTAGGAGAAAGGGTGGGAACCCTGTCATATGTGGTATTTTGCCAAGGAGAGGAGTAGGAAAAGAAATGGTTGTCAGGCAATTGTTCAATTTGCTGGTTGGACCAAATACTGTAAGAAAATGCGGTAACATTCATTGACCCACTGGGACCTCTTCTATGCCAGAAATGATATGTTGCCAGGATGGGTTCACTTTATCTAGTCTGGGGTGGGTAGCACTGCAACTGCAGTGGAGGGAGCAGTTAGACTTTAAACTAAATAGTTATGGAATGGGTTTTGCAGGAAACAATGAAGTCCCAGTGTATAATATTACGAGTTTCTAGGGGAACATAATAAGCAGAACGAGGTAGATATTGAAAAGCCTGGGACTTGGGTGATAAAGGACCAGTAATAGGTTAGTAAAAACAGAAATGACATGATGGGTAAAGAGCAAGGAGAGTCTTTCAATGGTATATTATGCAATTGCGTAGTGCTAGGAATATGAATGACGAGTTGAGATAGGTTGCTAGTTGAGGTACCATAGAGGTCTTTGCCTAAACTGAGACGTGGTCTAATTAAAAAGTCGGGACATGCCTGGGAATGTCATGTTCCGGGTTTTAAAAATTTTTCCAAGTAGATAGAAGTATCGGGAAGGGGGGTGGAGTGGCATTGATATGTCGAGATCGCTTGAACTGTTTAGCATAAAAACGGGTATTAAGTCTGAAGTAACACATATAAGTCTGGATAGAATTTTCAGAGGGCATGAAAAAACTATTTTAGGAGTGATATACCCCCCCCCAACTTAATAGGGACCAAGGGAGACTACTATGGAAAGGAATTGTATCAGGCCACTAGGCACGATAATGTAGTAATTCTAGGAGAACTTTAACTTTAGTCATAATGATTGAAATTTCTTACTGGGAATTTAAGAATCATACGACTTCTTAGTAGTAGTTCAGGATTGTTATTGAAGCAGTTTGCGACAGAACCTCACAAGGGGAAATAACCTGCTTGACTTAGTTATGGCAAACAATGAATCCCGTGTTAATGAAAATTTAGAAATTTCCGAGGAACTGGGTGCCTAGTGACCACAAATCAATTACATTTAGCATTGAATGGAAGTCATAGTACGATAACTCAGTAACATCCCAGATTTTCGCTAGTAGACATAATACGATGGCTTTAGAGAACACCTTATCATTCTGTTGTCTGTGTAAACGAAGTGAGCTATTAATATGACAGTTCTCTGAACACTATACATGCTGCTCAAAGAACGTTTACCCATATAAGAAATTAATCAAATAATATACCCAAAATGATGAATAATAGGCTCTAATATCGACTAGGATAGAAAGGAAATTTATAGGCGTATCATAAGAGTGAGGTCATCTATATGAATCAGTATATGAAGGCAAATATTTGCAGTAAGAGGAACATAAAAAGGGGATAAGAAAAGCCTAAAAAGGACTATGAAATTAAATTGCTAGGGATTCTAAAACTAACCCAAAAATGTTTTTTCCAGTCTATAAACAAAAGTTAGAGATAAATAGGTCCCCTTAAAAATAACTATGGCACCTTACTGACAAGAGAATGAAATGTCTCGATTTTTTAATAAATTTTTTTCTCTCATTTTTACAAAGGAAGACACTAACAATATTCCATAAATTTAATTTTTATAGTGGGTAGAAAGAAGATAAATTTATGTTACATCACAGTCACTAGTGAAATGGTTTAAGCAGATAACAGACTGAAGCAAAACAAGTTCCCGGGCCCTGATAGGTTTTTTCACAGGGTTCTAAGAATGCAAAAACGAACCTGTGAACCATTAACTAATATTTTTAATTATCTCTTCAAACAAGTGTAGTGTCTGAATAGTGGAAGATGGCTATGAATTCCTATTTTAAAACAGGGGACAAGTCGTTACCGTCAAATTAACCGCCCAATAAGCCTGACCCAATTGGAGGCAAATTACTAGAGTCAATTTATACTGAGATAAATAAGCCATCTCGATAACATAGCTAGATTATGATACTCAGCAGGGATTTCACAAGAGGCCGGTCTTGTTCCCTAACTATTTATTAAACTTTCTTCAGTAAAAGGCTTTTGAGCTGTTGACCACGATAAAGAATTTGATAATTATTTATTAGATTTTAGTACGGCTTTTGATAGAGTTCTGCTCCATAGACTGTTTAAAGAAAAGTGCAGCTCATGGCACTGGTGGAAAAGTGCTCTCGTGACGAAGTCATGGCTCCTGACAGGAACAAGAGTTCCATAAATGGGGTTAAATCCGAGTGGGATCTGTAGCGCAAGTCGTTTCCACAGGATCATCTTGGGCCCTTGTTGTTTATAATATACATCAATGATCTATGATGAGGGAATTACTATGATATGGAGCAAATTCCCGATGACACAAAGATAGGTAGATAATTGATTCAAACGAAGATGTATGAGCATCAGAGGATTTAAAACAAACTCTATTCTTGTCGAAAAGTGGCAGATACAGTTCAAATGTGAGAAAAATGCAAGGTTCTGAAGCTTGGGAGTGCCCTTACCCTATACTTATAATTAAATATTAGAACTTAGCATAGACAGAAGCGAAAAGGACTTGGGGTTATGGTGGGCGCACCTTAAACCAAGACAGCAAGCCTAAGCGTACGTAATAAGGCAATTAGATTTACAGGGATTTATATCAAGAAGTGTAAGCAACAGACGTCCAGAGTCATACTGCAGCTTTATACATCCTTATAAGGCCTCACCTAGATTATGCAGCTCGTTTCTGGTCACCATATTACAGAAAGGGACATAAATTCGTTAGAAAACATTCAGCGAAGATGACTAAATTATACATAGCATTAGAAAAAAATCTCCCCTATGAAGAAGAATAGAAGACTCTTAAGTAACATCACTATTGTTAACAAGAATGAGGGAGACCTGATCAAGTGTATAAGTGGAAGATAGGTAAAAAAATTAATTAAAGGGATCTTAATAAGGTTTTGAGGAGTCTCTCCAAAGAGAACCCACAGTAATGATTTAAATTAATAAGTATTAGATTTAGAAAGGACATAGGAAAGTATTGGTTTTGGAAATAGGGTAGTTGATAAGTGGAACAGTCCCTACCTAGTTGGGTTATTGAGCGTTTTTTTTATTTTTTCTGGGACTTTGGTAGTTTCAAATTTAGGGTTGGATAAGTACAAGAGTGGGAGGGGTTGATTTGAAGTGGGACTTTCACACAGAGCTTATTTCTTGGGTGCATTGAAAAATTGGGTTGGCAAATGTTTTGTAGTGGGATGAATTGTAAAGGACCGGCTAGTATGGGCCCAAAGTTCCCTCCCGGCAGTGTTCTCCTTTCCTTATGTTGTTCTAATTTCGTATCCTGTCCTACACGATTGTACATAACCACGAGTATGCAGAGATACGCTACTGTGTACTGCCCTAGTACTAGGGGCCATAACTTAGGAAATAGACACTGTGAAATTATAGAAGTGCTTGGCACAAGAGGGATTTCCTGATTAATGTTTATATTAAATGTATGAATGAGTCATCCGTAATAATTGAAAGACATTAATGCAACTCCTAGTGGGGACCGTTTGTCGTGTTGGGGGGGGGGGTGTTGCAACCCCTGAATGGGTTGAAATGTATATTATGTATATATGTTACTTGTATATTTCCTTTTCATATAATTTTATATTGCAGCTACAGTTGTCCACGGAGCAAATCACGTAAATCAAGGGGGAGGGTGTCCTCACCTCGCCTGAAGTATTCAGTCTGGTCTAGACTCTCTTGGTGGTTGGACGTATCCCTGACAGGTGCCTAAATCTCCCTTATAGGCCCTTGTGATGAATGGTTTGAAACCGAAAAGTTGAAGATTGGACACTTGTTCAGTCCATCAATCTTGTAGAAGGTTGATGGACTGAACACATCGACTCCAGGCCTGAGGGACTGATACCTCATACTCCTCCTCTCCTTTGCCTTCCTGTTTGTATTGGACTGATGAAGCACTGTGTGGCGAAAGTTTCCGAATTTAAAGATTCCCATATGCTGCATAAGTGTCTCAATCTTCAAACTTATAGGCCCTTTTTGGGAAAGATCGTCTCTAGCATTCTTGTAGGTTCTGGGGGACTCTGTTTGCAGAACATTGTATAGACAGTGATTTTCGACTTTTGTACTGAGGTTGTGTGTCGCAAAGACACTCTGAGCAACTCAGGTCCTGAGCTTAGCTTCTGACCAAATTTGTATTGGTATCTGTGTACTGTCACAGTCGGGGTTTTTTCTTAAGCTGAACTTAGATTCAGTAGTATGGGAGTTTGGTGACTTTTGTGGAGGATCTGCTGATGGTCCCTACTTAGTGTCGTTATATTATCTCTTGATCCTGATTGTGTCCGCCAGTTGCTTGTTATATTGCTATTTGGCTTAGCATTCTTTTTATTGTTCAAGGGACTTTTCTGATAGCCATTTGGGTCAAGAGTTAGTTTATTTGAGGACTTTGTTATCACTTGTTTAAGTTTAGTTGAGTCGTGAGACATAGCGGAACTACTTAGAGCACTTACACACATACACACCAATTTACTTGTACATTTTGTAATATCTTATTAAATGTTAATGTACCAGACGGGACTTAAGAATTATAAATGTGATATGTGCTTTTAGCACAATACTACTGTACACGAGAGAGTGATTAATTTATTTTGATTACTGTGATTAATTTAATTTAATTTGTTATTCGCCTAGACAACTTAATAAATTAATTAAATTTTAATTTCTTAGTTAGTAGCCTACCGTTGTAATCCTGAAGGACTATTTAATCATAATGAATTCTAATGAATAATTGGACAAGGATACTGACTTTCTTGTTACGAAAACCCAGTAACAGGCTGGATGCTAGAAGGGCAGTCCTTTCTAGTATTCACTGGAGATCTCTAAGCTTTTAGAATCGCGTTTTTTGTAACACTCCACCTGTGTACCTCCACCTGTGCACCTTCACCTGTGCACCTTCACCTGTGCACCTTCACCTGTGCACCTTCATTTGTACTTTGTCTTGCATGTTCACCTGAAGTTCACCTTATACTTGCACTGCAGTTCACCCTTACCCTTTACCTGAAGTTCACTCTATATCTTCACCTTACATGTTCACTTGTACTTCACCTTGCATGTTCACCTGTACTTCACCTTGCATGTTCACCTGTACTTCACCTTGCATGTTCACCTGTACTTCACCTTGCATGTTCACCTGTACTTCACCTTGCATGTTCACCTGTACTTCACCTTGTATGTTCACTTGTACTTCACCTTGTATGTTCACCTGTACTTCACCTTGCATGTTTACCTGTACTTCACATTGCATGTTTCACCTGTACTTCACCTTGCATGTTCACCTGTACTTTACCTTGTATGTTCACCTGTACTTCACCTTGCATGTTCACTTCTGCTTCACTTTGAATAGAGCCAAAAAAAACTGGAATGTACACTTGACCTCATTTTCACCAACAATGATCTGATACGAAATATAACGGTATCAAAGACAGTAGACTCAGACCACAACATAATGGAGGTATAAACATGTATGTGCAGGGCTCCTGACCACAACATAATGGAGGTATAAACATGTATGTGCAGGGCTCCTGACCACAACATAATTGTGAAGGCTTACTCAGCCCTGTAACAACTTCAGACAGTATTACCAAGGCTGGCTCCTCCTCTGGAAAATTAGTGAATAGAAAAAGAAATAATAACAGACAAACATAAACACTTTATTATATAGAAAATATAAAAACACTTAGATATGAAATATTAATCCTACATTAAAGAAAATGAAAAATGAAAAATATAAATAATAACTGAATTCAACGCTAATATATATAGAGGTGTCTGGTGTTGGTGACACTGAGTGTCGTTGATGATGGGGGGGGGGTGTCTCTGGCGTTGGTTACAACCCACCGGTTTGTTCTTCACAGTATAGCCTTGAGTATTATATCCCGATGACAGGAAAGCGGGTTCTTTCCCACTGCAATATGGGGTTACCTCCTCAATTTCATACAGGGACAGGTAATTAAACCAAAAAGGGGAAAAAGTTCAGGATGTTGCCCCTCTCCATAGTTCTGCTCGTTGATTGGAGGGGGACCATCTCTGTCACCCCAAGCGGGAAAAAGATAGACGGGTTTACCCCTGTTTAAGAAATCACTCCCCAGATAAGTACAATCCCAAAAAGTGTGGTGTTATCACAACAGTCAACCTGGAGAAGACTGAAAGGATAAGTTTATTTTTGGGTCAAAAGTGAAGCTTTAAACCAATAAACCCCTTTAGAATACAAGGAGGCTTTAATTAAAGTAGTGTGGGACGTGATCAGTGATTACTGTTTGGACCGGAGCCCCACGTCCCCTTTTGGGGGGGGGGGGGAAGGGGGGGAAGGGTTTTTGGAGTAGACTGACCCCACCTTAACAAACAGCCGGAGCAAACTTCACTTTCGGGTGGGGGGAAAAAAAAAGGGGGGACTTGACATACCCACCTTAAAAAGTACCGGCAAAAGAAAATATCACTTTGGGGGGGGGAAAAAAGGGGGAATTGGGAGTTGACTTACCCCCCTTTAAAAAGTAGCTGGCAAAGAAACTATTTTTATACTATACTCCCCCTCTACTCTATTATTTTAACTTTTCCCCACCCCCCCATCCCCAAAACTTATAGTCAAGGAGTATAAGAAGAATGGTGAGAAAAAAATTTTTAAAATGTGGAAAATCGCGTAAGGCAAAAAAATCTTCTAAGATGTCACCTTACCAGTCAAAAAATAATGGATGAACCATTTATATTTCACAATATGGGAAATTAAAAGCCTGGAGTGCCCAAAGTCCCCCCTCAAGAGGCGACTGTTGGTTCCTTGAAAGTTTCTGGTAATCAATGGTTTGTAATCCTTTCTAAAATGAATTCTTTTCCAGCAAAATAAAATTTAAGTTTGGAGTACCCCACACAAGGGCTAAACATTCCTTTTCTATGGTGGAGTATCTCATTTCTGCGGGAAGGAGTTTCCAGCTTAAGAAGCATACAGGGAAGGGAGTACCATCATGGTATTGTAGTAACACCGCACCTAAGCCAGTATTGGAGGCATCAGTCTTAAACAAAATGTTTTATTTATATCTGGAATCTTAAGTATAGGGTCTTTCAAAAAGATTACTTTTAATCTCATTAAACTTTTGTGAAGCTACGTCGGAAAGTTCAAGAGGTTCCTTCACAGACATTTTAAGGAAGTTGGATAAGATGCCTGTAAGATCAGTAAGGTTCGGGATGAACCGTGCATAAAAATTTACAGAACCAAGAAAACTACACATGAGCTTCTTGGTTTTGGGGAATTTAAATTCTACTGGGGAGAGGCTGCAGAGAGTTATTAGAAAGTATCAGTCCAAGATATATAATCTTGTTATACCCAAGGAAGCATTTCTTCGGCTTGGCAGTGAGGCCATGTGAGCGTAACCTACGCAAAACTGATGTTAATGTTTGGATATGTTCGCCCCACGTGGATGTCATTAGGTAAATGTTATCAAAATAAACTGAAACGTTTGGCATATTACCCAAGACCTTTCTCATCAGTCTCACGTAGGTAGAACAGGCAGTTACCAAACCGAAGGGCATAGTTCTATATTGCATCAGTCCTGGAGTGTAGGAAAAGCGGTGTACTGCTTAGAAGAAGGATCTAACATTACTTGATGATATGCCTGCGCAATATCAATCTCTGAAAAGAAGGAAGCGTCATAAAATTTGTGAAGATCGCTATCTATTAAGGGCATAGGCTCAGCATCCCACCGAGTTATAGCATTAAGGCCTCTGAAGTCAATAGCAAGTCTATATGAATTATCCTCCTTCTTAACCATGACTACTGGTGAACAATATGAAGATACTGAAGGTTCAATGATCTTTAGTTTTAATAATTTGTCTACCTCTCGGTCAAATGCATCCCTAAGGTGAACTGGAACTGGGTATAATTTTCGTTTGATAGGATTGTCCGTCACTAAGTCAATCTTATGGACTACCGTGGAAGTAACACCTGGAATATCAGTAAAGACGTCTGAAAAGTACTCACACATTGAAGTAGTTCATGTCTCTTATGGTCATCCAAAGATTCATTAATATTAATGTTGGTTGCGTCCGAGTGGTCAAAAGTCACCAAGTCATGTAGTTCTTCATCATAGTCTAAGTTAGAGGTGTCAATTACTCACACCTTACATTCTTCAGTTGTTTTATCAAGTTCGTGTGGAAAAACTAAGTCAAAGTTATTAAGGCAGTTAACAGAATTTCTTCGTAATATTTCTTAAGGATGTTGATATGATAAAGTTTAGGTTTCTCCCTTAACATCTATGAGGTAGTCAACTTTCCCACAAATTTTTAATACTTTATTTTGGACCTTTCCATGCACTAAAAATTTTTAATTCGATTGATAGGCAAAAGTCCCCAAGAACTTCACCCTCCTACTTTAAAACTTTTTCCTCTGATTTTTGGGAATCAAAATAGGTTTTGTACGGGTCCATTGACAACTTAGGTTTTTCGAAACTAGGGTCAGAGGTCTCCCAATTTTTGGATCTAAGGTAAAGGGGAAAAACTGATAAGAAACTGAACCTCAGCATTTCATCCCCTTTCTTTAGTCCATAAGTCATGAAGGATGGACAAGGGGCCCTTTGGGCCCTTTGTCAAACCAAATAGAAAAAGTTAAAAAGGTTTGAAAACCCCAAAGAGCCCACTGGGAACTTCCCCCCTAAAAAACAAAGCACAGGGTGGGTTTAACGATGCCCCCTCCTTGGGTTTTTAAGGGAGCAAAGTTTCCCTTTTAAAATGGATTGAAAATCAAAGGGCTGGAGCTCAATCCTCCATTACAGCGGGGTGTTTAGGGTGTGGTTAAGAGAGGTTCACTCCCAAAAAGTTGGTATAAATTTTTCCCTTAAAAAGGTCAGATGTAAATTGTGTCCCCCCCGGTCAGAAAAAATTTCTCTAGGGTTTCCCACTCTGGAGAAGAGGGGACAAAAGGGCTTCAGCCACCTCTGAAAGTAGTTTGGCCCCTTTTAAGGGGTTGGGTTTCGGGGAAACCCCCAAGCTTTAATCAACTAATTTTAATATATATTTTTTCCCCCAGAGAAAGTGGGGGGAAAAAAAAGGAAACCAACGATGTAAATAGTACTTTTTCAAAAGGCACCGTAAAGACTGGCATTTTGCCCATAGGTACTCCCCCTGGTCCCTCGGGAGGATGACAGTTGGCAAACTTTACACGTCAAACAATAGGTAGTGTTATCTGAGGTTTTTTTTTGGCCCCAAAAAAAATAGATTTCCCTAATTTTTTTTAAGGGTTTTTACGATCCCGAGAAATGCCCGGGCCCAATGGCGGTTCTGAGAAATTTTAAGAACAATCTTCTGAAATTGGGATTTGGAACAACTAAGAGGGAATAGTCTATCCCCATCGGGTTTTTAATTTGAATATTAAACTTGAACATTAAAATGGTTTTTAAAAATCCCGACAGGTTGTTAGGAAAGACACTTAGGGAAACATTTGGGTTTATTTTTTAATTCAAAAACTTTTGGGCCTACACAGTAGGCTTCTTCAGGTCGTTACAAAGAAAAGTTGAAAAAAAGGGGAAGAGACTTGAAGCGATGTAATCAGTCCATCACCCTTAAAGTTTTTGGGGGTGGTCGGGTCCTCAGTCGGGGAGAAGAGATTTTTCCAAAAAGTCTGAAACAATATTGTTTCAGACTTTGGAACAATTCTTCCCCCAGATGAGGGGATGACCACCTAAAAAATTTTTAAGGGGGGATGGCCCTGAATAAAAATTCGTCTTAAATTTCCCCCTTCCGCTTCTATCAATTTTTTCTGTACTCGACTGAAGAAGCCTCCTGGGGTGGGCCCGAAAAACTTTTTTTTAAAATAAAGAAATTTAACTGTTGGGGGAAATACTGACTTGTACAAGATACCTTTTATATAAAAAAAATTTATTGAAAAATTTTTTCCTTTTGGGATAACTTGATTTTTTTTGGGGCGGCATTAGGGCATTTCTAAAGAGAAGGGAATTAGGGTTGGGAAATTGAAAAAGGATTTCCCCCCTTCGTATATTAAAGGTTAAAGTGGGGGAAAAAATCAAAGGATGGAAAAGTGGGAGAAACCTGGGCTTTGGTTGACCCCTGGGTCAAGACATTTATGGTATTGGAGGTGAATATCTTAAATTTTCCCCATCTAACAAATGAACCAGCGATATTACTACCCGCTTTCGAGAGAGCATCTTTGGGTTTTTAATCCCACAGGAATCTCGGAGCATTGCCCTCATCTAAATTTTCGAGGGGCCCTTTTTTTGACTTACAGGAAGAGGATCTAAAAACATTAGTCCACCTTTGGGGGATGAAAGGGTCAACCTCAGGAAAGGGAAAAAATGGCATTTTTTTAAATTTTACTATTAGAAAGGACAAGAAGTGAGGGGAGCTAGTACGGCTTCAGCCCAACCCCTTGGGGAACCCTTTTTAGACCTTTTTAAACCCCAACGGATGGTGGGAAAAGGGGCCGTAGGGCCCCAAAAGTAGTCTAAAAGTAAAAGCAGGGGGAATGATTTTCCCTTTAAAGGGTTTTGGGGAACAGCTTATCAAAAAGGGCCCTTACTGTGCCCCCCAGTGTCTCGAAAATGGTAGATACATTAAGTCCATTAACTGTTCCTGAACGGGAAGGGTGCTTTGTCTTTACATTTTTTTAAAAAACATCTTCCCCTTTTTGGACCTTCTTAGAAGGACAATTTTGGACTTTTTATGCCCCCTTAAAAACAACAAAGACAAACAGGAATAAAAAAAGTCATTTTTTTTCCCCAATAGGCTTTGATATTTTTTAAGGTTTTAAATGAACCCTTCCCCCTTGGGGTTCGACCCCTTTTAGGTCTTTATAGGGTTTTGTGAGCCCATCATAAGGCCCCAGCACCTCGCAATTCCCAGTTTTAAAATGGGTTTATTTTCCCTAATGAATTTTCGTATCTGGTGGGAAGACTGTCGGGAAACTGGGTCACAACCATAAATCTCTAAGAGATTCAAACTGTGACCCAATTCCTGAATTCTCTACCCAAAAATTTGGGAACAAACAAAAGAGTGTTTTTTTTGTAACTGCTGAAAGTTTTTCCCTGGCTGAAAAGGTGGATCCTAAATTTTTCCCCGTAAAAATTTAATGGTTTTTTGGTTTGCTTAAAGGTTTCCCTTCTTCAGTGGGTTATAATTACATATAATATCCTGCGACAAAGTTGAAAAAGTATTAAAGGGTTTTTGTCCCGAAAATAACTTTCCTAACCTGGAAAGCCCAGGTGTCAGCAGGCCATTCACAGAGGCTAGCAGTATTTTCAAAAATGATAAGTTTTGAAGTTATTTCTTCCCCCCTGGAAAGGGGGTAAATTAGGTGTTTGGAAAATGGCACTAAACTGCATGATTTCTATTACTCCTTTTCCCCAATTTTTTGTTGTGTAAAGTTAACTTTTTTAATTTTCTAATTCCAAGGGGAGATTTTTTGAGTCGCTATCCTTTTCTCTCTCTATTTTAAACAAAGGGTTTTCCCGCTTTTTCCCCCCAAGTTTCCCCTAGGCCCTTTTTCCTCACGTTCTCTAGCTTTTTTTCCCCACGTTCTCTAGCTTTTTCCTCACATTCTCTAGCTTTTTTCCTCAACTTCTCTTCCTTTTTTTCCCCTTTCCCCCAAGTTTTTTTTTTAATTTAACTTGTTTTTTCATGTACTCAGCCCCTTTTCACGATCAAGCTATACAACTCCTTTTTTTTTCTTCTCCCCTCTCTTTCTGTCTTTCTTGGGGTTTCTCTCTCAAATTTTCTCTCTCTCCTCCTTTTTTTCTCTCTTTCGATTCTCTCTCTTTTCCCTTTTCTTCTTCTCTTTTCCTTTTTAATGTCTTTTTTCTCTTCAAATTTTCTCTCTTTCAAGTTCCCTTTTCCTGGATCTTTGGGCCCAATGAAAAAATTCTAAAAAATTTTTTCCCCGTTATTTCCTAACTTACTTTCCCGCATTATCCCAAAAAGGGAAATTTTCTTACTTGCAGAATTTAACCTTTAAAATATCAGGGGAAATTTAAAAGGGGGATTAAAAAAAAACGGGGGGGTTTAATTCCTTTTCTGCTCAAACTGGAAATAAACCAGAGGGCTCCCATCCCCACTTCAATTAAAAAAATTATGTTTTTAAATTTTAAAAAGAAGGGTTTTTTGCCGGCCCGAGCAAAAAAGAAGTAGAAAGGGGGCCCCTTGGAACCCTCCAATCTTCTCACCAAAAAATCAAGAGTGTCCTATGAATTTTCCCCTTTATAAAAATTTAAGAGCTCAAAAGGAAAAAAAATTGTCACGGGGGGGGGAAATTTTGGGGCCCTAGAGTCCCAATCCTCCAAAGGTTTTTAAGCTCACACAAAAAAAAGGGTAGCAGGAATTAACTAGTTTTTTTCCTGCCGGACTTTTACTTACAATAAATTGGGGGACTATAACAATCACCAAATCTTTTTTAAAAACCTGTTTCTGTAGTCCTACCATAGGGGAAAAGATTACTCATGGCTGGGGGGTAACCCCTCTGTGGTATTCGGCAAAAGAAGTTCCAAAAAGGTAGATTCGGATGGAGTTGAATCTTGATTTTAAACGAGTTGATCCCGGGGGAAAGGGCGGGCCCCTTGTGAAGGCCCTTTCTCAGCCCTTTTAACAACTTCAGACAGTATTAAACCCAAAGGTGGGTTTCCCCCTCAGGGAAAAATTTGGGGGAATGAAAAAGAAATTTAAAAAACAGGGCAAACCTAAAACCCCCTTTATTATAAAGAAAAAAATAAAAAAACTTAGATATGAAAAATTTTTAAAAATACTTTAAAAAAAAATGAAAAATTAAAAATATAAATAACGAATTTAATGCTTTTATTATATGGGGTTTTCTGGGTGTTGGTGACACTTTTGGGTTTTTCGGGGTTTATGATGGGGGGGGGGGTCTCAGGTGTTGGGTTTTCAACCCCCCGGTTCGTTCTTCACCGTAAGCTTTGATATTAAATCCCGGTGGGCAGGGAAAAAAGGTTTTTTAAACCCCTGCAATGAGGGGGTTACGTCCCCGGGAATTTCATAAAGGGCACAGGTAATTAAATCCAAAAAGGGGAATTTTCAGGATGTTTTGTTCCTTTTCCTCAGTTCTGCTCATTATTGGCCCGGTGAAACCCCCTCTATTTATCCAAACTGGAAAAAATAGACAGGTTAACCACTGCTTAAGAAAAAACACTCTCCCTGATAAGTACAATAAACCCAAAAGATTTTGGGGAAATTTTCACAAAAAGTTTAACCTAGAGCAAAACTGAAAGGGGCCCAAGTTTAAATTTTTGGTCAAAAGTGAAGGGTTTCAACCAATAAATCCCCTAGAATTTCAAGGCCCGGGCATGTTTCTTTCAGTAGTGCTGGGAGCTGTTAGTCTAGTTGGGTTACTGTTTGGGGCCCCCGGGGCCCCACACGTCACCTTTGGGGGGGGGGGGGGGGAAGGGGGGGGGAAGGGGGGGGGCGGGGGGGCTAGACTGACCCTACCTTAAAAAGCAGCCGGCCAAATCCCAAAAAATCACTTTCGGGGGGGGGGAAAAAGGCGGGAATAGCGGGAGTTTACTTAAACCCCACCTTATCCCAAATAGCCGGCAAGAAATATTGTTACTATAACTCCCTCTCTACTCCTATCTATTGAACTTTTCCTCACAAAAAAAAAATGGGGGTAAAAAACTTTTATGTGCAGGGCTCCCCGAACCCGCATAAGGTGATCACTTAAAGAAGGTGCCTTCACCAAATTCAACTTCAATAACAAAATGTACTGTGGGGGCAAGTCAACTATGTCCCTTTAATTAAACAAGCTGGGAGGGATATCCTAAACAACCCCCAAACCGAATCTTTGGGTAGAAAAGAAGGGTAAACTCGAGATTTTTGAACTAGAAAAAGAGAGATTTCCAAACCCCCATAGAGGCGAAGGCGAAGAATCACAGTGTGCTTGGGAAAAAGCCAGTATATCGAAAAAACGAAGGGAGGCATTGGGCAAAAAAAAATGCAAATCCAAAAATTTTAAACTTAAGGAAATCATACAGGGGCAAGAAACTCAGGGAAAAACTTAAAAACCATAAATGAAATGGGAAAAAAAAAAATAATTTTTTATGCCATGATATTCCAAAATTTTTAAAACAAAAAACCAAAATCAAATAATGGACCCTTTTCTTAGAAAGAGTGGAAATTGCACAGAAAACAGCAAAGAAATAAGTGAGATATTAACTCCCGTTGATCAGTTTTTTAAAAAAATCTGGGCAATTCTAAAAGTTTTTGATATTACCCTATCCACAAGTTATTCATGCATGGGATGAAAAACATGCCCATGAAACTCTACCCAGATCCTGACTCGGGAATTTGCTTTTCATAAAAGAAATCAAAGCCCCTTTCCGAGCCTTCAGCTTCCCATGGAGAGGGAGCATGGACACGGGGGTATCCCCCCAAAATTTAAAAACAAAGACTAGCCCCCCCACAAAGGTGGCAGAAAAGTAATTGTAAAAAATTTTAAAACCCCGATAGACTAACGCCCCATTTAAAAAAAATTTTTTGAGAGGTTCTAAAAGCAATCGCCCAAACCCCCTAGATACCATCGTTACCAACCCAGGGCAAACGGGTTTTTTAACAGGTCGCTCCTGCCTGTCCCAACCCTCACATTATGCAAAGGGCTTAGATGTGAGGTCGGTTCCCTTAACCCTTCCCCTTGGGGGATGCCCCTTAAAGGGGGCAGAGGCATTTGGCCCTTTGTTTTTTTTTCTGTTTGAATTCTTTCATTTTTGGTGTACGTGAAGAAGTGTTATCTCCCTTATTTTGTGAAGTTTCATAAAAATAGCCCCCCAAAAATTTAAAAAAAAAAGTATTTAAAGAAAAAAGACATTTGCAAGGTTTTGGCCTAAAGTGTGTGTGTGTCGCATGTGATTTTGTACTATATGTGTGAGTGCCTGTCTATGGTGTAGTATATCGTATATGTGGGTGCTTTACTCGTGTGTGTGTTATCATTATGTGTGAGGCTTGTATGTATGTGTATGTAAACTCTTTTTGGGGTGTACCACCCATTGTGTGTGTGTGTGTGTGTGTGTGTGTGTGTGGGTGTGTGGTTTGGGGAGACTCACAAAACAAAATTTGCCATAACTCTTACGTTGTTCCGGGTGGGACAAGTGAAAGTTCTTATCTAAATTTGTTCATGATTGTAGCCCCGTTAAAACGTAAGAAATAAATTTAACTTACAGGATTCTTTACTTTTGT
Organism: Cherax quadricarinatus; assembly: GCF_026875155.1. Lineage (NCBI taxonomy): Eukaryota > Metazoa > Arthropoda > Malacostraca > Decapoda > Parastacidae > Cherax > Cherax quadricarinatus. The sequence goes on from NC_069403.1 coordinate 18,491,959, forward strand.
AACTTGTGAGTTCATTAACTTTGTACCTAGTTCAGCTATCAAAACTTTGGGGGCCCAGTCCCTGGACCCATTATGTACCTCTGTAATCTGTAATTACCTTTGTAACTTGTCATGATTGTGACCAGATGTACCTGTAGTTCATTACGTTTTGTAACTTGCTCAACTATCAAAACTTTGGGGCCCAGTCCCTGGACCCATTATGTGCCTCTGTAATCTTTTGACAACCGCCCACAGGATGGGTATGGGGTGCATAATAAACATATTAAAACTAACTGCGGCCTAAATGGCACTTCGAAAAGCTGTAATGGGACTTGTTACTCATTAAACAATGCTATTGCAGATTTTTTTTTGGTTGAGGGAAACCCTGTAAATATCTTTATTCTACAAATAAATAAAGTTGCTAAGTTTCTGACATGTAGCAAAATATCTTACCTTTTACTCCCACGCAAATCCCAAATATTGGAATATTTCTATTTTTCCTCGACCCAAATTGTAGAACAATCATTGTTAAATGATTCCGGTGAAAATCATTTAATTTACTTCAATAATAATGATGGGCTTCGTGAAATAAATCAATAACTTACTTCCGAGATCTTCACCGATAACACGCGCATACCTCATGATGCGTGTTTTTTTTGTTCGAGAAAATCGCCTTCCAGTGTTTTTCGTATGAAACTAGTGATCTAATGTAGTTAGCCGCACAACAAACACACTCCATTTTCTCTTCTCCCAGAACCTCAAAAGGGTAAAAAAAGGGAAGAAATGGCTAAGTGATAATTATTTCATCTGGGAGTTCGCCGTGACCGCTCGCTATATCATGGCTATTTTATTCATTCTAGAGTATATTTCACGTTTCTATGTTATTTATATTGTTTATTATGTCATATTGATCAAGTGTGGTAAATAAATAGGCCGTAGAGTTGATATTAGCGTAATGCAGAGCCTGTCGGCAAATAGGTCTTTGCCCCAGGATGCAATCCACACCAGTCCACTAACACCTAGGTACCCATTGATCTTTTCGCTTTCTGTCGAGAGTTTGTGCTGCACAGAGTCCTTTGATGCCTGGTGAGGTGGAGTGCGGTCGTGCTTTGCACCCCTTGCTGTTTACTCAGACGGTACTCAGAGACATGGTGCTAGGTGTGCATGGGAGGGGAATCGGGGGTTTTGAGCCATCAGGGGGCGATAACGCCTATATCAGCCCAGGTGTTGTTACCAACGTTTATGAAACGTAGGCATCAGGGACAAAAGACTTTAGGGAGTGGTACTGAATGGGGCATAAGAATGCTTTGAAAGTACTAACTCTCAAGTTAAAGAGCGTTCTGGATCGTTTTTGAAGATGTCTGATTAACGTGACCCACAGGGGGTAATTGACTGTGTATCGCATAATTACAGTGGGGTTAAGCTCCTAAAAGTGCCTTTTTAGCTAATGAAGCGGACACTGCGTTTCGAAAAATATGGAACTGCTCATCTGGCCCAACCTGGAAGTGGGTGACAGGGGGCCCACACAGGTTTTTGGGAAAGGGACCTTTATTTAAAATATGGTGGAAACCCCCCCCATCCCTAAAAGTATAAATTGAGGTTTAAAACTCAGTAATGCTGGGGGAGAGGTGTATGTTTCCGCTGTGTGGTGTATAGACGACATGGCAGCAGTGTGTGGCAAGCAAAAACGGTCCGGACCGGGAAAAAGGGGGCCTGAATAGAGGGGGGGTGCCTGAGGAAAAACGAGGGCAAGGAGGAGGGCATGGTCGTACACAGTAGGAGGTGGTGGTTCCTCCTGGGGGGGGGGGGGGGGGGGGGGGGGGGGGGGGGGGGGGGGGGGGTTGGGAAACTGGAGAGGGGGTTTTGGGGGGGGCCCCCGGGGAATTACCACCGAATCAACATGGTGAAGGGAAAGGGGTCCCCCCTGTCAAGTTTTGGAGGGGATTTTTAAAAACAAAAAAAAAAAATTTTTGAAAAAAAGAAAA
>NC_069403.1:18494422-18554503 GCF_026875155.1 Cherax quadricarinatus
AAAAAATGTATAAAAAATTTTATTGGGGCCTTCTTGTAAAAACTTCCCACCCCTGGTGTAGACTAAGGTTTGCTAGATATGCTATGCTTTCTAAGGACCTTCACTTTATTGTACCTGTGTAGTAAAACTGAAATTTTTATCAGTAGTTGCATTTGTATTTGGCCGACATTTGTAACAACCACCACAAACGTTCGAGCAAATTCCTTTAATAAAACTTCCAAGAAATTACTTGAAAAAAATTGAGGAGTTATAAGTTGTAAGTGTTGATAAGGTTATTTTAAGTCTACCCAAAATGTTCTGCATAACCAAGTTTTCTATCATGGCAATAATGTAACATTTTTCTGGAACACATCAACTATGCTTTGTAGAAATAAAATTCTTCAATTTTCACTTATGAAAAGAGGTTAGCAGAGGACATTATGGGAAGCTGCCAAGTTTAAAATCAACGTCACTGCAGCTAACCTTAAAAGACAGAACTCAACCCATTAATCCCAGTGGATTGCTTACCCTTGGCAGAGTCAACTCTTGTTATTGGAAAGGCATTTTTATCCTTGTATCAATAGCTATACCTAGTCCTATCCTTAATGTATGTTTACCTGGAGTTTACCTGGAGAGGCTTTCGGGGGTCAACGCCCCTATGGAAAATTTTATAGGGGGTTACCTGTATGTACCTCAACATTACATGCACACGAGTAATCTCATTGGGAGACAACAACCATATTGTTTACTGTAGTCACCCCGTGTAGACATGTGAGAAAACTTAACCACCCCTGGTCACTGCAGGTGGTCCCTTCGACCTCACAATCTTATCCATATCTATCCGAGACCAGTATAAATTGGATAGCACCCACAAGTACAGTGCTACCAATTAATTGTGGACTGTATAGATTATATTAGTTTAACCGAATGAAGGGGGGGGGGGGGTAGGTTACACATGGATATATCCATCAAGGAAAAACACTTGTACATAATCCCACCACTTACCAGATATTTTCTGGTGGTCACTTGATGTAGCTGGATCACCCATAACCTATCCAATTACAACATACCTAACTGGCCAGTATCAGTTTGCTATAACTAGAAGGGTTACTTAACTGTGGGTGATTGATACTCCTTATTTCCTCCATTCACCATCTCATTTTGATGTCCTGCTACACCGACACGGTTCTTATTCCAGCAGGACAAGGTATTCATTGGTTTGTCCCGGTTTACAAGTCATGACTCCATAAAAACTTCACTATCCTCGGGACAGGAACCACGAGGTCTAACGTGTTCACTCGGAGCAAGGCAACTTATTTCACTTCACGCATTCTCTTAACTTAATATTATTATCACTGATTACATTACAATTCCCAAGACGATTTAATGTTTCATAATTATTATACACATTAGAGGTCACTCCATTAAGATCTGAGACCGATGAGTGAGGATTAAATCATGGGTATTTTCCCCTGGACACACTCCATGGCAGCGCACCAGTCACCACTGGTCCCACCATTATTCACTAATTTTACCACTTTATTACGGTGGTCCCATAAATCACGTTCCCTCACTCTTCACAAGGAACAGTTACGACACTTCCTATTATGAAGTGAGGCCTATATTAATCTTTAGGCCACCGTGAACGCCAATTTCCTGGTCCCATGTTTTCACAGCCTCTTAACTCCATTCCAAACACTCCCGCTCCCTGATGCCGCGTCTCGACCTCTCCCCTGCCCATCAGCGCAGGCACAGAGCTTCCCTGTTGGTTCTCTTTAAAATACAATTTAGAGCAACAGTAATGCATTAATCATGTATATTTACATTATAAAAAAATATTCAGTATAATTATGGGAATTTATTTTCCACACTGCGGCTGGGCGGAGGTCGTTGTTAGACGACTTTAATAATGTGGAGTACAATTTTCCCATCTTCACTGGCCACCTGGCTTGGGAACTCCAACATTGGCATTTACATAATCACCCATTAATTCTTTCCACCTGTTAACTTCTCAGGTAGGGCCCCATCCAAAGCACACTCAAGCTTCCATGCTTCTGGTATTAACAATTTCCCTCTTATTGTAAGGTGTGACACTAAGCCTATGCTCTCTGGGTTAATTTATTGGGCATACTGGAATTATGAGACTTTAACAATAACAAGTCTCAGTATCCCAAGTCAGCCCCAGCACATTACTGCATATAGGCACTTCAACTCCAGGGCTATTGATCCCTCAAAATGGACTAATTACTGTTCCATTCCCTCAGGATCATTCTTGCACCTTGCATTATTTCATTAACCCCTTCATATATCCTCATTAGTTCCTCTTCAGTTGACGTCACACCCAGGAAATTGTCCACATACGATTATTTACCCAATTACTTCGCTCAGTGGACCACCTGTGCACTTAAGGTGTGCATTTATCATTGCCTGAAGTAGGAACAATTTATTATTTAACTGTTGATTAATTATATCATTATAAGCAGTCAACAATTCTGGTGTCTTGCTCAGTTCGCAGAGCTGGGCCCTTTAACTGTCCATATACCCAGGGCCAGATTAAGAAGTCTCCGGGCCCTAGGCTATTCAGATTGGCGGGGCCCCTTTGAGTTACGGGTAAGCGAAGCGACCCCTTCCAGCTTGGGGGTGGGGGGGGGGGTCGGTGTGAGCCTGTTTAAGGTCTAATTAAATACATTCTGGCTATTTAGATTAAATTTAATAGGGAAAGTACATCAAGACAACCAAAACCATTTACCAACAGCCATTATAACTATCTTGTTAAATCATGCATTTTAAAGAGAATAAACTCAAGACAGCATAGTATTACTAGATTAGGCTATTAAAGTAGTGACATCATGTACCTATTATATTCAGCATAACCACTACAGCACTATTATTCCCTTTATAAATCACTGACCATAATTGAAATCATTGCATCATGCATAAGACTATCAAATCATATAAACTCAAGAAAGTAAAGAATTGTTTATATTCACAGGCACTTCTTAAATAAACTTTTTTCTGGATTTCATATTGGCAAAATCATCAATTATATTCTGAAAATCAATATTTCTTGTTAGATCAGACTCAATGGTCAATATACCAATATACTAGCCCCCCTTAAATCAGGGATAATCACAGATAGCACTACAGACCACTACCCTACCTTCCTCCTGACAAACATTAGTAAACCACTACTTGAATACAACAAAGTCTCATTTAGACTCCATGATGAGGCCTCAATAAGGAAGTTCACAGCTGACCTAGAGATTGTTGACTGGCCTACAGAATTCTCCAAGGCCAATGGTATTGATGACTGGACAGACATTTTTCTTAACAAATTACTTAGACTATGCAACAAACATTGTCCTATAAAAACGAAACAGATCACAAACAAACGGCTTGGTTGCCCATGGCTAACCAGCACCATTCTGAAATCCATTGACAAGAAACACCAATATGAAAAGCAATATAGAAAGGGTTTAATACACAAAGATATTCTTAAACACTATTCATCAGTTCTCACCAAAGTAATAAAGAAAGCCAAACAACTATACTACTCCAGTAGATTCACAGACACTAGAGGAGATATAAAAAAGACCTGGAAAACACTCTCTCAGATTCTAGGGACCCACAAACTGAAAAAACCAAGAATATTGTCCTAACTAAACCTAATGAAACACCACTACATCCCACTGACACAGCTAACAAGATAAACGACTTCTTCTCAACCATAGGATCTAATCTCACCAATAAAATCCCACATACCAGTGACCATGCCGGGGACTACCTAGATGGGAATTTCCCAAATTCCTTCTATCTTGCACCAACTGAGTCCTCGGAAGTCACTGAGATCATAAAATAACTTAAAAACAACTCAGGGAATCTGTCTAATGTCCCACCATTACTGTACAAGCGAGCGGCCCATATCCTTTCGCATGCTATTTCATTACTTTTTAACAAGTCACTAGAAACTAGCACCTTCCCGAAACTACTCAAGATGGCAAGGGTTACACCAATACATAAAGGTGGTGACCCTACAGACTTAAACAACTATAGGCCAATATCAAACTTACCATTGCTATCCAAAATCTTTGAGAAACTCGTGCACAGGAGACTATATTCATTTATAACAGCACAAAACATACTCAACCCCTGCCAATTTGGATTTAGGAAAAATAAAAGCACTAATGATGCAATCATAAAAATGCTAGATCTGCTTTACACAGCATTGGAAAATAAGGAATATCCACTTGGAATTTTTATTGACCTAAGAAAAGCTTTTGACACAGTAGACCACGACATCCTACTCCACAAACTTGACCATTACGGTATAAGAGGCCAAGAACTTGCTTATTTCAAATCTTACCTTACTAATAGGTATCAGTATGTTACCATTAAAGACACAGCATCAACAACACGGCCACTTGATACTGGAGTTCCGCAGGGAAGTGTCCTTGGTCCCCTGCTCTTCCTCATATACATCAATGATCTTCCAAACGTATCCCAACACCTGAAACCCATTCTCTTTGCTGACGACACGACTTATGTCATCTCTCACTCTAATCTTGCCACCCTCAACACCATTGTTAACGAGGAGCTGATCAAAATATCGACTTGGATGACAGCCAATAAACTTACGCTTAACACTGACAACACACTAATTACCAGACATAATGAGGGCAAATTCCTAGGCCTATACCTTGACAACAACCTGAATTTCAGCACCCATATCCAACACATAACCAAAAAAGTATCCAAAACAGTTGGGATCCTCTCCAAAATACGATACTATGTGCCACAAAATGCCCTTCTCACACTATACCACTTACTTATTTATCCATACCTCACCTATGCTATTTGTGCTTGGGGATCAACTGCAGCAACACACCTAAAGCCAATAATAACCCAACAAAAAGCTGCAGTAAGAATAATCACTAAATCCCATCCCTGGCAACACACCCCCCACTCTTCATAGATCTAAATTTACTCCCTGTTCAGTACATCCACACTTACTACTGTGCAATCTACATCTACAGGACCTTTAAAAACTCCAATATCAACCTTGACCTAAAACGCTTTCTTGATAGTTGTGACAGAACCCACAGGCATAACACCAGACACAAACATCTCTACGACATTCCCCGTGTCCGACTAAACCTTTACAAAAATTCAATGTATGTCAAAGGCCCTAAAATCTGGAACACCCTACCTGAGAACTCTAGAACTGCAGACACATTCATCACCTTCAAAACTACCATTAGAAAACATCTTATCTCCCTGATACACCCCATCAACTAACTACACGAATACCACCTGGTGGTTCACACTTTCACTCACCCATTTGACCATAAACAGAAATATTAATCTCAATCTTAAAATAATGAATCCTGTGATACTCCAATACTGAAACTATGTACTGTGCCAAAACAAAAGCATTCACATTGCTAAACTCACAAACTAGTATTTAGTCACTTAGCCATAATACCAACTTACCTCATAATTTGTAATATTTTAAAATACAGAATTAAACTAAGTCTGCCCGAAATGCCTAGCCATGCTAGGCGTTCTAGTGGTATACTCTGTAATCATTATTTAACTACATGTAAACCACACAACAACCAAATTCTGTAAATTCAACATTGTAATCTTTATAAAGAATAAACTTTGAATTGAATTGAATTGAACAAGGCTAGGTTACACAATTTGTCTTGGCTCATTGTTGAACGGAGCTGGTTTTTCACTCTTTTCAAAACAGAAAATGAACGTTCTCCTTCACAGTTAGTAGCTGGAAGTATTAGGTAAAGGCGATACACTATGTCAACATTAGGGAAGGTTTCTGAGATACCTGCATTTCTTAAATGTTTCAAAGCAGCTGAGGGCGCACATTTTTCAGGTGAAGCTTTAATCTGATTCATATACCCAGAAAAATGAACTATTTCTTCAAAAAATGTGTCCTGAACATCTGCTGAAAGGTGTTGTTGCAACTTTAATGCAGCTTCTCTCAATTCTGCATCTGGCATAGTAGTAATTTTGAACAGAAATCCAAACTTGTCATTGAGATTCTGGTAGATTTCTTTTCTTTTCACCAATTCTGTAATCAGTGAATCCAGAATGACGAAGTATGTAGCTGTCTTACATTTCTACCTTGGTAGCAACACAATTTCATTGTCTGGCTCTTCAAAATTGCGTTTCCTCTTCCTTGACTGCTGATGATCAGCCCGGTAACTGTAGTCTTTCACCAGCAGTTTAGCTTTCTCTTCAAACATTTCAAAAGCTTCATCATTGTGAAGTGAGCTTACAAATTCCACTAAGCCTGCATAGAGGTTAGCACAAGTAGCCATTTCAATTTCAATTTTCTGAAGTGTCTTGTTCGTGGCATTTAACCGTTCCAGTAAGATAAGATAAGATTTCGTTCGGATTTTTAACCCCGGAGGGTTAGCCACCCAGGATAACCCAAGAAAGTCAGTGCGTCATCGAAGACTGTCTAACTTATTTCCATTGGGGTCCTTAATCTTGTCCCCCAGGATGCGACCCACACCAGTCGACTAACACCCAGGTACCTATTTGCTGCTAGGTGAACAGGACAACAGGTGTAAGGAAACGTGTCGAATGTTTCCACCCGCCGGGAATCGAACCCGGGCCTTCCGTGTGTGAAGCGGGAGCTTTAGCCACCAGGCCACCGGGCCACAGCCACCAGGCCACCGGGCCACAGCCACCAGGCCACCGGGCCAGTATACAGTATACAGTCCCAAAGACTTAAAGACAGGACAAAGTGCTTTTAAAACCTACAAACGGAAGTCAGTTTGCGTTTTCAGGTTTTTCTTTATAGTATTTTTACCAAAAATTCGCCTTTACTGGTCCATGCGTCTTTACTGGTCAAGTAACCCTATCAGGTACCTCCCTTAACATTTATAGGCTAAAACAAACATTTATCCATACACATCAATGTCTATCAACAACACTTCAGTTAATTTGTCACAGTACAAGTCTAGATAACGTGTAATTACTACAGAAAATTGGAGAGGAATCTTCCATACTCACCCATTAGCGGGAAAACACAGCTGTTCTGATGTAAACAAAGGCGTGTTGAGTGTTGCCATCTATGGTTAGGTTTATTAATTTTTATTTTATTTTATTTCATTATTTATTTTTGTTTTGATTAATTTTTAAAAATCAATTTTACTCTCCAAACACTTGAACTTTTTAGGTAGGGACCCCTTTGCACTTGCACCATGTGCGCAGTCTTGGATGAGCCCCTGAACCCCTTGGACCACGGGGCCCCCAAATGCACGGGGCCCTAGGCAAATGCCTAGTTTGCCTATGTGGTAATCCGGCCCTGCATATACCATCATATAATTAGCAGGTAATTCTGGACGGTTCAGCTTCCACGGAAGTCGCACCAAGTAATGTCCAGATTCAAATTTAACATCCTTCAGGCATTGTTCCTGAGCAAAGGAATCGTCTGGACTTTCCTCATTTATATTAATCCCTATGCTGTTCAGCTCCCACAAATTAGACTGGTTCAACATCATCCTCGATAAAAGAATACTTGTACTGGGTTGACCTTTTATGAGTAAGACACACCGTGACTGTATTTACTACTTCCTCTAGTCATTATTACTATGCGGTAGTCTGCCATATATTACATGGCCCGTACCAGTGTTGAGAAGAGTGATGCCGCATAGTTTTCGATTTATGCCCTTTATCCTGAATTATTACATCCAACACCGGCAAGGCTACCTCAGCTAGGCCATCATTATTGTCATTAGCTGCAACCTTTACATTAGTCACTAGTGTCAGGGTTATTAACATTATCATTACTGCCACCATTATTATTAGAATTACATACACCCTTGCACATAACTGTATGGTGCCTTCCCTTGTTGCATTGATAACAACTGTTCAATTTGATATGACAATCCTTTACATTATGATTGCCTAGACATCTGATACACCTGTCAAGTTCTTTCATTCTTTCCATTTTAATATCCCATGAATTATAGGCATTACAGTTCTTAGTGAAACGAGTACCCTTGCAGAAGAGACAGTCTCTCTTTTCCTTGCCTGACCTCTTATTAACTGGGTTACCCTTACTGAGGTACTTATTCCTCTTACCTTGATGTGAGGAACCACTATTACTGATTCTTGTCAACCGACATGTAATCATTAGTGAACTTGCCAGAATGGATGTTGGAGGATGGCTTCTCCGCTGGATTAAAGGCTACCTGTCCAACAGAAAATCGTCTGTGTTGTTCCAGGGACACAGAAGTGTAACTAAAGACTTTGAATTAGGAACCCCACAGGGAGGTGTGCTCAGTCCCACACTGTTCAATATTCTAATAATGCATTACTTAATGCTATGCCTAGTCAGCCCCATCATTATGTGATTAGTTTTGCTGATGATATAATGATTCACACCACCGGATTCTCCAACACCCAAAACATTCTTAATCATGTACTAGCCTCGTGTCAGGACCTGGGGTTGATAATCTCTACTGATAAAACAAAGATACTCAATAGGCGTCCTCCTCGACAGAGAGGCACAGTTCGTCAGATCCAATTGCATGATGGGTCTCTTCTAGAATATGTAAGCAGATACAGGTATCTAGGCTTTGAGGTTCCACTACTTGGACCTGTTGTAACAAGACTTTGTCGCCAATACAAAGAAAGACTAAGAGCACTTAGAGTTGTGGCAGGGCTTCACCCCAGATATGGTGCTAATGTTGAAATTGTGAAAATGATGTATCTTGCTTATATTAGATCATTGGCTGATTATGCTGCGCCACTACTTGCTCTTGTGTCTGACTGGAAGCTTGGAGGGCTGGAAAAACTGCAGAACGAAGCAATGAGGATCATTTTAGGATGCCCTCGTACTGCCAAAATTTTAAATATGCAAAAAGAACTTGATATTCCAAGCATCAGAGATCGTGTTACTGAAAGAAATATCCTAATTGGGGTTAATATGCTCAGGCAAGCTCATTCAAACCCCTGCACAGAAGCCCTCCAAACTTTCCCCAGCACTGGTGAACACTCCTCCAGATGGATCAAAAAAACTGGAACCGACCTCCGCATGAATCAGATACATGATCTATGTCAAGTAAGGCAACAGCGGCACTTCTCCGCTCCATGGAATATTACCCCATTCCAAACTACCATCCTCCATTTCCCCCCAAACTACTTCTTAAATCACAACCAAAACTTCGCCTTGAAGCCAAACATGAGGCCTTAAGCTGTATTGATAACTTAGTCACACAGCACACACTCTCGCAAATTATTTACGCTGATGGTTCTGTTCACCAATCCACTGGTGCAGCTGGTAGTGCTGCTGTTGTCGTACAGAGTGATGGCTCTCTTAAAGAAATTGGACACGCATAAATTTAATTGGGCCTCTACCTTCAGACAGAACTGTTTGCCATACTCCTTGCATGAAATGCGTGTCAAGCTTTGTCAAGCGTGTCGGGCATGCCGTTCGTTGTGCTCCGGGTTTTCTCGTGTTTTCACGGTCGCTCTTACGTGCTAGAACTTTAATTTGTGTCATCAATCCTATACGATACATCCCTCTAGCGCCTGGAACCAATCTTGGGCGGAAAACATTATATACTGAGCCAAAAAGGAGAATTAGTGTGCACTACCTAGCAGAGTTTACTGCCAGAGGGGAATCAGGCCTGTGTCCCGTGTGAAAAAAATAATAATAATTGAACTTTTCGTGTCAGAGGAAAAGGGAAAGTCTCCCTGATAACATTGAGTATACATAGTGTATAGTGTATACTACAGTGGCTCCCTAGTATATTGATGATAAAGGCTATAGTGTCATTTGAAAACAGGTGAATTTGTAAATGAAGTGATAAGCCTATAGAGGCAGGTGCCAGAAGTCGCCAGAAACTTACCATAGGTCAGCTGTTTTTAATAATCTTCCTGGCTTGCTAGTGTACTCGCATATAATCTAGTGATACCAGTGAATAGCAGAATACAGTGTTGTAGTAGCAACTAACCAGTATTATAATGGTACTTAGTGGAGTGGAGTGACTTTCATTAGTTTCTTTTTTCTTGAAATACCAGACGTATACTGTGAATTTCATATAACCTGTAGTTACCAGCGGTCTCAATATACACAACGAGAAGCAATTATTACTACAGAAAAAGCGTCCTTCCTCCAAAATTTCCACCAGTCAACTATAGTGATAATATTAGCATTTATTGTGGTGGAGCGGAAAAAAATAGAAAAGCTAGATACAGCGATTGATAAACAAGGGTTGAGGTCGACCGTTCGTCATTTTTAGGAGTTGCCAGCAGTCACCGGTTTCTTCAACACGCAGTTATACTTTTGTATCAATCAAATCACATATTTACTCGGGTAGATAATTTCCAGAAGATCCTTCATGTGTTAGCTCAAATCACCGACCTTTATGTTTTAAAAAAGTGCCCCACTGATCAGATAGATCGTTGGTCCAAACCCCTTGACTGGTCCAAACCCCTTTGACTGTTCCAAAAACCTTTGGGACTGGTCCAAACCCTTGACTGGCCCAAAAACCCTTGACGGGTTTTTCAAAGGGTTTCTTTTGGACAATAAAGCAGCCCTAAAAAACGGAGGGGGTTTGGTGGGGCCCCCTTATAAACACAAACTTAAAATAAAAAATTCGGGAAAACTGCACGGTAAGCTTTTCCAATATACAAAAACAGTTAGAAACAGAAATAAAATAGCTAGGCTTCATTTTAAGGAGGTTTTTAATGAATTTCAAGAGGTTGCTAGTAAAATTTGCAGTAAATCAACCTTTTTAAAATTTCTTTATGAAGCTGTGTTTTTGTTTTGTGGTCAGTCAAACAAGGGGCCTTCCACAGGGGTTTAAATTGTTTTTTTTTTGGAAAATTTGGTGTCACGCCCCTTGTGCAGTTATCCAAAAATTTTAGTACAAGCAGTTTTTTTAAAACGGGGAAAGTTTTTTTTGGGTTTTGCCCAAATGAGATAAATTGTGGAAAAAATCACAAGGGTATTAAAAGAGGAAAAAACATAAAAAGTTTGCTTTCATAAAAACCTGGAAGCTTTCTAAAAAAAGATGGGAACAAAAAAAGGTCTGGCTGAATGGTACTGCCCTTTTTTACTGGCCTTTGTAGTAAAAAAACGTAAGGCTGGAGATAAAAGCCTGGTATTTTAAAAAGTAAATGTGGGGCTGATATTTGCTGTCCGGGAGACAGAAATGGTGAAGCTGGAGGTGCTGCCTGGGGGCCCAGTAAGGGTTGAAGCTGGAGGTGCTGTCCTGGGAGACAGTAATGGTAACTGGATATGCTGCCCTGGGAGACAGAAAATGGTGAAGTGGAGTTTTTGGGTCCAGGTATTTGGGGGAAATTTAAATACGCGGGAAAGGGAAATTTTACATATAAATGACCTATGGGGGGAAAAGGAGCCATATTTGGGAAAAAACAAGTGTAGTCAAAGTTTAATTTTTAAAACCCAAAATTTTTGAAAAATTTAAAAATTTCCGCAGGAAATAGAAAACCAAGAGGACTCCATAGAAATTAGTAAAGGATATATTCCCCAAAAAAAACTGGTGGGAGCTCCATTTTTGGTGTGGGGAGGATAAAATTTTTAAGACAGGGAAACATGCCCCAAAACGGGGAAATCAGTCACAAAAAACCCAAGGCAAAGGGAAAAACCAAGCCTGTGCACTTTACTTTTGCATTTGGTATCTGCTGGCATGGGAAAAATAAAAAAAACAGATGGGAGGTTCAACTATAAACCCCCCCCTAAAAAAATGCCATGCCCATTTTGAAAACAGGAAAATCCCCCCCAAACTCCCTTCCTGTAAGCTTTTTCACCCTGAATTTTTGTACCTCTTCGTACAGAAGACTGTGCTATAAAATTAAATTGCCCCGGCATACCTTTTTAAAGAGGACAAAAAAAATACAAAAATCCCCCGGCCATGGGGGAAAAAATGGGTTGGGCCCCAGCCCTTCCCAAAAGGGAGAGGTTTCTTAGTGCCAGGAAAAGGGGAAAAAAAATGGCAAGGAAAAAGGCAGAAAAACGTTTCACCAAATCCAGGGCATTTTCCCGGAGTGGAACCAAAAGTCGATGGCCCCCACTCCAAAACCCAAAGGGTACCCCGATACTAAGGGCCCGAAAAAAAAAAAAACCTCCCAGTTTCCAAACTTAAACCCCCAGTCCCATAAAAATTTTCTTTGCCCAAAAAAAACAGGGTCTAAAGGGCCGCAAAAAACCCAAAAAAATACCTTTCTAAACCCTGGGACTGCTTGCAGAGGGGCCAAAAAAAGGGAATGTTCGCGGCTTTCACGGGACCCAATTTTAAAAAGGGTCAATTGGCAACGAAATATGGTCCCATGTTACAACCTATACGATTTTGACAGAATAACAGGCAAAGGGGGGGGGGGGTTGGGCCCGTTATTGCAGTCATTTTTGCACAGAAAAGCTTTTAAAGCCTCAAATATGTAGTGGAAGTTTTGCGTAAAGGTTTGAGAAAACCCAAAAACCCAGTCATTGTGGAGTCTACAAGCCTCCGGATGAAAAATCCAGCCAAATTTCCCGGAAAAAGCTGTTAAAAAATTGACCACTGTCTTGGGAAAAAACTTCCAGCTTTCCCGCACCCAAAAATCTTGCTCCTGGGGGATTTCAACTTAAGGCACCTAAAAGGAGGAATATAGCAAATAATATTGTTGCAGTAAAAACACCAGGAGGCAGCTTGATGAAAACTCACACTCACACGAGTTTTTTAAATCTCTGCACAAAATTCAATTTAAACCAGCAAATAATAGAGCCTACTAGACTGGAGAATACACTAGACCTCATCTTCACTAACAATGATGATCTGATAAGAAATGTCACCATATAAAAAAACAATATACTCAGATCACAACTTTAATTGAGGTTCAGACATGTATGCGTGGAGCCCAGACCGACATAATGAGACTAGTCACGAGGGAGCATTCACCAAATTCAACTTCACTAACAAAAACCCTAAAGTGGGACCAAGCAACCAAGTCCTACCGATATAAGCTGGGAAGATATAGTAAGCAACACAGACCCCAACTTATGCCCAGAACAGATTAACTCGGTGGCACTCGATGTATGCACAAGGCTTATTCCTCTAAGAAAAAGGAGGAGTAGATGTAAAATAGGAAAGGACAGGCGCTCCCTTTACAGGCGACGGAAAAAAATAACAGAGCGGCTAAAAAGAGGTCAATATATCTTGAAATGGTAGGGAGGGCACTGGTCAGAGAAATAGCAAGCATCGAAACTTAAGCTAAAAGAATCCTTTAGGAGTCAGGAATCGCGGGAAGAACTAAAAGCCATAAATGAAATCGAAAGAAACCCAAAGTATTTCTTCTCCTATGCCAAATCAAAATCGAGAACAATTTCCCAGTATTGGGCCCTACTAAAAAAGATGGGTCCTACACAGATGACAGCAAGGAAATGAGTGAGTACTCATTTCCCAATATGACTCAGTTTTTAGCAAGCCGCTAACCAGATGAGAGTCGAAGATCAAAATGAATTTTTTATGGAGAGCCACAAATTTGATTAACCAAAAGCCTATCCGATGTTATCCTGACGCCAATTGACTTCGACAGGCGATAAATGACATGCCATTGCATTGCCCAGGGGCCAGACTCATGGAAAAACTCTGTGTTCATCAAGAACTGCAAAAAGCCCTGTCACGAGCCTTTTCCATTCCTATGGAGAGGGCATGGACACGGGGGTCGCCCCACAGTTAAAAAACAACAGACATAGCCCACTCCACAAGGGGGCAGTAAAGCAAACAGCAAGACTACGACAAATAGCACAAACATCCCATATTATTTAAAAATCTTTGAAAGGGCCCTTAAGAAGCAAGATCACCACCCATCTGAAAACCCATCAGTTACACAACCAGGGCAACATGGGTTTAGAACAGGTCGCTCCTGTCTGTCTAAAACTATTGGATCACTACGACAAGGCCCTTTAAATGCACTAGAAGACAAAAAGAATGCAGATGTAATATATACGGGACTTTGCAAAAGCCTTCGACAAATGTGACCATGGGTAATAGCGCCACAAAATGCGTGCTAAAGGATAAAAGGGAAAAGTCGGTCGATGGATCTATAATTTCCTCACTAATAGAACACAGAGAGTAGTCGTCAACAGAGTAAAGTCCGAGGCAGCTACGGTGAAAAGCTCTGTTCCACAAGGCACAGTACTCGCTCCCATCTTGTTCCTCATCCTCATATCCGACATAGACAAGAATGTCAGCACAGCCCCGTGTCTTCCTTTGCAGATGACACCCGAATCTGCCTGACAGTGTCTTCAATTGCCCACACTGCAAGGCTCCAGGCGGACACAACAAAAATCTTTCAGTGGGCTGCGAAACAAATGGAAGTTCACCGTTGCGAAATTTCAATTACTCAGATATAGTAAACATGAGGAATTAAATCTTAATTCAGGTACAACAAAAACAAATTTGGCCACAAAAATTGAGCGAAACACCAACGTCAAGTCCTGGGAGGGATTATGTCGGAGGATCTCACTTCAAGGACCATAACATTGTTATCTAATCGCATCTGCTAGAAAAAATGACAGGATGGATAATTGTGAACCTTCAATCACTAGGGAGGCCAAGCCCATGATGACACTCTTAGGGTCACTTGTGCTATCTAGGCTGGAATATTGCTGCACTCTAACGCACCTTTCAAGTGCAGGTGGTGAAATTGTCCGACCTAGAAAATGTACAGAGAACTCTTCACAGCGGCGGCTAACGGCGATAAATAATCCACTCAATTACTGGGAGGCGCTTGAGGTTTGTAAACTGTATTCACTGGAAGAGGAGGGAGGAGATACATGTTTATTTACACCTGGGAAAATCTAGAGGAAATAGTACCGAACTTGCTCACGGGAAAATCACCAATACGAAAGCAAAAGACGTGCAGGACGATGCACCATCCCCCCCAATGAAAAGCAGGGGGGTCACTAGCACGTTAGAGGCCATACAATAAGGTCAGGGGCCGAGACTGTTCTAATGCCTCCCAGCACACATAAGGGGGATCCCAACAGACCCCGGCGTCTTCACGGCTGGCACTGGACAAGCACCTAAAGGTCAGTTCCGATCAGCCGGGCTGTGGCTCGTAGTTGGTTTGAGTTGCAGCCGCAGCAACGCTGGTTGATCAGGGCTTATCCTCCAGGAGGCCTGAGTCACAGACGGGCGCGGGGGGCGTTGACCCCGAAAACTCTCTCAGGTAAACTCCAGGTAAACAAGAGTTAGTAGATTTCGAGGTTACCTGGAGTTTACTGGAGAGAAGAGAGTTCAGGGGGTCAACTTTTCCTGTTATTCCTTTAGCACGATTTTTGTGCGCTATTACGCCATGGTACACGTGTCGAAAGGCTTTTGCAAAGTCTGTTTAATATTACATCTGCTTCTTTTTGTCTTCTAGTGCATTTAGGACCTTGTCGTCGTGGTCCAATAGTTAGACAGACCAGGGAGCGACTGTTCTAAACCATGTGCCTGGGTTGTTGTAAAATGATGGGTTACTAGATGCGTGGTGATCTTGCCTTCTCTAGGACCCTTTCTAAGATTTTTATGTTTGGGATGTTAGTGATAGTGGTCTGTAGTTTCTTTGCTGTAGCTTTACTGCCCCCTTTGTGGGAGTGGGGCTTATGTCTGTTGTTGTTAGTAACTGTGGGACGGTCACCCGTGTCCATGCTCCTCTCCATAGGATGGTACAAGGCTCGTGATAGGGGCTTCTTGCAGTTCTTATGAACACAGAGTTCCATGAGTGGGCCCTGGAGGCAGAAGTGCATGGGAATGTCATTATCGCTTGTTCGAAGTTCATTTGGCGTTCAGGATAAAATCGGATAGGCTTGGTGTTAATCAAATTTTGTGGCTTTCATAAAAAATTCATTTTGATCTTCGACTCTCAGTCTGGTTAGCGGCCTCTTGCTAACAACTGAGTCATATTGGGACTTGAGTAGCTCACTCAGTTCCTTGATGTCATCTGTTGTAGGAACCATTCTTGTTTAAGTATAGGGGCCCAATACTGGACGTTGTTTAGATTTATGATTTTGGCATAGGAGAAGATCTACTTTGGGTTTCTTTCGATTTCATTTATGGCTTTTAGTTTTTCCGCGATTTCCTCGGACTCCTAAAGGATTCTTTTAAGCTTAAGTTCGATTGCTTGCTATTTCTCTGGACCAGTGTCTCCCTACGCATTTCAGATTTTAGTGACCGTTTTTAGCCGCTTCTGTTATTCTTTTTCGTCGCCTGTAAAGGGGTTGCGCCTGTCTCTTTCTGTTTTACATCTACTCCTCCTTTTGTGCTACATCGTAGTGCCACCGAGTTAATCGTTCCTAGCTTAGTTGGGGTCTGTGTTGCAGTATATCTTCCAGCTTACCATCGGTTAGGACTTGGTTTACTTGGTTCCCACTTATGTTTTTGTTATTGAAGTGGAATTTGGTGATTGCTCCCTCGTGACTAATCTCATTATGGCGGTCTGGGGCTCCGCGCATACATGGACTGAACCTTCAATTGTTGTGATCTGAGTATATTGTTTTGATATGGGAATATTACTTATCCGATCTCATTGTTAGTGAAGTTGGGGTCTAGTGTATTCTCCAGTCTAGTAGGGCTCTATTATTTGCTGGGTTTAAAAATTGAATTTTGTGCAGACGATTTATTAATAGCTCGCGTGTGGTGTGGGTTTCATCAGGAGCTTGCCTCCTGGTGTTATTACTGCAACAATATTATTTTGTATATTCCTCAATTTGAGGTGCCATTAAGTTGAAAATCCCCCAAAGCAAGATGTTGGTCTGCAGGAGCTGGAAGGTTTTCCCAGAAGTGGTCAATTTTTACCAGCTGTTCTGGAATTGCTGGGAAGTTGCATCGGAGGCTTGGTAGGCTATCACAAATGACTGAGGTTGTGGTTCTCTACCTTTACTGCTAAAAAACTTCCCCTTACTTCATTTCTGTGCAAACAAGTGACTCTGCAATGTACAGGCCACCCCCCTCCCCCTTTTGCCTGTCACTTGTCACATCTGTTAGAGGTTGTAACCTGGGATCCATATTTCGTTGTCAAGTGATCCTTTAATGGGGGTCTCAGATGAAAAGCCGCGAACATTGCCTTTGCTCTCTGCAAAGCAGTCCACGGATGAAAGGTATTTCTGTTGGTTTGTCGTTCTGGCTTTAGACCCTGTATATTTGCCAAAGAAGATTGGTATCGACTGGTGGTATTGTTGGTTCTGGCGGGGGGGGGGGATTTTTTTCGGCTTAGTATCTGTATTGTTGGTTTGGTGTGGAGGTAACGATGTGGTTCCACTCAGGAAGGATGGAATTTGGTGTACGATTTCTGCATTCTGCCAAGTTTTCTTTCCTTCTGACTAAAAAACCTCTCCTCTTGAGTGGTGTGGCTACCCAGGTTTTGCCATTGGGCCTGGATGTTTTTGTTATCTTTTTGTCCCTTTAGATGGTATATGCCTGGCAATTTAAGTTATAGGACACAGTCTTGCCAGTATGAAGAGGTACACAGTTCGGGGTGGTGATGAAAAAAGCTTACAGGAAGGGGATTTTGCATTTTCTAGTTGTCATATGGGCATGGCAATTTCCTAGGGTGGTCATTAGTTTGCACGTCCAATCTGTTTTTCCAGATGTCCCATGCCAGCAGATACCGAGTGCATAGTATGTGCACAGGCTTGGTTTCCGTTTGCCTTGGTTTCTGTGACTGTATTCCTGTTGGTTGCATTGTTTCCATGTTGTACGTCTATCCTCCCTAGCACCACAATGGAGCTCCCCCGGTGTTTTTTGGTAATATATCCTCTCTATTGCTAGTGGTGTCCTCTTGTTTGCTATTTTCCGGCGGTTATTTCTTTTTGCAATATGGTTTTATCTTATCTTTGACTACCTTGTTTTCCTACTAGGCTCCTGTCCCCTATTGAGGTCATTTTTAGTATTCCTTCCTGGCGGTTATCATTCCGACTACCTGGGACAAAATCTCCAGCTTCACCAGTACTGTCTACCCAGTACAGCATCTCCAGCTTCCCGGGACTCTGCATCTGTAGGGACACACAACATCAATGGGTTCAGGGGTTACTTATGGTGAAGGTCGGGAAGTCTTTTTCTAAGTGATGCAATGTTCTGCTTAAATAGAAAGTTATATGAGTGTGGAAAAATTAAATTTACCTGGATGTAACTCATACGTACATACCAGTAAATGGTAACATAGATAATTATTTTTGTATCAACGTTACAGAGACGAAGTAGGATTTTTAGGACATCTAGGTCACATAAAATGTCCCCCTTCGATACCTATGCTGTCATATCCACTAGTCACTTTGACCTATTATTAAATCTTCAATTAATATACATTAGCGGAGATTATGGTAATCATTATATATTATGTGGTCTGTATGCTAAAAAATTTATAAATGATTACATAACACATTTTTTGTAAACAGAGGAGAATTATCTTAATACCACTCACCAGTTAGTTGGAGATTACTGTGTGCCATGTACAGAACCCCCTGCCGAAAATATGCGAGGAAATTTCTGGCCAGAATTTCAACACAAAATATATAAGACATGGACTTAGCTGGGTAATATCTGTTTCCATCAATTACGGAGTCCTGTCCAGTCGCCTGATTCTCACGTTATGCAGGACAGTAATTCACCATTGTGGCTCTATTTGAGAGGTTTAAGCCCCATATAACCCTAGAGTGACGAAAATCTTCCGATTTGCACTAACATTTGGCTTGGTCAATTCAAAACATAGGCCACTCTTCCCTGCTCGTCAGCGCAGGTGTAGAGCTTTCCTGTCGTTCACTTCTTTAAAATACCTTTAGAGCAATAGTAAATGTATTAATCAGGTTATTTACATTTATATAATATACAGCATAATTGTGGGGTAATTATTTTCCAATGCAGCCAGGCAGAGGGCGTTGCTAAATGACTCAAATATTACTCCGTCCTTTTAAGAGGCCGATTCCAGCAGTTCTGGCTTGAGGGTGTTCTAGTAGGTCTTACTAAAATTTCATCTTCCGCATCACTTGGTCAGCATTACTTCAATATAACTCGTTGTCACTTTCCCTTAGATTTTCATTACGTTTGATTGAAATACATTTTAATTCCTAGAGAATCAATTTATTAATTGGGCATATACTTTCTTGGCCATTGACACACAACTTTGACATTCCGGACAACCAACTTGTGCATCTGGAACAATGTCAAATACTTTGCCACAGGCCACTTTGTTTATATTAAACCAATGTCACTGGCTGAGTTGTTCTGTCGATTTACTGCTCAGTCGCCCATAAATGGTTTTCACGTAGTCTAAGAAGATATTCCTTATGACTCACATTATGACCATGATAAATTTACTTTATTTAAACATTTTAAAATTTATTACACAACACTGCCGCATCATTGTAATCTTCATTACTTTTCTTCCAGAATATCTCTATAGACAGGGGCAGCTCTTCCAATTTCCTTCCACATATTAGGTGGGAGTTGTTAATACATTTGGATCAGGTGTATCATCTCATGTAGATAGAGGCCTATTAAGTATTTAATCTGATTTCGGCCTCCACCAACACCGCACGAAATTCCTCAAATTAATTCTCTTCGGTGTTGGACTTTACGGCAGACCTCTTCACTGTGCCTATCAGCCCCCTGCAAGGGCTCTAGGAGTAATAAATTTCCAGATACTCCCTCGCTGGGTTTTAACAGAGTTTGAACATCGTTACGATTATTTAATTCTATCAAGTGTTGAGCACCTGCTAAAAATTTGTGGCATTATCGGAAATCAATCAATCTCGCACAGGATCTCCTTGCTGCAAAATTTTCGAAACAGCTGTATAATAAAACTGTCTGCAGGGACATGTCCTGTGCACTTCTAAAATGAATGCCCTTGTACAGCAATACAAGTGACAAACTTATACACTTTCAGTGGAACACCATCGGAAGTACCTGTTAAACATGATTGCCCGACACGATATCTACACCTGGTACATCAAATGGTTCCACTATTTGTCCGCTCCTTTGGCAATAGTGGTGGACCTGGGTTACATTATAGGATCTGGCATCCACCGGTGACCATATTACACATGAATCTAATCACCCTTTTACACTTTGCCGTCCTTGGGGAACCAGAAAGTTTCCTTAATACATTTAAAGGTTCTTGTTCCCCACCATGCATTACATTTTTATGTGCATTTAAACAATTTAAATTTGTTAGATGATGAGTTTTGGGCAGTAAGATAGGAGTGTTTCGCATTATCTCCCATTCAGCATTTTGTAACCTAACCTCTGCACCAAATTACATTGTTCTCTAAAGACAGCCCCAATTTCTTATTATGGAACCTTTCACAATTTTTCTTTCCATCAATCAAAATTAATCTCATTTAACAGATTTCTTCTTGTACCTCTTTTTTCCAATATTCAGAGGATGTGTAAACTTATATAGATATTCTTCTTTTTAGAAATTTAAACACCAACTTAGTGACATTGATTAATTTGGGTAAAGAAGAAACCTATTTATATCCAATGGCTAAGGGGACAAACTTTTGGAGCGGTGGTCACGTACTTTCAACAGGATAAATATACACTTTTTGTACAGGCCAATTAGCTTTTATTTACCAACCTGCTCAGTCCTTTAAACCATGATACAGCATTTACAAATTTAGCATTAAGGTAAACCTCGAGACAAGATAATCCGCTGAATTTCCACAAGGTTATATGATTATATGTTTAAACATATGCTGACCCAAACTAGTATACTCTCTTGCATCTGATTAATTCAGCGACACTGAGTTTGTACGTACACATTTTCTGTTTCATTACTAATCATTTGTAAGGATACCGCATTATCGTCCAAATTACAAGTCACAATATTAATCTCCTGAAATTATTATTTTATATAATTATGCTAATTTGGACACCTACATAAATGGCTGGTAATTCCAACTGAGGTAAGTTACGAGATTTATTTGGGGTCACTTTAGCCTTAGAAGAACAAGAGAAATACCCTATTCATGGAAGGTAAGAACGGCTACAATGCAATTTTGAAGCATCACAAAAAAGTGGTGTACATTTTTCCATTCTGGATTGGCACCTGGCCGTGGGAACTCCAACATGGGAATTTTCTATATGCACCAATTAATTCATCCCACCTGTTAATGATCCTCTGGTAGAGTTCATACCGCCAAGCACATTTTAATGCTTCCATGCTTTTGGATATTTTTCCTCTATAGTAAGGGGTGGAACTAAGCCTAGTGGATCATAACATTTTGAAATTCAGCAAGGCAAAAATCCTTAGTTAATTGTATTGGGCATCTGTAATTATTAGGTTTTAACATTAATCAAATCTGCTCAGTATCCCAGTTACTCCAATACATTACTACATTTTGATACTTCATCTCCAGGGTAATCTTACTTATTTTGTCCTTTAATTTGGATGAATTATTATTCCATTTCTCAGAGCATACTTGCACTTGGCATTATTTTATTAGTCTCTCCATAAGTCATTAACAGCTCCTCTTTAAGTTGACGTACACCCAGGAAATTGTCACATAAATTGTTTGCTCATTACTTTACTCAATGGAAATTCATACGTTTAAGGTGTGCATTTATCGTCGCTTGAAGTTTGGAACAGACTGGAATGTAGCACCAAATAATACGCTCCTAAAAGCTAAAGGTTTTCAGAGGGCTAAGTGGGGTCACTAGAATTCTCAGGCCATAAGAAAAAAAGGGGGCTGGGCACAATCCCGGTCAGCCTCTGCAAACCCACTCTTAGGAAAGCTTTACGTATGTCTGCCATAAGGCAATAATTCTTCACCTGAAATTTAATAAGCTATCTCCTAATTTCATCAATTAACCAATCCTCAGAGGTGGTCTAGAATCCTTCTTCACTCTGTGTTGTGGCAAATAGTGACCATAAATTTTGGTTTGCTCAGGACGGTACCTTCTTCTATAAATTTGTTTAATTAATTGTTAAGTAATTATTTAATTATAGGCAGTCAACAATTCTGGTGTCTTACTCAGTTCGCTGAAGCTGAGCCTTTTTTGGTTCCATATGGCCATTCTGTAAATTAGTGGGCAATTCTGGATGGTCAGTCTCACGGAAGTGTTTCCAAATATTGTCTAGATTCAAATTTTCATCCTCAGTAACTGTTCCTGAATAAAAGAATCGTCTGGACTTTCTTTATTTACATTTATTCCAATGCTGTCTATTTTACCACATTTTATGCAGGTCAACACCATCTCTATGGATGAATTATACAGGGGGTACGATTTCATGAGTAAGACACAGTTATAATATTTATAGTTTCCTCTAGTCATTCATTATTTTACGGGAATCCTACCTACATTACTCAGGACCTCCTGCAGATTCTTTAAAAGGGGACCCCACTTCTTTTCCTTACCTTTACAATGGTGGCATAATAGTCACTACCTATCAAAATATTTATTGGGCCTTACAGAATCATCATTTACACCAGGCTGGTAGCTAAATTTACCATTATGTGAAAAAGTCTTTTCTGTAGTTTACTAAGCCCTTACTGTTGGATATTTTCTCTGGGGGCTTCTACAATTACGGCTTTACACGTTTTTTCTCATTGCCAACCGGCCAGTTACATATACAGTGTCATACAATTGAGACCTTTTATCGAGAGAAACACAAAAAAAAAACAGTTAATTTAAAGTTGGGGGGATACCCCATCTGTACTTTCATCCTTGCAAAGGACATTTACGTTTTATGAAAGTATGCTGGGTACCCTGGTTAATAATTGCGTTAATTTTTTGATTTATGCCTTTTTCGTCAATTTTTACTGTAACACATGGTAAGGCTACTTCAGCAAAACCATCATTATTAACATAGCAGCAATTTATTTACCATTAGCCACTGTTGTGTCAGGATTGTCAACATTATCATTATTGCCAACATTCACATGACTATATGGTGCTGTTCCTTTGGTGTCACATTGATAACAGTTGTTTAATTGGCTTTACAATCCTTTACATTGTGATTACCGAGACAATTCTGAGGCATCTGTCAGTTCTCCAATCTTTCCACTTTATCATTCCATGTATGGTATGCATTGCAAATTCTTAGAAAAATGTGTACCATTGCAGAAAGAAGAGACAATCTCTCTTTCTTGGACTGGTTTTCTTAATTAAATGGGCTACTCGTAGGAGGGAACTTTCTTAATACCTTGTGGAGAATCATTATTTTGGATCTTGCTAATTGTTATGCACCTAAGCAACTCTTATTAGTAGGTGAATTCTATTAAATTATTAAATTGGGAAATTTTTCCCTTTGTGAAAACCTGATGATACCTCAGAGTTATTATGGGTTGTATCTTTATAAATGAGTTGGTTGGCTGGTTTGCCAACTAACAATTAGTTCTTGTAGACCTAGTCTTATTTCTCCAGACCAAATATAACCTTTGTGATGCTTGTTACAAGGAGCCTAATCAAGTGTTTTACAGCTTATTTTATTCTGTACAATGGCACTCCATATAACCAGTCTGATTCCTTCAGATTATATTTATTACTTTAAAGTTTGAGAGTGCTCTCAGTTTAACTATAAACTGCTGGAAACCTTTGTAAGTGTGATCTGGTGTTTTTTAAATTAACAGGATATTCTCTAGATCACCTACTTTGTTCGATATTACCATATGTGACCTTCAACAAGTCAACTGCTTCTATGTAAGAGTTCATCTACATTGGGTAAGGGTTGTATGAGTTTGGGTGCATCTCTCTTACTGTCCTTTGAGGTAAAATAATTTAGTTACTCAGGCTAGGTTACTTCTGTCATGCACAGCATGCTTATGAAAAGAGACCAAAACTCCTCCATTTTTCTCCAGGTTTAAATACAGGTAACATATTTCTGGGAAGTTTATGGCATAGATTATTTTTTGTTTGGGAAAAGATTGATTAACTGCTAGTGTACACCTTTTAATGTATTCAAAGACCTGACTTTTACGCAAGAAAGTATCTTTGTCTTCTAATTCTTTAATAGTGTTAATCTTAAAGATTTATTTCTGTCTCATCTCCACTATGTACTAACAAATATCCTTCATATTTTTTTATAATATAATTTGTATTGAATCATATCTTTCCTTAAAGCATCTAAATTACATTTTAAATAATTCTGTATTCACAGTTTCTTATTTCATTAATTTCTAACATTATTGTATGCCTTTGGTACAGGACCCTTCTATCCGGATGCAATGATGATTTTTTTTTTTGCTCTAAATTCAGGTGTTTTGTTTTCTACATTAATTTCATCTTTTTCACCTTGATGGCATTGTATTATAACTCAAACTTAATTAATAACACTGTTTTTGTACGTAATTATGCAGTTTACATGGTAAATTTACAACTTACAGTGAATTAATGCTAGCTAACTTGAGTCAGCAGTTACATGGTTAAGGAAATTATAATATAAACTTTAAATAGACATTAATAATTTTAGTACACTTGAACTTAGCAGTACACATGTAAGGAAAGTATAATATAAAATTTTTAATACACATTATCTAATTCTTAGCCAGACTTGGCTTATACCTTGCCAGACTTCGGCTTCTTCTTAGCAATTTTAGTATTGTAATAATTTTAATCCACTACAATTAAACTAAATTTGTGGACCTAACATCCACCTCCTTCTGTCAGTTCACTTATAAGTATTAAGTAATTAATTCACGAATTAATGAACCTTCACTATTACATCCTGTTCGATCAAGTGACCAATGGACAAATATTGTGGGAAATTAAATTTACCGGGATGATAAATCATAAGTAGTACCAGTAACTGGTAACAAAGATAATTATTTTTGGACACCTAGATCACAAAAATGTCCCCCTTCAATACCTATACTGTCTTTCCAGAAAGTCACTCTTGACCTATATTAATTTCAAATGAATTACATTGCAGGAATTATGGTAAACTTAATATAATATGTGGACTTTAGTGTTAAAATTAATAATGATACATATTAAACCTTACATATACGACTACTTATCACAGGAGTAGTCGTCACCGAGTAATCGAGGCAGTTACGGTGAACAAGCTCTGTTCCCACAAGGCCACAGTACTCGCTCCCAGCTTGTTCCTCATCCTCATATTCCGGACATAGACAAGGATTGTCAACCACCGCACCGTGTATTCCTTTGCAGTGACACCCGAATCTGAATTTTGACAGTGTCTTCCATTGCACACACTGCATGGCTCAAGGCGGGACATCAACCAAATCTTTCAGTGGGCTGGCAGAAAAAAATATGAAGTTCAACGATGAGGAAAATTTCATACTCGATATGGGTAAACACGAGAAATTAAATCTTCATCAGATTACAAAACAAAGTTTTGGCCTCAAAATAGAGCGAAACACCACGTCAATGACCTGGGAGTGAACATGTAGAGGTCTCACCTTCATGGACCATAACATTGTATCAATCGCATTTGCTAGGAAAAATGGACAGGATGATAATGAGAACCTTCAAAACTAGGGAGGCCAAGCCCAGATGACACTCTTCAGGTCACTGTTCTATCTAGGCTGGAATTATTGCTGCACACTAACAGCACCTTTCAAGGCAGGTGAAATTGCCTGACCTAGAAAATGTACAGAGACCTTCACGGGCGCATAACGGAGATAAAACACTCTCAATTATGGAGCGCTTGAGTTCATGAACCTGTATTCCCTGAAGCAGGCGGGGAGATACATGATTATATACACTTGGAAATCCTAGAGGGGACTTGTTCGAACTGGCACACGATAATTCACTCTCTATGAAGCAAAAGACTTGGCAAGACGGATGAACATCCCCCATGAAAAAAAACAAAGCAGGGGTGTCAATGCCGTTAAGAGGGGCCCATACAATAAGTGTTCAGGGGCCCAAGACTGTTCAACTGCCTACCAGCATACATAAGGGGGATTACAACAGACCCCTGGCAGTCTTCAAGTGGCATGGGACTAAGCACATAATGTCGGTTTCTGATCTGCGGGCTGTGCTGTAACTTTTGGTTTGCGTGCAGCCAGCAGCAACTGCCTGGTTGATCAGGCTCTGTTCCACCAGGAGGCATGGTCCAGACCAGGCCGCGGGGCAGTTTGACCCCCTGGAACTCTCGCCAGGTAATATGAGGTAAACAATGAGTTTTGATCCATATAGTAGTCCTGGGTATCTTGTTAGTTTCTCAGCATATTGAAAAAATTTTCATTAAATAGCGAACCTTATCAATGTCAGAGTGTTAATAATACCGGCGAATCTTTAATAATAATAATAATATACTGTGTTACTTCTGCGTCCATGAGTTTTTTAAGTGACTTCCAGTATGTAGCATGTGGGAGTCTTTGTTTACACACGGCACGTCGCTGTTCATGTGTGAATAATGATGACTTTGCTTACTGTAAATAAAGTGAATATATTGCATTAATAACTGCATTGCAGTTGTTTATTCATGTGTTAATGGTTCGTTAACACTGTTGATAACCTGTTCAGCTATCAAAACTTTGGGGCCCAGTCCCTGGGGTACCCATTATGTACCTGGAGTTTACTGGAGGAGGAGTTCAGGGGGGCAAACGCCCCCGCGGGCCCGGTTCGGAGACCAGGCCTCCTGGTGGCAACCAGAGCCTGATCAACAGGCTGTTGCTGCTGGCTTGCACGCAACAACATACGAGCCACAGCCCGGCTGCTGGATCCGGAATGGACTTTAGGTGCTTGTTCCAGAGCAGCTTGAAGTGCAGGGTCTGTTGGAAATCCCCTTTTGTGTGCTGGGTGGGCTGTTGAACTGTCTCGGGCACCCTGACACTTAGTGATGGTTCTCTTAACGTTGATAGTGACACCCCTGCTTTTCATGGGGGGATGGTGCATCGTGTTCTGCAAGTCTTTTTGCTTTCGTTTGTAGTGGGTGATTTTCGCTGTGCAAGTTCCGGTACTAGTCCCTCTTGGATTTCATGGTGTTCTAATCCTGTATCTCTCCCTCTGCGTTCTGGGAATACAGGTAGGAACCTAAGCACGCCTCACCAATGAATTGAGGTGTTTTATCTCCGTTCTTATGCACGCCGTGAAAGTTCTCTGTACATTTTCTAGGTCGGCATTTTCACCTGCCTTGAAAGGTGCTGTTTGTGTGCAGCAATTTTCCAGCCCTAGATAGAACAAGTGACCTTGAAGAGTGTCAATCATAGGGCTTGGCCCTCCCTAGTTTTGAAGGTTCTCATTATCAACCATGTCATTTTGTCTAGCTGATGCGAGAATACAATGTATGGTCCTTGAAGGTGAAGATCCTCCGACAGGATCCCACTCAGGTCTTGACGTTTGTGTTTCGCTTATTTTGTGGCCAGAATTTGTTTTGTACTCTGGATGAGAGTTAATGTTCCTAATGTGTACCATATCGGAGTAAATTGAAAATTTTCAGCGGTTGAACTTCATATGTTTTCTGCAGCCCACTGAAAGATTTGGTTGATGTCTGACTGGAGCTTTGCAGATGTCGGCAATGGAAGACACTGTAATGCAGATTTGGGTGTCATCTGCAAGGAAGACACGGTGCTGTGGCTGAAATCCTTGTCTATGTCGGATATAGGATGAGGAACAAGATGGGAGGGTAGTATGTGCCTTGTGGAACAGAGCTTTTCACCGTAGTGCTCGGACTTTCTCTGTTGACGGTCTACTCTCTGTGTTCTGTTAGTGAGAAAATTATAGATCCATCGACGATTTTCCTGTTTATTCTTCTTGCACGCATTTTGTGGCTATTATCACGCCATGGTTCACACTTGTCGAAGGCTTTTTTTGCCAAAGTCTGTATATATTACATCTGCATTTTTTTGTCTTCTAGTGTTTCTAGGTCCTTTGTCGTAGTGGTCCAATAGTTGAGACAGACAGGAGCGACTGTTCTAAAACCCGGTTGCCCTGGGTTGTGTAACTGATGGGGTTCTAGAGGCGTGGTGATCTTGCTACTTAGGTCCCTTTCAAAGATTTTTTATGATATGGGATGTTAGTGCTATTGGTCTATTAGTTCTTTGCTGTGCTTTTACGTGCCCCCTTTGTGGGAGTGGGGCTATGTATGTTGTTTTAGTAACTGGGGGACGGACCCGTGTCCATGCTCCTCTCCATAGGATGGAAACGCTCGTGATAGGGGTTCTTGCAGTTCTTGATGAACACAGGTTCCATGATCTGTCGGGCCTGGGGCCAGTGGGATGGGGCATGTCATTTATCGCCTGTTCGAAGTCATTTGGCGTCAGGATAACATCGGATAGGCTTGTGTTAATCAAATTTTGTGGCTTCTCTCATAAAAAATTCATTTTGATCTTCGACTCTCCCGTCTGGTTAGGGCTCATTGCTATAAAGAGTCATATTGGGACTGAGTAGCCTCACTTTTTCCTTGTTGTTTCGGTGTAGAGACCCATCATCTTGTTTAAGTTAGGGGCCCCAATACAGGACGTTGTTCTGATTTTGATTTGGCATAGTGAGAAGAAATACTTTGGGTTTCTTTCGATTCATTTTATGGCTTTAGGTTCTTCCCGCGATTCCTGATCTCTAAAGGATTCTTTTAGCTTTAAGTTCGATGCTTGCTATTTCTCTGACAGTGTCTCTCACTAGCATTTCAGATATATTTGACTCCTTTTAGGCTCTGTTATGCTTTTCGTCGCCTGTAAAGGTGAGCGCCTGGTTTCTTTTGTTTTTACATCTATCCTCCTTTTCTTAGAGGAATAAGCCTTGTGCATACATCGAGTGCTACCGAGTTAATTGTTCTAGGCATTAAGTTGTGGGAGGTCTGTGTTGCTTAGTATATCTTCCCAAGCTTTTAGCTGTTAGGACTTGGTTTACTTGGTCCCCCTTATGTTGTTGTTATGGAAGTTGAATTGGCGTGGATGCTCCCTCGTGAGAAATCTCCTTATGTCGGTCTGGGGATCGCGCATACATGACTGATCCCTCATTTATGTTGTGTTCTGAGTTATTGTTTTTGATAGGGTGATATTTCTTATCAGAGTCATCATGTTTAGTGAAGATGAGGTCTAGTGTATTCTCCATCTAGTAGGCTCTATTATTTGCTGTTTAAACTAATTTTGTGCAGATTTAAAAGCTCGCGTGAGTGTGAGTTTTCATCAGAGCTGCCTCCTGGGTTATTACTGCAACAATATTATTTGCTATTTTCCTCCATTTTAGGTGCCTTAAGTTGAAATCCCCGGAGCAAGATGTTGGGTGTCAGGCTGAAGGTTTTCCAGACAGTGGTCAAATTTTTAACAGCTTGTTCCTGGAGTTGCGGGGTGTTGCATCCGGAGGCTTGGAGACATCACAATGACTATTTTTGGTTTTGGTAGTCTTTGACTACCGCCCACAGGATGGGAATGGGGTGCATATTAAAACATATTAAACTAAAAAAAGCTAAGTCATCCAAAAAAAAAATTAATTTAAAAATTTAATAATAATATTATACTATAATAATATAATATCTTTATTTACTAAAAGTACATGTACAAGGTATACAGTTCCTAGCTGACAAACAATGACTACTACTATACCTAAGAAAGACCCTTGTTATGCTCGCATTTGGGCAAAATTAGGTCAGGGTCCAGGATGCGGGACCCACACCGTCGACTAACACCCAGGTACCCATTTTTACTGATGGGGAACATAGGACCAACAGGTGGAAAGAAAACATGTCCAATGTTTCCCTCTGGCTGGGAATCGAACCCAGGCCCTCGCCGATGTGAAGCGAGAGCGTTAGCCACCAGGCCTGTTTATATTGTATTATTATGGGGAAACTAAACCGTCGGGATTTTATAGCTCGGTGGGGATGGGGGATAGAAGGAATCAGGCTCAATTTAGGGAATGGAGCACAGATCAATTCCCTAGCTCAAGAGATGGCTTCACCCAGCTTCAAGGAACCTCCCTTGTGGGAGTCATCTATTACAGTTAAAGCATCCTGCCTGGCTTCAAGCAAGGCGTTGGTATGATTTAAGAAGTTTCAGGGAAGAAAAAAAAACGGAGGGGATATGGTTGGAACAGGGTATTTCCATCGGGCGGGGAAGTACTGCTGTTGCATTACTTGACACTGATCATGGCATCTGGTTCATACGGAGGACGAGCCTTTTCCTCCTATGAGAAGGAGCATGGTCACGGGGGGTGGTCAGTCCCTCAGTTACTAAATACAACAGACATTAGCCCCTCTCCACAAAGGGGGCAGTTAATGCAACAGCAAAGAAAGCAGACCAATTAGCAACTAACATCCATATCATAAAAAATCTTGAAGGGTCTAAGACGCAAGATCACCACCCATCTAGAAACCCATCAGTACACAAAACCCAGGGGCAAACATGTGTTTAGAACAGGTCGCTCTGGCTGTCTCAACTTCTGGATCACTACGTCAAGGTCCTAAATGCACTAGAAGACAAAAGAATGCAGCTGTAATATTATAACAGACTTTGCAAAGCCTTCGACAAGTGTCGACCATGGCGTAATAGCGCACAAAATAGCGCGCTAATGGAAATAAAGGAAAAGTCGGTCGATGGATCTTAATTTCCTCACTATCAGAACACAGAGAGTTGTCGTCAACAGCGTAAAGTCCGAGGAAGATACGGTTGAAAAGCTCTGTTCACAAGGCACAGTACTAGCTCCCATCTAGTTTCCTCATCCTCAATTCGACATAGACAGGCGGTCAGCCCTCGCACCGTGTCTTCCTTTGCAGATGACACCCGAATCTGCCTGACAGTGTCTTCAATTGCCCACACTGCAAGGCTCCAGGCGGACACAACAAAAATCTTTCAGTGGGCTGCGAAACAAATGGAAGTTCACCGTTGCGAAATTTCAATTACTCAGATATAGTAAACATGAGGAATTAAATCTTAATTCAGGTACAACAAAAACAAATTTGGCCACAAAAATTGAGCGAAACACCAACGTCAAGTCCTGGGAGGGATTATGTCGGAGGATCTCACTTCAAGGACCATAACATTGTTATCTAATCGCATCTGCTAGAAAAAATGACAGGATGGATAATTGTGAACCTTCAATCACTAGGGAGGCCAAGCCCATGATGACACTCTTAGGGTCACTTGTGCTATCTAGGCTGGAATATTGCTGCACTCTAACGCACCTTTCAAGTGCAGGTGGTGAAATTGTCCGACCTAGAAAATGTACAGAGAACTCTTCACAGCGGCGGCTAACGGCGATAAATAATCCACTCAATTACTGGGAGGCGCTTGAGGTTTGTAAACTGTATTCACTGGAAGAGGAGGGAGGAGATACATGTTTATTTACACCTGGGAAAATCTAGAGGAAATAGTACCGAACTTGCTCACGGGAAAATCACCAATACGAAAGCAAAAGACGTGCAGGACGATGCACCATCCCCCCCAATGAAAAGCAGGGGGGTCACTAGCACGTTAGAGGCCATACAATAAGGTCAGGGGCCGAGACTGTTCTAATGCCTCCCAGCACACATAAGGGGGATCCCAACAGACCCCGGCGTCTTCACGGCTGGCACTGGACAAGCACCTAAAGGTCAGTTCCGATCAGCCGGGCTGTGGCTCGTAGTTGGTTTGAGTTGCAGCCGCAGCAACGCTGGTTGATCAGGGCTTATCCTCCAGGAGGCCTGAGTCACAGACGGGCGCGGGGGGCGTTGACCCCGAAAACTCTCTCAGGTAAACTCCAGGTAAACAAGAGTTAGTAGATTTCGAGGTTACCTGGAGTTTACTGGAGAGAAGAGAGTTCAGGGGGTCAACTTTTCCTGTTATTCCTTTAGCACGATTTTTGTGCGCTATTACGCCATGGTACACGTGTCGAAAGGCTTTTGCAAAGTCTGTTTAATATTACATCTGCTTCTTTTTGTCTTCTAGTGCATTTAGGACCTTGTCGTCGTGGTCCAATAGTTAGACAGACCAGGGAGCGACTGTTCTAAACCATGTGCCTGGGTTGTTGTAAAATGATGGGTTACTAGATGCGTGGTGATCTTGCCTTCTCTAGGACCCTTTCTAAGATTTTTATGTTTGGGATGTTAGTGATAGTGGTCTGTAGTTTCTTTGCTGTAGCTTTACTGCCCCCTTTGTGGGAGTGGGGCTTATGTCTGTTGTTGTTAGTAACTGTGGGACGGTCACCCGTGTCCATGCTCCTCTCCATAGGATGGTACAAGGCTCGTGATAGGGGCTTCTTGCAGTTCTTATGAACACAGAGTTCCATGAGTGGGCCCTGGAGGCAGAAGTGCATGGGAATGTCATTATCGCTTGTTCGAAGTTCATTTGGCGTTCAGGATAAAATCGGATAGGCTTGGTGTTAATCAAATTTTGTGGCTTTCATAAAAAATTCATTTTGATCTTCGACTCTCAGTCTGGTTAGCGGCCTCTTGCTAACAACTGAGTCATATTGGGACTTGAGTAGCTCACTCAGTTCCTTGATGTCATCTGTTGTAGGAACCATTCTTGTTTAAGTATAGGGGCCCAATACTGGACGTTGTTTAGATTTATGATTTTGGCATAGGAGAAGATCTACTTTGGGTTTCTTTCGATTTCATTTATGGCTTTTAGTTTTTCCGCGATTTCCTCGGACTCCTAAAGGATTCTTTTAAGCTTAAGTTCGATTGCTTGCTATTTCTCTGGACCAGTGTCTCCCTACGCATTTCAGATTTTAGTGACCGTTTTTAGCCGCTTCTGTTATTCTTTTTCGTCGCCTGTAAAGGGGTTGCGCCTGTCTCTTTCTGTTTTACATCTACTCCTCCTTTTGTGCTACATCGTAGTGCCACCGAGTTAATCGTTCCTAGCTTAGTTGGGGTCTGTGTTGCAGTATATCTTCCAGCTTACCATCGGTTAGGACTTGGTTTACTTGGTTCCCACTTATGTTTTTGTTATTGAAGTGGAATTTGGTGATTGCTCCCTCGTGACTAATCTCATTATGGCGGTCTGGGGCTCCGCGCATACATGGACTGAACCTTCAATTGTTGTGATCTGAGTATATTGTTTTGATATGGGAATATTACTTATCCGATCTCATTGTTAGTGAAGTTGGGGTCTAGTGTATTCTCCAGTCTAGTAGGGCTCTATTATTTGCTGGGTTTAAAAATTGAATTTTGTGCAGACGATTTATTAATAGCTCGCGTGTGGTGTGGGTTTCATCAGGAGCTT
This sequence comes from Cherax quadricarinatus, assembly GCF_026875155.1. Classification (NCBI taxonomy): domain Eukaryota; kingdom Metazoa; phylum Arthropoda; class Malacostraca; order Decapoda; family Parastacidae; genus Cherax; species Cherax quadricarinatus. The sequence goes on from NC_069403.1 coordinate 18,527,472, forward strand.
GCCTCCTGGTGTTATTACTGCAACAATATTATTTTGTATATTCCTCAATTTGAGGTGCCATTAAGTTGAAAATCCCCCAAAGCAAGATGTTGGTCTGCAGGAGCTGGAAGGTTTTCCCAGAAGTGGTCAATTTTTACCAGCTGTTCTGGAATTGCTGGGAAGTTGCATCGGAGGCTTGGTAGGCTATCACAAATGACTGAGGTTGTGGTTCTCTACCTTTACTGCTAAAAAACTTCCCCTTACTTCATTTCTGTGCAAACAAGTGACTCTGCAATGTACAGGCCACCCCCCTCCCCCTTTTGCCTGTCACTTGTCACATCTGTTAGAGGTTGTAACCTGGGATCCATATTTCGTTGTCAAGTGATCCTTTAATGGGGGTCTCAGATGAAAAGCCGCGAACATTGCCTTTGCTCTCTGCAAAGCAGTCCACGGATGAAAGGTATTTCTGTTGGTTTGTCGTTCTGGCTTTAGACCCTGTATATTTGCCAAAGAAGATTGGTATCGACTGGTGGTATTGTTGGTTCTGGCGGGGGGGGGGGATTTTTTTCGGCTTAGTATCTGTATTGTTGGTTTGGTGTGGAGGTAACGATGTGGTTCCACTCAGGAAGGATGGAATTTGGTGTACGATTTCTGCATTCTGCCAAGTTTTCTTTCCTTCTGACTAAAAAACCTCTCCTCTTGAGTGGTGTGGCTACCCAGGTTTTGCCATTGGGCCTGGATGTTTTTGTTATCTTTTTGTCCCTTTAGATGGTATATGCCTGGCAATTTAAGTTATAGGACACAGTCTTGCCAGTATGAAGAGGTACACAGTTCGGGGTGGTGATGAAAAAAGCTTACAGGAAGGGGATTTTGCATTTTCTAGTTGTCATATGGGCATGGCAATTTCCTAGGGTGGTCATTAGTTTGCACGTCCAATCTGTTTTTCCAGATGTCCCATGCCAGCAGATACCGAGTGCATAGTATGTGCACAGGCTTGGTTTCCGTTTGCCTTGGTTTCTGTGACTGTATTCCTGTTGGTTGCATTGTTTCCATGTTGTACGTCTATCCTCCCTAGCACCACAATGGAGCTCCCCCGGTGTTTTTTGGTAATATATCCTCTCTATTGCTAGTGGTGTCCTCTTGTTTGCTATTTTCCGGCGGTTATTTCTTTTTGCAATATGGTTTTATCTTATCTTTGACTACCTTGTTTTCCTACTAGGCTCCTGTCCCCTATTGAGGTCATTTTTAGTATTCCTTCCTGGCGGTTATCATTCCGACTACCTGGGACAAAATCTCCAGCTTCACCAGTACTGTCTACCCAGTACAGCATCTCCAGCTTCCCGGGACTCTGCATCTGTAGGGACACACAACATCAATGGGTTCAGGGGTTACTTATGGTGAAGGTCGGGAAGTCTTTTTCTAAGTGATGCAATGTTCTGCTTAAATAGAAAGTTATATGAGTGTGGAAAAATTAAATTTACCTGGATGTAACTCATACGTACATACCAGTAAATGGTAACATAGATAATTATTTTTGTATCAACGTTACAGAGACGAAGTAGGATTTTTAGGACATCTAGGTCACATAAAATGTCCCCCTTCGATACCTATGCTGTCATATCCACTAGTCACTTTGACCTATTATTAAATCTTCAATTAATATACATTAGCGGAGATTATGGTAATCATTATATATTATGTGGTCTGTATGCTAAAAAATTTATAAATGATTACATAACACATTTTTTGTAAACAGAGGAGAATTATCTTAATACCACTCACCAGTTAGTTGGAGATTACTGTGTGCCATGTACAGAACCCCCTGCCGAAAATATGCGAGGAAATTTCTGGCCAGAATTTCAACACAAAATATATAAGACATGGACTTAGCTGGGTAATATCTGTTTCCATCAATTACGGAGTCCTGTCCAGTCGCCTGATTCTCACGTTATGCAGGACAGTAATTCACCATTGTGGCTCTATTTGAGAGGTTTAAGCCCCATATAACCCTAGAGTGACGAAAATCTTCCGATTTGCACTAACATTTGGCTTGGTCAATTCAAAACATAGGCCACTCTTCCCTGCTCGTCAGCGCAGGTGTAGAGCTTTCCTGTCGTTCACTTCTTTAAAATACCTTTAGAGCAATAGTAAATGTATTAATCAGGTTATTTACATTTATATAATATACAGCATAATTGTGGGGTAATTATTTTCCAATGCAGCCAGGCAGAGGGCGTTGCTAAATGACTCAAATATTACTCCGTCCTTTTAAGAGGCCGATTCCAGCAGTTCTGGCTTGAGGGTGTTCTAGTAGGTCTTACTAAAATTTCATCTTCCGCATCACTTGGTCAGCATTACTTCAATATAACTCGTTGTCACTTTCCCTTAGATTTTCATTACGTTTGATTGAAATACATTTTAATTCCTAGAGAATCAATTTATTAATTGGGCATATACTTTCTTGGCCATTGACACACAACTTTGACATTCCGGACAACCAACTTGTGCATCTGGAACAATGTCAAATACTTTGCCACAGGCCACTTTGTTTATATTAAACCAATGTCACTGGCTGAGTTGTTCTGTCGATTTACTGCTCAGTCGCCCATAAATGGTTTTCACGTAGTCTAAGAAGATATTCCTTATGACTCACATTATGACCATGATAAATTTACTTTATTTAAACATTTTAAAATTTATTACACAACACTGCCGCATCATTGTAATCTTCATTACTTTTCTTCCAGAATATCTCTATAGACAGGGGCAGCTCTTCCAATTTCCTTCCACATATTAGGTGGGAGTTGTTAATACATTTGGATCAGGTGTATCATCTCATGTAGATAGAGGCCTATTAAGTATTTAATCTGATTTCGGCCTCCACCAACACCGCACGAAATTCCTCAAATTAATTCTCTTCGGTGTTGGACTTTACGGCAGACCTCTTCACTGTGCCTATCAGCCCCCTGCAAGGGCTCTAGGAGTAATAAATTTCCAGATACTCCCTCGCTGGGTTTTAACAGAGTTTGAACATCGTTACGATTATTTAATTCTATCAAGTGTTGAGCACCTGCTAAAAATTTGTGGCATTATCGGAAATCAATCAATCTCGCACAGGATCTCCTTGCTGCAAAATTTTCGAAACAGCTGTATAATAAAACTGTCTGCAGGGACATGTCCTGTGCACTTCTAAAATGAATGCCCTTGTACAGCAATACAAGTGACAAACTTATACACTTTCAGTGGAACACCATCGGAAGTACCTGTTAAACATGATTGCCCGACACGATATCTACACCTGGTACATCAAATGGTTCCACTATTTGTCCGCTCCTTTGGCAATAGTGGTGGACCTGGGTTACATTATAGGATCTGGCATCCACCGGTGACCATATTACACATGAATCTAATCACCCTTTTACACTTTGCCGTCCTTGGGGAACCAGAAAGTTTCCTTAATACATTTAAAGGTTCTTGTTCCCCACCATGCATTACATTTTTATGTGCATTTAAACAATTTAAATTTGTTAGATGATGAGTTTTGGGCAGTAAGATAGGAGTGTTTCGCATTATCTCCCATTCAGCATTTTGTAACCTAACCTCTGCACCAAATTACATTGTTCTCTAAAGACAGCCCCAATTTCTTATTATGGAACCTTTCACAATTTTTCTTTCCATCAATCAAAATTAATCTCATTTAACAGATTTCTTCTTGTACCTCTTTTTTCCAATATTCAGAGGATGTGTAAACTTATATAGATATTCTTCTTTTTAGAAATTTAAACACCAACTTAGTGACATTGATTAATTTGGGTAAAGAAGAAACCTATTTATATCCAATGGCTAAGGGGACAAACTTTTGGAGCGGTGGTCACGTACTTTCAACAGGATAAATATACACTTTTTGTACAGGCCAATTAGCTTTTATTTACCAACCTGCTCAGTCCTTTAAACCATGATACAGCATTTACAAATTTAGCATTAAGGTAAACCTCGAGACAAGATAATCCGCTGAATTTCCACAAGGTTATATGATTATATGTTTAAACATATGCTGACCCAAACTAGTATACTCTCTTGCATCTGATTAATTCAGCGACACTGAGTTTGTACGTACACATTTTCTGTTTCATTACTAATCATTTGTAAGGATACCGCATTATCGTCCAAATTACAAGTCACAATATTAATCTCCTGAAATTATTATTTTATATAATTATGCTAATTTGGACACCTACATAAATGGCTGGTAATTCCAACTGAGGTAAGTTACGAGATTTATTTGGGGTCACTTTAGCCTTAGAAGAACAAGAGAAATACCCTATTCATGGAAGGTAAGAACGGCTACAATGCAATTTTGAAGCATCACAAAAAAGTGGTGTACATTTTTCCATTCTGGATTGGCACCTGGCCGTGGGAACTCCAACATGGGAATTTTCTATATGCACCAATTAATTCATCCCACCTGTTAATGATCCTCTGGTAGAGTTCATACCGCCAAGCACATTTTAATGCTTCCATGCTTTTGGATATTTTTCCTCTATAGTAAGGGGTGGAACTAAGCCTAGTGGATCATAACATTTTGAAATTCAGCAAGGCAAAAATCCTTAGTTAATTGTATTGGGCATCTGTAATTATTAGGTTTTAACATTAATCAAATCTGCTCAGTATCCCAGTTACTCCAATACATTACTACATTTTGATACTTCATCTCCAGGGTAATCTTACTTATTTTGTCCTTTAATTTGGATGAATTATTATTCCATTTCTCAGAGCATACTTGCACTTGGCATTATTTTATTAGTCTCTCCATAAGTCATTAACAGCTCCTCTTTAAGTTGACGTACACCCAGGAAATTGTCACATAAATTGTTTGCTCATTACTTTACTCAATGGAAATTCATACGTTTAAGGTGTGCATTTATCGTCGCTTGAAGTTTGGAACAGACTGGAATGTAGCACCAAATAATACGCTCCTAAAAGCTAAAGGTTTTCAGAGGGCTAAGTGGGGTCACTAGAATTCTCAGGCCATAAGAAAAAAAGGGGGCTGGGCACAATCCCGGTCAGCCTCTGCAAACCCACTCTTAGGAAAGCTTTACGTATGTCTGCCATAAGGCAATAATTCTTCACCTGAAATTTAATAAGCTATCTCCTAATTTCATCAATTAACCAATCCTCAGAGGTGGTCTAGAATCCTTCTTCACTCTGTGTTGTGGCAAATAGTGACCATAAATTTTGGTTTGCTCAGGACGGTACCTTCTTCTATAAATTTGTTTAATTAATTGTTAAGTAATTATTTAATTATAGGCAGTCAACAATTCTGGTGTCTTACTCAGTTCGCTGAAGCTGAGCCTTTTTTGGTTCCATATGGCCATTCTGTAAATTAGTGGGCAATTCTGGATGGTCAGTCTCACGGAAGTGTTTCCAAATATTGTCTAGATTCAAATTTTCATCCTCAGTAACTGTTCCTGAATAAAAGAATCGTCTGGACTTTCTTTATTTACATTTATTCCAATGCTGTCTATTTTACCACATTTTATGCAGGTCAACACCATCTCTATGGATGAATTATACAGGGGGTACGATTTCATGAGTAAGACACAGTTATAATATTTATAGTTTCCTCTAGTCATTCATTATTTTACGGGAATCCTACCTACATTACTCAGGACCTCCTGCAGATTCTTTAAAAGGGGACCCCACTTCTTTTCCTTACCTTTACAATGGTGGCATAATAGTCACTACCTATCAAAATATTTATTGGGCCTTACAGAATCATCATTTACACCAGGCTGGTAGCTAAATTTACCATTATGTGAAAAAGTCTTTTCTGTAGTTTACTAAGCCCTTACTGTTGGATATTTTCTCTGGGGGCTTCTACAATTACGGCTTTACACGTTTTTTCTCATTGCCAACCGGCCAGTTACATATACAGTGTCATACAATTGAGACCTTTTATCGAGAGAAACACAAAAAAAAAACAGTTAATTTAAAGTTGGGGGGATACCCCATCTGTACTTTCATCCTTGCAAAGGACATTTACGTTTTATGAAAGTATGCTGGGTACCCTGGTTAATAATTGCGTTAATTTTTTGATTTATGCCTTTTTCGTCAATTTTTACTGTAACACATGGTAAGGCTACTTCAGCAAAACCATCATTATTAACATAGCAGCAATTTATTTACCATTAGCCACTGTTGTGTCAGGATTGTCAACATTATCATTATTGCCAACATTCACATGACTATATGGTGCTGTTCCTTTGGTGTCACATTGATAACAGTTGTTTAATTGGCTTTACAATCCTTTACATTGTGATTACCGAGACAATTCTGAGGCATCTGTCAGTTCTCCAATCTTTCCACTTTATCATTCCATGTATGGTATGCATTGCAAATTCTTAGAAAAATGTGTACCATTGCAGAAAGAAGAGACAATCTCTCTTTCTTGGACTGGTTTTCTTAATTAAATGGGCTACTCGTAGGAGGGAACTTTCTTAATACCTTGTGGAGAATCATTATTTTGGATCTTGCTAATTGTTATGCACCTAAGCAACTCTTATTAGTAGGTGAATTCTATTAAATTATTAAATTGGGAAATTTTTCCCTTTGTGAAAACCTGATGATACCTCAGAGTTATTATGGGTTGTATCTTTATAAATGAGTTGGTTGGCTGGTTTGCCAACTAACAATTAGTTCTTGTAGACCTAGTCTTATTTCTCCAGACCAAATATAACCTTTGTGATGCTTGTTACAAGGAGCCTAATCAAGTGTTTTACAGCTTATTTTATTCTGTACAATGGCACTCCATATAACCAGTCTGATTCCTTCAGATTATATTTATTACTTTAAAGTTTGAGAGTGCTCTCAGTTTAACTATAAACTGCTGGAAACCTTTGTAAGTGTGATCTGGTGTTTTTTAAATTAACAGGATATTCTCTAGATCACCTACTTTGTTCGATATTACCATATGTGACCTTCAACAAGTCAACTGCTTCTATGTAAGAGTTCATCTACATTGGGTAAGGGTTGTATGAGTTTGGGTGCATCTCTCTTACTGTCCTTTGAGGTAAAATAATTTAGTTACTCAGGCTAGGTTACTTCTGTCATGCACAGCATGCTTATGAAAAGAGACCAAAACTCCTCCATTTTTCTCCAGGTTTAAATACAGGTAACATATTTCTGGGAAGTTTATGGCATAGATTATTTTTTGTTTGGGAAAAGATTGATTAACTGCTAGTGTACACCTTTTAATGTATTCAAAGACCTGACTTTTACGCAAGAAAGTATCTTTGTCTTCTAATTCTTTAATAGTGTTAATCTTAAAGATTTATTTCTGTCTCATCTCCACTATGTACTAACAAATATCCTTCATATTTTTTTATAATATAATTTGTATTGAATCATATCTTTCCTTAAAGCATCTAAATTACATTTTAAATAATTCTGTATTCACAGTTTCTTATTTCATTAATTTCTAACATTATTGTATGCCTTTGGTACAGGACCCTTCTATCCGGATGCAATGATGATTTTTTTTTTTGCTCTAAATTCAGGTGTTTTGTTTTCTACATTAATTTCATCTTTTTCACCTTGATGGCATTGTATTATAACTCAAACTTAATTAATAACACTGTTTTTGTACGTAATTATGCAGTTTACATGGTAAATTTACAACTTACAGTGAATTAATGCTAGCTAACTTGAGTCAGCAGTTACATGGTTAAGGAAATTATAATATAAACTTTAAATAGACATTAATAATTTTAGTACACTTGAACTTAGCAGTACACATGTAAGGAAAGTATAATATAAAATTTTTAATACACATTATCTAATTCTTAGCCAGACTTGGCTTATACCTTGCCAGACTTCGGCTTCTTCTTAGCAATTTTAGTATTGTAATAATTTTAATCCACTACAATTAAACTAAATTTGTGGACCTAACATCCACCTCCTTCTGTCAGTTCACTTATAAGTATTAAGTAATTAATTCACGAATTAATGAACCTTCACTATTACATCCTGTTCGATCAAGTGACCAATGGACAAATATTGTGGGAAATTAAATTTACCGGGATGATAAATCATAAGTAGTACCAGTAACTGGTAACAAAGATAATTATTTTTGGACACCTAGATCACAAAAATGTCCCCCTTCAATACCTATACTGTCTTTCCAGAAAGTCACTCTTGACCTATATTAATTTCAAATGAATTACATTGCAGGAATTATGGTAAACTTAATATAATATGTGGACTTTAGTGTTAAAATTAATAATGATACATATTAAACCTTACATATACGACTACTTATCACAGGAGTAGTCGTCACCGAGTAATCGAGGCAGTTACGGTGAACAAGCTCTGTTCCCACAAGGCCACAGTACTCGCTCCCAGCTTGTTCCTCATCCTCATATTCCGGACATAGACAAGGATTGTCAACCACCGCACCGTGTATTCCTTTGCAGTGACACCCGAATCTGAATTTTGACAGTGTCTTCCATTGCACACACTGCATGGCTCAAGGCGGGACATCAACCAAATCTTTCAGTGGGCTGGCAGAAAAAAATATGAAGTTCAACGATGAGGAAAATTTCATACTCGATATGGGTAAACACGAGAAATTAAATCTTCATCAGATTACAAAACAAAGTTTTGGCCTCAAAATAGAGCGAAACACCACGTCAATGACCTGGGAGTGAACATGTAGAGGTCTCACCTTCATGGACCATAACATTGTATCAATCGCATTTGCTAGGAAAAATGGACAGGATGATAATGAGAACCTTCAAAACTAGGGAGGCCAAGCCCAGATGACACTCTTCAGGTCACTGTTCTATCTAGGCTGGAATTATTGCTGCACACTAACAGCACCTTTCAAGGCAGGTGAAATTGCCTGACCTAGAAAATGTACAGAGACCTTCACGGGCGCATAACGGAGATAAAACACTCTCAATTATGGAGCGCTTGAGTTCATGAACCTGTATTCCCTGAAGCAGGCGGGGAGATACATGATTATATACACTTGGAAATCCTAGAGGGGACTTGTTCGAACTGGCACACGATAATTCACTCTCTATGAAGCAAAAGACTTGGCAAGACGGATGAACATCCCCCATGAAAAAAAACAAAGCAGGGGTGTCAATGCCGTTAAGAGGGGCCCATACAATAAGTGTTCAGGGGCCCAAGACTGTTCAACTGCCTACCAGCATACATAAGGGGGATTACAACAGACCCCTGGCAGTCTTCAAGTGGCATGGGACTAAGCACATAATGTCGGTTTCTGATCTGCGGGCTGTGCTGTAACTTTTGGTTTGCGTGCAGCCAGCAGCAACTGCCTGGTTGATCAGGCTCTGTTCCACCAGGAGGCATGGTCCAGACCAGGCCGCGGGGCAGTTTGACCCCCTGGAACTCTCGCCAGGTAATATGAGGTAAACAATGAGTTTTGATCCATATAGTAGTCCTGGGTATCTTGTTAGTTTCTCAGCATATTGAAAAAATTTTCATTAAATAGCGAACCTTATCAATGTCAGAGTGTTAATAATACCGGCGAATCTTTAATAATAATAATAATATACTGTGTTACTTCTGCGTCCATGAGTTTTTTAAGTGACTTCCAGTATGTAGCATGTGGGAGTCTTTGTTTACACACGGCACGTCGCTGTTCATGTGTGAATAATGATGACTTTGCTTACTGTAAATAAAGTGAATATATTGCATTAATAACTGCATTGCAGTTGTTTATTCATGTGTTAATGGTTCGTTAACACTGTTGATAACCTGTTCAGCTATCAAAACTTTGGGGCCCAGTCCCTGGGGTACCCATTATGTACCTGGAGTTTACTGGAGGAGGAGTTCAGGGGGGCAAACGCCCCCGCGGGCCCGGTTCGGAGACCAGGCCTCCTGGTGGCAACCAGAGCCTGATCAACAGGCTGTTGCTGCTGGCTTGCACGCAACAACATACGAGCCACAGCCCGGCTGCTGGATCCGGAATGGACTTTAGGTGCTTGTTCCAGAGCAGCTTGAAGTGCAGGGTCTGTTGGAAATCCCCTTTTGTGTGCTGGGTGGGCTGTTGAACTGTCTCGGGCACCCTGACACTTAGTGATGGTTCTCTTAACGTTGATAGTGACACCCCTGCTTTTCATGGGGGGATGGTGCATCGTGTTCTGCAAGTCTTTTTGCTTTCGTTTGTAGTGGGTGATTTTCGCTGTGCAAGTTCCGGTACTAGTCCCTCTTGGATTTCATGGTGTTCTAATCCTGTATCTCTCCCTCTGCGTTCTGGGAATACAGGTAGGAACCTAAGCACGCCTCACCAATGAATTGAGGTGTTTTATCTCCGTTCTTATGCACGCCGTGAAAGTTCTCTGTACATTTTCTAGGTCGGCATTTTCACCTGCCTTGAAAGGTGCTGTTTGTGTGCAGCAATTTTCCAGCCCTAGATAGAACAAGTGACCTTGAAGAGTGTCAATCATAGGGCTTGGCCCTCCCTAGTTTTGAAGGTTCTCATTATCAACCATGTCATTTTGTCTAGCTGATGCGAGAATACAATGTATGGTCCTTGAAGGTGAAGATCCTCCGACAGGATCCCACTCAGGTCTTGACGTTTGTGTTTCGCTTATTTTGTGGCCAGAATTTGTTTTGTACTCTGGATGAGAGTTAATGTTCCTAATGTGTACCATATCGGAGTAAATTGAAAATTTTCAGCGGTTGAACTTCATATGTTTTCTGCAGCCCACTGAAAGATTTGGTTGATGTCTGACTGGAGCTTTGCAGATGTCGGCAATGGAAGACACTGTAATGCAGATTTGGGTGTCATCTGCAAGGAAGACACGGTGCTGTGGCTGAAATCCTTGTCTATGTCGGATATAGGATGAGGAACAAGATGGGAGGGTAGTATGTGCCTTGTGGAACAGAGCTTTTCACCGTAGTGCTCGGACTTTCTCTGTTGACGGTCTACTCTCTGTGTTCTGTTAGTGAGAAAATTATAGATCCATCGACGATTTTCCTGTTTATTCTTCTTGCACGCATTTTGTGGCTATTATCACGCCATGGTTCACACTTGTCGAAGGCTTTTTTTGCCAAAGTCTGTATATATTACATCTGCATTTTTTTGTCTTCTAGTGTTTCTAGGTCCTTTGTCGTAGTGGTCCAATAGTTGAGACAGACAGGAGCGACTGTTCTAAAACCCGGTTGCCCTGGGTTGTGTAACTGATGGGGTTCTAGAGGCGTGGTGATCTTGCTACTTAGGTCCCTTTCAAAGATTTTTTATGATATGGGATGTTAGTGCTATTGGTCTATTAGTTCTTTGCTGTGCTTTTACGTGCCCCCTTTGTGGGAGTGGGGCTATGTATGTTGTTTTAGTAACTGGGGGACGGACCCGTGTCCATGCTCCTCTCCATAGGATGGAAACGCTCGTGATAGGGGTTCTTGCAGTTCTTGATGAACACAGGTTCCATGATCTGTCGGGCCTGGGGCCAGTGGGATGGGGCATGTCATTTATCGCCTGTTCGAAGTCATTTGGCGTCAGGATAACATCGGATAGGCTTGTGTTAATCAAATTTTGTGGCTTCTCTCATAAAAAATTCATTTTGATCTTCGACTCTCCCGTCTGGTTAGGGCTCATTGCTATAAAGAGTCATATTGGGACTGAGTAGCCTCACTTTTTCCTTGTTGTTTCGGTGTAGAGACCCATCATCTTGTTTAAGTTAGGGGCCCCAATACAGGACGTTGTTCTGATTTTGATTTGGCATAGTGAGAAGAAATACTTTGGGTTTCTTTCGATTCATTTTATGGCTTTAGGTTCTTCCCGCGATTCCTGATCTCTAAAGGATTCTTTTAGCTTTAAGTTCGATGCTTGCTATTTCTCTGACAGTGTCTCTCACTAGCATTTCAGATATATTTGACTCCTTTTAGGCTCTGTTATGCTTTTCGTCGCCTGTAAAGGTGAGCGCCTGGTTTCTTTTGTTTTTACATCTATCCTCCTTTTCTTAGAGGAATAAGCCTTGTGCATACATCGAGTGCTACCGAGTTAATTGTTCTAGGCATTAAGTTGTGGGAGGTCTGTGTTGCTTAGTATATCTTCCCAAGCTTTTAGCTGTTAGGACTTGGTTTACTTGGTCCCCCTTATGTTGTTGTTATGGAAGTTGAATTGGCGTGGATGCTCCCTCGTGAGAAATCTCCTTATGTCGGTCTGGGGATCGCGCATACATGACTGATCCCTCATTTATGTTGTGTTCTGAGTTATTGTTTTTGATAGGGTGATATTTCTTATCAGAGTCATCATGTTTAGTGAAGATGAGGTCTAGTGTATTCTCCATCTAGTAGGCTCTATTATTTGCTGTTTAAACTAATTTTGTGCAGATTTAAAAGCTCGCGTGAGTGTGAGTTTTCATCAGAGCTGCCTCCTGGGTTATTACTGCAACAATATTATTTGCTATTTTCCTCCATTTTAGGTGCCTTAAGTTGAAATCCCCGGAGCAAGATGTTGGGTGTCAGGCTGAAGGTTTTCCAGACAGTGGTCAAATTTTTAACAGCTTGTTCCTGGAGTTGCGGGGTGTTGCATCCGGAGGCTTGGAGACATCACAATGACTATTTTTGGTTTTGGTAGTCTTTGACTACCGCCCACAGGATGGGAATGGGGTGCATATTAAAACATATTAAACTAAAAAAAGCTAAGTCATCCAAAAAAAAAATTAATTTAAAAATTTAATAATAATATTATACTATAATAATATAATATCTTTATTTACTAAAAGTACATGTACAAGGTATACAGTTCCTAGCTGACAAACAATGACTACTACTATACCTAAGAAAGACCCTTGTTATGCTCGCATTTGGGCAAAATTAGGTCAGGGTCCAGGATGCGGGACCCACACCGTCGACTAACACCCAGGTACCCATTTTTACTGATGGGGAACATAGGACCAACAGGTGGAAAGAAAACATGTCCAATGTTTCCCTCTGGCTGGGAATCGAACCCAGGCCCTCGCCGATGTGAAGCGAGAGCGTTAGCCACCAGGCCTGTTTATATTGTATTATTATGGGGAAACTAAACCGTCGGGATTTTATAGCTCGGTGGGGATGGGGGATAGAAGGAATCAGGCTCAATTTAGGGAATGGAGCACAGATCAATTCCCTAGCTCAAGAGATGGCTTCACCCAGCTTCAAGGAACCTCCCTTGTGGGAGTCATCTATTACAGTTAAAGCATCCTGCCTGGCTTCAAGCAAGGCGTTGGTATGATTTAAGAAGTTTCAGGGAAGAAAAAAAAACGGAGGGGATATGGTTGGAACAGGGTATTTCCATCGGGCGGGGAAGTACAGCTGTTGCATTACTTGACACAGATCATGCATCTGGTTCATACGGAGGTCAGTTCTAGTTTTTATGATCCATCTGGAGGATACTGATGCCAGTGAGGACATTTCTTTCAATGACAGTCTCTGATGGGATATCAACTTCTTTCCACCTCTTTAGAATTATGGCAGAACAAGGGCATCCTAGGACGATCATTGCTTCGTCCTACAATTTTTCCAACCCTCCAAGTTTCCAGTCTGACAAGAACAAGTAGTGGCTCGGCATAATAAACAGTTTTAACATTAGTACCATAACTTGGATGAAAACCTGCCATAACTCTAAGCGCTCTCAGACTTCCGTTGTATTGGCGATAAAGTTTTGTTACAACAAATCCAAATAATGAGATATCAAAGCCTAGATACCTGTATCTAGTTACATATTCTAAGTCGAGAACCAACATGTAAATGGATCGAACCGCGCATCTGTCAAGCAGGATGCTTGTTGAGTATCATTGTTTTCTCAGTCATGATATCCAAACCCCAGGTCATGACACGAGGCTAGTACATGGTTAAGGATGTTTCGGGTGTTGGAGAATCCAGTGGTTTGTGATTATTATAGCATCAAGCAAAGCTGCTGGCTAATCCTAGAATTTAATAAACTTATTATATTTCTACACCATAGGAAGGTTAGCTGGCACACTATGCTACCCTTCTATGGTTGTAGAAAGATACCTAGTGGATGAATCTTATTGTGGCTAGCTGGTCCAGTGGCTATCGTGATGGTATGGAGTTTGCAATCGTTGTCATTACGATTTCGTGAGTCCCGGGATGTAGAAAAGGGCAGGGGGGTAGTGGGAGCTAGTCACTTAACAAGCCAACTGCCCAACAAACTTACCACACCATGCATTCATACTTCCACTATCCTGTCTAATGAACTTTTCCCTCACACAAGAAGAAATTCTTGGATTTAACCAAAATTTAATTTTCAAAGCTATAGGCCTTATAGGTGTTTCATGATGTTGATTGGGTCAAAAAAATGTATTGTAAAATGGTCCTAGAACCACAGGAAGCTTGCACCTGCGCGGAAGGGCAGGGATAGGTTGAGATGGGACATCAGTAGCGGTGAGTGTTTGAATGGAGTAAGAGGCTAGAAAGCATGGACCAGGAAATGGCGTTCACGATGGCCTATAGGATTAATATTAGGCCTCATTTCATATAGGAAGTGTACGTAACTGTTCCTGTGAAAGTGAGGGAACATGATTTACGGGACCACACCGTATAAAGTGGTAAAATAGTGAATATGGTAGACCGTAGTGACTTGTGCCAACGCCATGGAGTGTCCAGGGAAAAAATACTGTGATTAATCATCAATCATCGGGTCTCAGATCTTATTGGAGTGACTCTAATGTGCATAATAATATGAGACATTAAATTGTCTTGTGAATTGTATGTAATCAAGTGGATAATAACACTTAAGTTAAGAGATGGATGACAGTGAAAATAAGTCGCCTTGCTTCGAGTGAAACACGTGTAGACTTCGTGGTTCCTGTCCTGAGGACAGTGAAGTTTATGGGGAGTCACGACTTCTAAACAGGACAAACTACCGGATACCTCGTCCTGCTGGAATAAGAACCGTGTTGGTGTAGCCAGGACATCGAAATGATATGTGAATGGGGAAATAAGGAGCATCAATCAACCACAGTTAGTAACCCTTCTAGTTATAACAAACTGATACTGGCCAGTAGGTATGTTGTAATTGGATAGGTTGTGGGTGATCCAGCTACATAAGTGACCACCACAGAATATCTGGTTTAGTGGTGGTATTATATATAAGTGTTTTTCCTGGTGGATATATCCAATGTGTTAACCTATCCTCCCCTTTCATTCAAGTATAAACTAATATAATCCTATACAGTCCACAATTAATTAGTAGCACCGGAAATGTGTGTGCTTCCAATTCATACTGGTCTCGGATAGATTGGGTAAGCTGTGAGGTCGAAGAAACCACCTGCAGGACAGGGGGCTAAGTTTTCTCACATGTCTACACAGTGTGACTATGGTAAACAATATGGTTGTTGTCTCACAATGAGATTACTTGTATGTATGTAATGTTGAGGTACATACAGGTAACCCCTATAAAATTTCCCATATCTGTCCGCTGGTCCTTCCTGAACGGATGCAATCAGTGAAAAATTAATTGAATTACTTAATAATTAAGTGACTGATTGAAGGAAGTGGGTATAGAGTACACAAATTTAATCAGTCGTGTGGTGGATGATAATTAGCCCAATTAATTACTAGCATATGTGTGGCTAGGATTTATACAAGAGTAACCTGGAGTTTACCTGGAGAGAGTTTCGGGGGTCAACGCCCCCGCGGCCCGGTCTGTGACCAGGCCTCCTGGTGGATCAGCGCCTGATCAACCAGGCTGTTGCTGCTGGCTGCACGCAAACCAACGTACGAGCCACAGCCCGGCTGATCAGGAACTGACTTTAGGTGCTTGTCCAGTGCCAGCTTGAAGACTGCCAGGGATCTGTTGGTAATCCCCCTTATGTGTGCTGGGAGGCAGTTGAACAGTCTCGGGCCCCTGACACTTATTGTATGGTCTCTTAACGTGCTAGTGACACCCATGCTTTCATTGGGGGGGATGGTGCATCGTCTGCCAAGTTTTTGCTTTCATAGTTTACTGGAGTTTACCTGGAGAGAGTTCGGGGTGTCAACGCACCCCGCGGCCCGGTCTCAGACCAGGGCCTCCTGGTGGATCAGAGCCTGATCAACCTGGCGTTGCTGCTGGCTGCACGCAAAACCAACATACGAGGCCACAGCCCGGCTGATCCGGACCTGACTTTAGGTGCTTGTCCAGTGCCAGCTTGAAGACTGCCAGGGGTCTGTGGTAATCCCCCTTATGTGTGCTGGGAGGCAGTTTTGAAACAGTCTCGGGCCCCTGACACTTATTGTATTGGTTCTTAACGTGCTAGTGACACCCCTGCTTTCATTGGGGGGATGGTGCATCTTTGCAAGTCTTTTGCTTTCGTTAGTGGCGTGATTTTCGTGTTGCACGGTTCGGTACTAAGTCCCTCTAGGATTTCAGGTGTATATATCATGTATCTCTCCCTCCTGCGATTCCAGGGATTTTACAGGTTTAGGAAACCTCAAGCGCTCCCAATAAATTGAGGTGTTTTATCTCCGTTATGCGCGCCGTGAAAGTTCTCTGTACATTTTCTTAGGTCGGCAATTTCACCTGCCTTGAAAGGTGCTGTTAGTGTGCAGCAATATTCCAGCTAGATTGAAACATGTGACCTGAAGAGTGTCATCATTGGGCTTGGCCTCCCTAGTTTTGAAGGTTTCATTATCCATCCTGTCATTTTTTAGCAGATGCGATTGATCAATGTTATGGTCCTGAAGGGAGATCCTCCGACATGATCACTCCCAGGTCTTTGACGTTGGTGTTTCGCTCTATTTTGTGGCCAGAAATTTGTTTTGTCTTCTGATGAAGATTTAATTTCCTCATGTTTACCATAATCCTGAGTAATGAATTTCTCATCGTTGAACCTTCAATTGTTTTCTGCAGCCCACTGAAAGATTTGGTTGATGTCTGCCTGGAGCTTTGCGTGTCTGCATGGAAGACACTGTCATGCAGATTCGGGTGTCATCTGCAAAGGAAGACACGGTGCTGTGGATGACATTCTTGTCTATGTGGATATGAGTGAGGAACAAGATGGGAGTCGAAGTACTGTGCCTTGTGGAACAGAGTTTTCACGTAGCTGCTCGGACTTTACTCTGTTGACGACTACTCTCTGTGTCTGTTAGTGAGGAAATTATAGATCCATCGACCGACCTTTTCCTGTTATTCCCTTTAGCACGCATTTTGTGCGCTATTAGCCATGGTCCACACTTGACGAAGGGCTTTTGCTAAGTTGTATATATTACATCTGCATTCTTTTTGTATTCTAGTGCATTAGGCCTTGTCGTAGTGGTCCAATAGTTGAGACAGACAGGATGAGACCTGTTCTAAACCCATGTTGCCCTGGGTTATGTAACTGATGGGTTTCTAGATCGGTGGTGATCTGCCTTCTTAGGACCCTTTCAAAGATTTTTATGTTATGGGATGTTTAGTGCTATGGTCTGTAGTTCTTTGCTGTTGCTTTACTGCCCCCTTTGTGGAGTGGGGCTATGTCTGTTGTTTTTGTAACTGTGGGGCGACACCCGTGTCATGCTCCCTCTCCATAGGATGGAAAAGGGCACTGTTGAGAGGGGCTTCTTGCAGTTCTTGATGAACACAGGAGTTACATGAGTCTGGCCTGGGCAGTGTGCATGGCATGTCATTTATCGCCTGCTCGAAAGTCATTTGGCGTCAGGATAACATCGGTAGGCTTGTGTTAATCAAATTTTGTGGCTCTCTCATAAAAATTAATTTGATCTTCGACTATCTGTCTGGTAGCGGCTTGCTAAAAACGAGTCATATTGCGGATGAGTGTCACTCTTTCCTTGTTGTCATCTGTGTAGGACCCATCTTGTTTAAGTAGGGGCCCATTACTGGACGTTGTTTTCCCCCCATTTTGATTCCTGGCCATAGGAGAAGAAATACTTTGGGTTTTCTTTCGATTTATTTATGTCTTTTAGTTTTCCCGCGAATTCCTGACTCCTAAGGATTCTTTTAGCTTAAGTCGATGACTTGCTATTTTTCTCTGACCAGTGTCTCCATACCGCATTTCAGATATATTGGACTCTGTTAGCGCTCTGTTATTCTTTTCCGTCGCCTTGTAAAGGAGAGCGCTGTCTCTTTCTGTTGTTACATCGTCTCCTCCTTTTTCTTAGAGGAAAAGCCTTGTGCATCCATCGGTGCTACCGAGTTAATCGTTCTAGGCATAAGTTGGGTGGTCTGTGATGCCTTAGTATTCTTCCCAGCTTATATTCGGTTAGGACTGTATTACTTGGTCCCACTTTATGTTTTTGTTATTGAAGTTGAATTTGGTGAATGTCCTCGTGGACTAATCGCCTTTATAGTCGGTCTGGGGCTCCGTGGATTACATGACTGAACCTCAATTATGTTGTGATCTGAGTATATGTTTTGATATGGTGATATGTCTTATAAGATCATCATTGTTAGTGAGATGAGGTCTAGTGTATTCTCCGTCTAGTAGGCTCTATTATTGCTGGTTTAAAATTGAATTTTGTGCAGAGATTTAAAAGCTCGGTGACTGATGTGTGAGTTTTTCATCTGAGCTGCTCCTGGTGTTATTACTGCAAACAATTTTATTTGCTATATTCCTCCTCAATTTTAGGTGCCTTAAGTTTGAAATCCCCCAGGAGGCAAGATGTTGGTGTGAGAGAATTTTCGTGTGCAAGTTCGTACTAGTCCCTCTAGGATTTTCCAGGTTTGTATTAATCATGTATCTCTCCCTCCTGACGTTTCACAGGGAATACAGGTTTAGAACCTCAAGCGCTCCCTGTATTGAGGTGTTTTATTCTCTGTTATGGCGCCGTATGAAAGTTCTCTGTACATTTTCTAGGTCGGCAATTTCACCTCCTGCCGTGAAAGGTGCTGTAAGAGTGCAGCAATATCCAGCCTGATAGAACAAAGTGACCTGAAGAGTAGTCATCATGGGTTGGCCTCTTAGTTTGAAGGTTCTATTATCCTCCTGTCATATTTTCTAGCAGATGCGATTGATACAATGTTATGGTCCTTGAAGGTGAGATCCTCCGACATAATCACTCCCAGGTCTTTGACGTTGGTGTTTCGCTCTATTTTGTGGCCAGAATTTGTTTTGTACTCTGATGAAGATTTAATTTCCTCATGTTTACCATATCTAAGTAATTGAAATTTCTCATCGTTGAACTTCATATTGTTTTCTGCAGCCCACTGAAAGATTTGGTTGATGTCCGCCTGGAGCCTTGCAGTGTCTGCAATGGAAGACATTACTCTCATAAGGTTTCTACTTAAGTTGTATAATCGGTGATTATTAATTCCCTAACTATGGCTGGGTCTGAGGAAGTTAGTGTGGCTGGCAAGTCCATGGATGTCAAAGCAAAGAAAGCATCATTGCAAGCTCGAAAGGGTCATGTTACTAACTCATTCAACAAGTGTATGGAATTAATGGGCCAAGAAACGGTGAACCCTGATGAATTAAAGTTACACCAAGATGCCTTAAAAAATAGATATGAGTCATATAAACTGTGAAAAAAGAAAAAAGGGTGATCCGACCCCAAACCTCATTAGAAACCTTAGCAAAAATAAATTTAAAAGGGGACCACAGTAACAAGGCCAAATATAAAAAAATTATAAAACTCCCTTTAACGAAACCTTTTGGGTTTATTTGTTAAATAATACGACTGTGACATATGGCAAAGACTGAAAACCCTTTACATTTTAATAAGAGGATTGACCTACATCTAATTCCCAAAAAAAAAAATTTTTTCCCCCGTAACAAACCTTACAAGAAAATTGCTTAAAAACTACTACGTGCCTCACTACAACCTCTGTAACATGAAAAAAAAAAGAAAATTTAAGCCTCAAACTTTTACTAATAAAAATTAAACACCCCGTCCACAGGGTGATCCCATTAAAAAGAAAGAGACAAAACCCCATTTGTCAGGGAAAGCGGAAGGAAAACCCAAAATATACCAAACAAAATAAAAAAGGTTTTATCCTAACATAACCGCCATAACACATTTCATAAATAGCAACAACTTAACACCTAAAAAAGCGATAAAAAATATCTCAAAACAAAAAAAACTTTAAAAAAGAATGGTTAAACTTGGCCTTTTCCCCCAATAAACCTAACAATGACAAAACTACAGATAACCACTACCGGGTCAAATATGAAGTATAAAAACACCCATTGAAACCAACCCTTTCGGGGTAATATATATATATATATATATAATATATATATATATATTTATATAATATAAAATAAATAAAATTATAATATATATATTTTACTAAATTACTGTGACAAAGGTGCAATTAAATGAAAGAATATTCACTATAAAATATTCCGTTATCAAAACCTTACATTTTCATAAAAACGAGGATTAATAAAATTTCCCGTTAACACAAGATGTCTTTTTTCCCAACAAACCCGATCCCGGAAAATTCTCTAAAACATAATATTCCCCATTACAAAACTTTAATGAGTCATTACAAATTTGTGGAAGTCTTTACCCTTTCCCACCCCTATTTTAACAAGTTAATACATGATGGATCTCAGGATCTTCTGGCAGGGTTTTCATTGTTGTTGGCCATAGTTAAAACTAATAAATTTGTTGAGTTGCTAAAATTAAAAAAGGGGCCCTAATGCAAAACAAAGTTTTGCAATTTGCTTTCAACTTGGAAATCCTCAAAAGGTTTTCCTAAATCCCTAAAGCAAAAAAATGCGATTAATATATAAAGACTTTAAAAAAAGTTTCGAAAAAGGGTTGTGCCATGGCTATACCCAAAAGCCCAAAAAGGGAAAAATAACAGAAAAGTCTGAGGACTATTTTCCTCATAACGAACACGAGAGACGCAACAATTTAAAGCCGGGCAGTACGGGAAAAGCTCTGTTCCCAAAAGGCACATACACTCCCATTTGTTCCTATTCATTCCGAATAGACGGATGTCAGCCCACAGCACCGTGTTTTCCTTTGCAGATGAACCCAATCTGCATGCAGTGTTTCCCATTGCAGACATGAAAAGGCTCCAGGGGGACATCAACCAAATTTTCAGGGGGTGCAGAAAACAATATAAGTTCAACGTGAGAAATTTCAATTACTCGATAGGAAACATGAGGAAATTTTCTTCATAGAGACAAAAAAAATTTTTGGGCCCACAAAATAGAGCGAAACACAAACGTAAAAGACCGGGGATGATTTGTGGGAGGATCTCACCTTCAAGGCCCTTTACATTGTATCAATGCATCTGCTAGAAAAATGACAGGAGGATAATGAAAACCCTTAAAAAACTAGGGGGGGCCAACCCCCCTGTGACACTCTTCAGGTCCTGTTCTTTGGGGCTGGAATATTGCTGCACTCAAACACACCTTTAAAGGCAGGTGAAATTGCCGACCTAGAAAATGTACAGAGAACTTTCCGGCGGCAAAAGGGAGATAAAACCCCCTAATTACGGGGAGCGCTTGAGGTTTTCAAAACCCTGTTTTCCCTGAAACGCGGAGGGAGAGATCATGATTATATACACCGGGAAAAATCAGGGGACTAGTACCGAACTTGCACACGAAAATCACTCACTAGAAAGCAAAAGACTTGGCAGACGATGCACCATCCCCCAATGAAAGCAGGGGTGTCACTAGCCTTAAGGCCCATACAATAATGCAGGGGCCCGAGACTGTTCAACCCCCCAGCACACATAAGGGGGATTCCCAAAACAGACCCGGGCAGTTTTAAAGCTGGCCCTGGACAAACCAAAAGCAGTTCCTGTCAGCCGGGTGTGGCCGTACGTTGGTTTGTGTGACCAGCAGAAAGCCGGGTTGATCAGGCGCTGATCCACCAGGGGGGCCTGGTCACAGACCGGGCCGGGGGGGCTTTTGACCCCCGAAGCTCTTCCAGTTTTTTTTTTATTTTTTTAATGGGCAAAAGCTAACTAGACACTGGTTTTGACTTCATCATTATGTTTCTATTCACATTGAAGGTTTTTTTCTCAATAATGACTCCAGCAACACTCTTTGGGGGAACCGGGTATAGTACTCAAAAATTTGGGACAAAGGAATTAATGTACATTGCTATGGATCCCATCCACTTTGGGTTCTCCTATAAAAAGTTGATATGTTAGCCAAAAAGGGAGTATCCAGAAGGGAATGTGAATATAACTTTGGTTTATAACTGTTTTAAGCATTGGGAATAATATTAGGAGAGAAGTAAATAATAAAATGATTGTTATAGGAATGCGTTAGAAGCCTGAGTAATCTATAAAACCCCCTATGATAAAAAAACGTGATAGTATGTTTATGGAGCAACTTGCAATGTGAACAGACTGACTGTGTTGTGTTCGGTGGCCCGGTGGCCTGGTGGTAAAAACTCCCGCTTCACACATGGAGGGCCCCCCGGGTTTGTTTTCCCGGGGGGGTGGAAAAAATTTTGACACGTTCCTTACACCCGTTGTCCTTTCACCCAAGGAAAAAGGTACCTGGGTGTTGTCGCTGGTGGGGTCGCTCCCGGGGGACAAGATTAAGGACCCAATGGAAAATAAATTAGACATCCCGATGGCACTGATTTCTTTTGGGTTTTCCTGGGTGGTAACCTCCGGGTTAAAATCCCAACGAAAAACTTTTTATCTTATTTGGCCCGGCTTTGGCTTTGGGTTCAAATACTTCTGGCAGTTTGGGAGGAAACACAGATGTGATTAAAACTAAATGTAAATTATGTGAAGGCATATGGTCACTTCTTGAACATATGGCTTATTGTCCCCTTTTTGAGGAATACAGAGACGACATATAATAACCCATTGACATTCAAGATACTTATTTAAAGAAAATAAGATACCAGAATCAAGCAAATTTCCTAAAAATTTTTTGTAACAGAAAGTGTATGTAGAATAAATCCATATATAAATCCGTAGAAAAATTGTAGTAGATATAAATCCATAGTATTCCCGTTAACCCTTTGGGGGTTTTTTCCTGGCCTTTTGTGTATCCATATGCTTTTCGCGCTACCGTCCCAGGATGGATAGGGGTGCACAAAAAAACTAGCCACTTCGGGCAAAAACTAATCTAAATCTTCCAGCCCTCTAACAGGAGGAGCACTCACTACCCATTTGACCATAAAAAGAAAAATTAATCTAATGTAAAATAATGAATCCCATGATACTCCTATGAAACTATTACTGTGCCAAAACAAAAGTATTTACATTGCTAAAAACACAAACAAGTATTTAGTCACTTAGCCATAATACCAACTTAACCTAATTTGTATATTTTAAAAAAAAGAATTAAAAAATAAGTCTGCCCGAAAAAGCCTAGCCATGCTAGGGGTTCTATGGTACACTCTGTAATCTTATTTTTAAATACATGGGAAACCACACAATTAAAAATTCTGTAAATTTAAAATTGTAAAACCTTATAGAAATAAACTTTGAATGGGAAGGAAAAAAATTTTGAAAGGTTCAATAACAGAAAAGCAGGGCTGTATTTAGGATATGAATTAGGTGCAGAGGCAGATTACAAAATGCTTTTTTTGGGGGGGGGAAAATGTAAAACACCCTATCTTGCTGCCCAAAACTCATCACCTGACAACCTTGATTTTCTTTAAATGCCCCTAATAACGTGAGCCTTAAATTGTTTCGGGGGAAACCCTTTTGGATTCCACAAGGACGGGAAAGTTAAAAAAGGGTTATCAAGCGTGTGAATATGTCGCCGGGGTGGATGCCTAAATTTCATGTCCCAAAAGGAAGTGTGCATTGGTAAAAACCCTTTTATGTGACAGGTGTGGACTATAGTGGGCCAAACATTTTAACAGGGACTTCAGGTGTTTCCCTTTTAAGGGGTTTTATGTCATTACTTGTACAGCTACTAGGGCTGTTTTATTAGAAGAGGCTCAGGACTTTTCTGCAGAACAGTTCATACATCTGTTCCGGGAAATTTGCAGAAGGAGACCTTTCCCTGATTGATGATCTCGATAAGCCACCAATTTTGTAGCGGGGGATCAAACGAGTAAAGTCCGAGGGGAAACTACGGTGAAAAGCTTGTTTCCACAAGGCCATACTCATTCCCATCTTTTTCCCCATCCTCATATCCGACATAGCAAGGAGTCAGACAGCCCGTGTTCCTTTGCAGATGACACCGAATCTGCATGACAGTGTCTTCCATTGCACACACTTTCAAGGTCCAGGCGGACATAAACCGAATCTTTCAGTGGGGTGGGAAAACAATAGAAGTTAAAAAGAGAA
Organism: Cherax quadricarinatus; assembly: GCF_026875155.1. Taxonomy (NCBI): domain Eukaryota; kingdom Metazoa; phylum Arthropoda; class Malacostraca; order Decapoda; family Parastacidae; genus Cherax; species Cherax quadricarinatus. The sequence goes on from NC_069403.1 coordinate 18,551,629, forward strand.
ATTTCAATATCAGTATGGTAAACAGAGGAAAATTTAAAACTTCACAGAGTACAAAACAAATTTGGCCACAAAAAAAGTAAACACCAACGCAAGACCTGGGGGTACATGTGGAGGATCTCCCTTAAAGGACCATAACATTGTATCATGCACTGCTAAAAAACAGGATGGAAATGAGAACCTTCAAAACTAGGGAGGCCAAGCCCATGATGACATTTTCGGGTCACTTTTTCTATCTAGGCGGGAAATATTGAGCCCACTAACAGCACTTTCAAGGCGGTGAAATTGTGACCTAGAAAATGACAGAGAACCTTCATGGAAAGCATAAAGAGATAAAAACCTCACTTACGGGGAACGTTGGGGTTTCCCAAAAAATGATTCCCTGGAATGCAGGGGGGAGAGATACATGATTTAAACACCTGGAAAATCCTAGAGGGCTAGTACCGAACTTGCACACGAAAATCATTATACGAAAGAAAAAAGACTTGGCAGACGATGCAACATCCCCCCAATGAAAAGAGGGGTGTCACTAGACGTTAAAGCCCTACAAAAAGTGTCGGGGCCCCCGAGACTGTTCAACTGCCCCCAGTACTAAGGGGGATTACCAACAGCCCCCTGGCGTTTTCAAGTGGCCTGGAAAAAGCACCTAAAGTGGTTTTCCTGACCACCGGGTGGGGGCTCGTACGTTGGGTTTTTGCATGCAGCCAGCAGCCACCCCGGGTTGATCAGGTTTCTGACCCACCAGGGGGCCCTTTGGACAGACCGGGCCGCTGGGGCGTTGCCCCCCGGAAACTCTCTCCAGGTAAATCCAGTGCCCCCTCGCATTTCAGTATTTGGCCTTTTTTGCCCCCTCTGTTATTTTTTTTCCGTCCCCTTTAAAAGGGACGCCTGTCTTTTTCTTTTTCATCTACTCTCCTTTTTCTTAGGGGAATAAGTTTTGAGCATACATGAGTGCCCCCAAGTTAATCTGTTTAGGCTAAGTGGGTCTGGTTGCTTAGTCTTCTTTCCCGCTTTTATGGTTGGACTTGGGTTTTCTGGGGCCCCCCTTTTTTTCTTGTTTTTGAAATTTAAATTGGTGAGGCTCCCTCGTGACTAATCTCATTAGTCGGTCTGGGGCTCCCCGCATACATGTCTAACCTCGTTTTTATTTGTCTGAGTTATTTTTTTTTTATTTATTTATTTAGAAATTTAGCATACAAAAAGAGGTACAAAAAAAAAGGTAAGAGCAATGCCAAAGCCCCTTTTATGCTAGATTACGGGTGGCTTAAAATTAACTTGTTTTTTTTTTTATTACCTGGAGTTTTCCCCGGAGAGGTTCCGGGGGTCAACGCCCCCGCGGGCCCGGCTGAGACCCGGCCTCCTGGTGGTCAAGCCTGATCAACCAGGCGTTGCTGCTGGCTGCACGCAAACCAAAATAGAGCCCCAGCCCGGTGACCGGAATGATTTAGGTTTTGTCCCCTGCCAGCTTGAAAACTGCCAGGGGGGCTGTTGGTAATCCCCCTTATGGTGCTGGGGGCATTTTAACGTCTCGGGCCCCTGACACTTATTGTTGGTCTCTTAACGTGCTAGTGAACCCCTGCTTTATTGGGGGGATGGTGCATGTCTGCCAAGGGGAATTTTTTTGCAAGTTCGGTACTAGTCCCTCTAGGTTTTTTCCCAGGGTTATAATCATTATCTCTCCCTCCTGCTTCCGGGATCGGTTTGGGAACCCTAAAGCGCTCCCAAAAATGAGGTTTTTATCTCCGTTATGCGCGCGTAAAATTTTCTCTGTACATTTTCAGGTCGGCAATTTCACCGCCTTGAAAGGTGCGTTGTGGCAGCAAATTCCAGCTAGATAGAAAAATGCCCTGAAAAGTGTCTCAGGGGTTTGGGCCCTCCCTATTTTTAAAGGTTCTCATTACCATCCTTCTTTTTTTCTCAATGCGATTGATACAATGTTTGGTCCTTGAAGGTGGATCCTCCGACATGATCACTCCCGGTCTTTGCGTTGGGTTTCGCTCTATTTTTGGCCCGAATTTGTTTTGTTTCTTGAGAAGATTTAATTTCTCATTTTACATATCTAGTAATTGAAATTTCTCATCGTTTAAAATTATATTTTTTTCTGCGCCCCCTGAAAGTTTGGGTTTATGTCTGCCTGGAGTTTCAGTGTCTGCAAAGGAAGCACTGTCATGCGATTCGGGTGTCATCTGCAAAGGAAGAACCCGGGGCTGTGGCTGACATCCCTTTTCTATGTGGATATAAGGATGGGAAAAAAAGATGGGAGCGAGTACGTGCCTTGTGGGAAAAGAGTTTCACCGTTCTGCCTCGGGGCTTTACTTGTTACGCTCTTCTGTGTTCTTTAGTGAGGAAATTTTAGATCCCTCGACCGATTTTCCCGTATTCCTTAGCACGCATTTTTTGCGCTATTAGCCATGGTCACACTTGTCGAAGGCTTTTGCAAATCTGTATATATTAATCTGATTCTTTTTGTCTTTGTGCATTTTGGACTTTCGTAGTGGTCCAATATTGAGACAGAAGGAGCGACCTGTTCTAAACCCATGTTGCCCTGGGGTTTTGTAAAAGTGGGTTTTCTAGTGCGTGGTGATCTTGCTTCTTGGACCCTTTCAAAAATTTTTTTTAATTGGGGTGTTAGTGATTGGTTGTAGTTCTTTGCTGTTGCTTTACTGCCCCCTTTGTGGAGTGGGGGTATGTCTGTTGTTTTTGTAACTGTGGGACACCCCCGTGTCCATGCTCCCTTTATGGATGGAAAAAGGCTCGTGATGGGGGGTTCTTGCAGTTCTTTTATGAACACAGAGTTTTCCTGGTCTGGCCCCGGGGCAGGTGCATGGGGAGTCATTATCGCCTTCGAAGTCATTTTTGGGGTTTGGGTAAATCATTC
>NC_069403.1:18555003-18596641 GCF_026875155.1 Cherax quadricarinatus
TGTGGCAGAATTTGGAACAGTAGGTCTTCATCTAAGAAAAATTTTTGTTTGTGGTATACCCCAAACACTGGTAATAGGGGGGACAATACCCAGATAGCGTAGATATTCTTGCTTTTTTGCGGTGTGAAGTCACCCCAGAGGGGGCTTGTAGGTTTGCAATGAAGTTCACAGGAGAGAGAGGGTGGGTGGTGGTATCGTGGGTGGGGTGGAGTATCGGGGGTGGGGGTGTTTATAGCGGGTGGGTAGGGGAAGGGCGGCAGTGGGCCGACGAGCTGGAAGTGTTGCCTTCTCACTTTTCACTTAATAAACACTGTTTATGCTATCCACTTTTCACTAAAGGAAGATGTTACACAAATCACTATGTTGCATTGTACCAGTCACGTTGTTATAAAGCACCAGATGCTAGTAATAGCACAAAACACATATAATATTAGATAATTTTTAGATGCTCACTGTGATGGCAATAGTGACTTTCCACTCCAAAGGGCCTGCCGCTCCCCTCACTCACACCATTTCTCCACTTCAGTGGAGGATTTTGGCTTACTTGTACTAATGTGTTGTGGGTTTAGTTCTTCGTCATGAACAGTTTTTATCCTCACCAACCCTCGTATTTAAGTAATATTAAGAAAGTTTGTGGAGCACACTGTGACACGTCCTTCACCCTCTCTCTCCTCTCTCTCTTCTTCCCCTCTCTCTCTCCTCTCTTCTCCCTTCTCTCTCTCTCTCTCTCTCTCTCTCTCTCTCCTCTCGCTCTCTCTCTCCTTCCTCTCCTCGTCTCTCTCTCTCTCTTCTCTCTCTTCTCTCTTTTCCCCCTCTCTCTCTCCTCTCTCTCTCTCTCTCTCCTCTCTTTTCCTCTCTCGTCTCTGTCTCCTCCCCTCTCTCTCTCTCTCTGAAATTTTTATTATTGTCACACAATTTACATTCTTCGTGAGTAATTATTTTCCCTTCACTACCTTCCTTATTTGACGTTAAATTCCATAAACCATTTACCACCCCTATGTGTTAATTTATCCAGGATATTTCGTAATAATTTATAATAATTTTTTCCATCATTTATGTTATTAGGGTAAGTAGGAAAGTTCTCCTCTGCCAAACTTATTACTTCTCTCCACACACACAATTTACTTTGATGATTTTTATTTTCTCTTTAGAACAAAGTTTCTCATCTTTTAATAATTTACACTTTATTTTTGCTATAGTTTGCAGTTTCCAAATTAGTCTTTAAGTGGGCAAATTCTCTCAAAGACTTTTGTTAAAGCTTCATTCTTAAACAGTTTTCGTAATTGTCATTATGTTGAGATGATTGAAGGATCATTGTCAGTACTGTAGAAATGACTAACTTAGCTGCTGATGTGTTACGTACCACAACAGCTACAGGCAAATAATAATAATTTCTTTATTTACTACAAATACATGTACAAGGTATACAGTTCTAGCTGACATCAATGACATACTATTATATAGAAAGCCGCTTGTTATGCTCAGCATTTCGGGAAAATTAGGTCAGTTTTGCCCCAGGATACGACCCACACCAGTCGACTAACTCCAAAGTACCCATTTTTAATGATGGGTGAATATAGACAACCGGTATAAAGAAACCCGCCAAGTGTTTCTACCCTCAGTGCCCCGTGCCCCAGGCACGGGGCACTGTGACACGCGTGACTACAATAGGTTTATTTGTTAACAAGTAACACCAGGCAGAGCGTGAAGAAACCGGAGTCAGATCTAGGTCAGCTGAGGAATGAGACCAGGCCAGGGGGGTGTGTGCTGAGGTGTGGCCAGCACTGGCTCAGGAACCTAAACACATTGAAATCTTGTCTTGTCTGGAGATACAAAATGCTTCTGGTAGTGTACTCTACATGATGGAAATACTTATAGAATTTACAAAATAGGAAGAACAGAAGAATTATGAAAGCCTGCAGTAAGGTAAAACTCATTCTGCTAGGCATGTTCAATCCAACTACAGCCATCATACACACGCACCACCTGTATTTAAAACTACCGCAAAAAGTACACCATCTAATGATGTGATTCCTTCATGTGAGGTCAGTGAGTCACGCGCTTTATTTGTGTTTAGACACTAACACTCTCCACCGAGGATAGTTGTGGACACACTAACACTTCCAACCCAGATTGTGTGGGACACCCTGCACTCTCCCACCAGGATTAGTTTGACACACTAAACACTCTCCCACCGAGGTAGTGTGGGGACACACTAAAACACTCCCCCACCAGATAGTGTTGTGACACCCTAGCAACTCTTCCCACCCAGGTAGTGTGACACACTAAAATTCTTCCCACCCCAGGTAGGTGTGACACACTAACACTCTCCCACCGAGGTAGTTGTGACACACTAACACCTCCACCGAGGTAGTGTGAAAAAACCCACACTAACCTCTCCCACGAGGTAGTGTACACACTAACCACTCTACAGGTAGTGTGACACACTAACACTCTCTCCTCCAGGTAGTGTGACTAACATAAACACTCTCTCCGTGGTAGTGTGAGAACACTAACACTCTCCCACCCAGGTAGTGTGACACACTAACACTCTCCCACCAGGTAGTGTGACACACTAACACTCTCCCACCGAGGTAGTGTGACACACTAACACTCTCCCACCGAGGGAGTGTGACACACTATCACTCTCCCCACCCAAGGTAGTGTGAAAAACTAAAACACTCTCTCACCCAGGTAGTGTGACACCAACATCTCTACCGTGGTAGTGTGGGACACACTACACTCTCCCACCCAGGTAGTGTGGACACACTAACACACTCCCACCAGGTAGGTGTGGACACACTAACACTCTCCCACCCACCCAGGTAGTGTGACACACTAACACTCTCCCACCCAGGTAGTGTGACACACTAACACTCTCCCACCGAGGTAGTGTGACACACTAACACTCTCCCACCCAGGTAGTGTGACACACTAACACTCTCCCCACTCAGGCAGACTGACATGCTAACACTCTCCCACCCAGGAAGAGTGACACACTAACACTATAACACCCAGGTAGTGTGGCACACTAACACTCTCCCACCCAGGCAGTGAGACACACTAACATTCTCCCACCCAGGTAGTGTGACATGCTAACACTCTCCCACCCAGGAAGTGTGACACAATAACACTCTCCCACCCAGGTAGTGTGACACACTAACATTCTCCCACCCAGGTAGTGTGACACACAAACACTCTCCACCAAGATAATGTGACACTAACACTCTCCCACCCAGGTAGTGTGACACACAAACACTCTCCCACCCACCCAGGTAGTGTGACACACTAACACTCTCCCACCGAGGGAGTGTGACACACTAACACTCTCCCACCCATGAAGTGTGACAAACTAACACTCTACCACCCAGATAGTGTGACACGCAAACACTCTCCCACCTATGTAGTGTGACACACTAACACTCTCCCATCCAGTTAGTGCCACACACTAACACCCTCCCACCCAGGTAGTGTGACACACTAACACTCTCCCAACCAGGTAGTGTGACACACTAACACTCTCCCACCGAGGTAGTTCTGACCACAACTAACACTCTTCCACCCATGTAGTGTGACACACTAACACCTCACTCTCCCTCCCAGGTAGTGTGACACACTAAACACTCTCAAGAGTAGGGTGGTCACACTAACACTCTTCCACCCAATGTAAGTGTGCACCCTAACACTCTTCCCTCCCAGGTAGTTCACAACAAACAATCTCCACGAGGCTACGTGTGACACACTAACTTCCCCAACCAGATAGTGTGACCCACTTGCACTCTCCACCCAGTTAGTGTGACACACTTAACAATCTCACACAAGGTAGGTGTGACACACTAACCTTCCACCCAGGTAGTGTGACACAACTATCACTCTCCCAACCAGGTAGAGTGAATCTCTAACACTCTCCCACCGAGGTAGTGTGACACACTAACACTCTCCCACCGAGGTAGTGTGACACACTAATACTCTCCCACCCAAGTTGTGTGACACACTAACACTCTCCCTCCCAGGTTGTGTCACACACTAACACTCTCCCACCGAGGTAGTGTGACACACTAACACTCCCCCACCCAGATAGTGTGACACCCTAGCACTCTCCCACCCAGGAAGTGTGACCACTAACAATCTCCCTCCAGGTAGTGTGACACATAACAATCTCCCACCCAGTAGTGTGACACAATAAACAATCTCACAACTAGTAGGTGATCTCTAACATCTCCCAACCAGGTAGTGTGGACACACTAAACACTCTACCAAACGAGGTGGGAGACACACTAACCACTCTTGACCACCGGGAAGTGTGTCCCCACCACTAAACACTCTCCCACCGAGGTGGTAGTGTGACACACTAACACTCTCCCACCCATTGTTAGTGTGACCCACATAACACTTCCCACCGAGGTTAGTGTTGACACAATAACACTCTCCCACCCAGGTAGTGTGACACACTAACACTCTCCCTCCTCAGGTAGAGTGACAGCTAACACCTCCACCCTGGAAGAGTGACACACTAACACTATAACACCCAGGGAGTGTGGCACACTACACCTCTCCCACCAAGGTAGTGAGACACACTAACATTTCTCCCACCCAGGGTAGTGTGACATGCTAACACTCTCCCACCCAGGAAGGTGACCACCACTAACACTCTCCCACCCAGGTAGTGTGACACACTAACACTCTCCCATCCAGGTAGTGGACACACAAACACTCTCCACCAAGATAATGTGACACTAACACTCTCCCACCCAGGTAGTGTGACACACTAACACTCTCCCACCCACCCAGGAAGTGTGCACACTAACTCTCTCTCACCGAGGAAGTGTGGACACACTAACACTCTACCACCCAGGTTAGTGAGACAACAAACACTCTCCACCTATGTTAGTGTGACACTTAAACACTCTCCCATCAGGTACTGTGGCACACTAACACTCTCCCACCCAGGTAGCATTACACACTAACACTCTCCCAAAACCATTTAGTGAGACACCACTAACACTCGCCCTTCCAGAGGTAGTGTGGACACACTAACACTTCCCACCTGAAGTAGTGTGACACACTAACACTCTCCACCATGTTAGTGTGACACACTAACCACTTCCCTCCCAGGTGTGTGACACACTATACACATCTCCCACACAGGTAGTGTGACACCACTCCAACCACTCTCCTACCCACCAAGTTAGTAGTGTGGACACACTAACACTTTCCACGATGTAGTGTTACACTCTAACACTCTCCACCAGGTGGTAGTTTGCACACTAACACTCTTGCACCGAGGAAGTGTGGCACACTAGACTCTCCCAACCCAGGTTAGTGTGGCACACTAACACGTCTCCCAGTAGGTAAGTGTGACACACTACACTCCCAACCCATGTTAGTGTTGACACACTAAACACTCTCCCACCCAGGTAGTGTGACACACAAACACTCTCCCACCTAGGTAGTGTGACACACTAACACTCTCCCACACAGGTAGCGTGACACACTAACACTCTCCCACCAAGGTAGTGTGACACACTAAAACTCTCCCACCCAGATAGTTTGACACACTAACACTCTCCACCCAGGTAGTGTACACGCAACTCTCTAATACGAGGTAGTGTGACACACTAGACTATCCGACCCATGTAGTGTGACACACTAACACTCTCCCACCCAGGTAGTGTGACACACAAACACTCTCCCACCTAGGTAGTGTGACACACTAACACTCTCCCACCCAGGTAGCGTGACACACTAACACTCCCCCACCAAGGTAGTGTGACACACTAATACTCTCCCACTCAGATAGTGTGACACACTAACACTTCCTGACTCAGGTAGTGTGACACACTAACACTCCCCCTTCCACCCAGAAGTGTTGCTGAACACACTAACACTGCTCCCACCTAGGTAGCGTGACACACTAACACTCTCCCACCAAGGCAGAGTGACACACTAACACTCTCCCACCGAGGTAGTGTGACACACTAACACTCTCCCACCGAGGTAGTGTGGACACAAACTTAACAATCTCCACGAGGTAGTGTGACACACTAACACTCTCCCACCCAGGTAGTGTGACACACTAACACTCTCTCCTCCAGGTAGTGTGACACACTAACACTCTCTACCGTGGTAGTGTGACACACTAACACTCTCTCTACCGTGGTAGTGTGACACACTAAAACTCTCCCACCCAGGTAGGTGTGACACCACTAAAATTCTCCACCCAGAGTATGTGTGACACACTAACATCTCTCCCACCGAGGTTAGTGTGACACCACTAATCACTCCTCCCACCGAGGTAGTGTGACACACTATCACTCTCCCACCCAGGTAGTGTGACACACTAACACTCTCTCACCCAGGTAGTGTGACACACTAACACTCTCCCACCGAGGTAGTGTGACACACTAACACTCTCCCACCCAGGTAGTGTGACACACTAACACTCTCCCACCCAGGTAGTGTGACACACTAACACTCTCCCACCCAGGTAGTGTGACACACTAACACTCTCCCACCCAGGTAGTGTGACACACTAACACTCTCCCACCGAGGTAGTGTGACAACTAACACTCTCCCACCCAGGTAGTGTGACACACTAACACTCTCTCACCCACTCAGGCAGACTGGAAATGCTAACACTCTCCCACCCCAAGGAAGAGTGACACACTAACCCACTATAACACCCAGGTAGTGTGGCACTCTAACACTCTTCCCACCCAGGCAGTGAGGACACACGACATTCTCCCACCAAGGGTAGTGTGAAATGATAACACTCTCCCACCCAGGAAGAGTGAAACAATAACACTTCTCCCACCCTGGTAGTGTGACACACTAGCATTCTTCCCACCAGGTAGTGTGACAAACAAAACTGGAACTTCCACAAGATAATGTGGACACTAACACTCTCCCACCCAAGGTAGTGTGACCACACCTACATCTCCCACCCACCCAGGTAGTGTGACACGCTAACACTTCTCCCACGAGGGAGTGTGAAACACTACACTCTCCCACCCATGAAGTGTAGGACAAAACTAAACACTCTAACACCCCAGATAGTGTGACACGCAACACTCTCCTCCACCTATGTAGTGTGACACACTAACACTCTCCCATCCAGTTAGTGCCACACACTAACACCCCTCCCACCCAGGTTAGTGTGACACATAACACCCTCTACAACAAGGTAGTGTGACACACTAACACCTCTCACACCGAGGTAGTTTGACAACTAACACTCTTCCACCCATTTGTAGTGTGTCACACAAACCACTCTCCATCACAGTGTAGTGTGACCACTAAACTATCCAAAGAGGTAGGTGACACACTATCACTCTTCCACCCATGTGTGTGACACACTAACACTTCCCTCCAGGTGGTCACACACCAAACACTCTCCACACCGAGGTAGTGTGACACACTAACTCTCCCAACCCAGTATAGTGTGACCACCATCAGCACTCTCCCACCCAGTTTAGGTTGAACACTAACAATCTCACACCAAGGTTAGTTTGACACACTAACACTCTCCCACCAGGTAGTGTGACACAATTATCACTCTCCCAACCCAGGTAGAGTGAATCTCTTACACTCTCCCACCGTATTGGGGTAGTGTGACACACTAACACTCTCCCACCGGTAGTGTGACACACTAATACTCTCCACCAAGTTCGTGTGGGACACACTAACACTCCTCCCTCCCAGGTTGTGTTTCAACACACTAAACACTCTCCCACCGAGGTAGAGGTGACACACTAGCACTTCCCCCACCAGATAGTGTGACACCATAGCACTCTCCTCCACCCGTTAGGTGACACATAACAATCTCCCACCCAGGTAGTGTGAACACTCAACACTCTCCCACCCAGGTAGTTTTTTTGTTGGGGGACACACTTAACACTCTCTCAACTAGGTAGAGTGAATCTCTACACTCTCCCACCCAGGTAGTGTGGACACACAATAAACACTCTCCCCACCGAGGTAGGAGACAACACTAACAACTCCTGGCCACCGAGGAAGATTTGACACACTACACTCTCCCACCGAGGTAGTGTGTCACACTAACACTCTCCCACCCAGGTAGTGTGACACACTAACACTCTCCAACCAGGTAGTGTGACACACTAACACTCTCCCACCCAGGTAGTGTGACACATCTAACACTCTTCCCCTCTCAGGAAGAGTGACATGCTAACACTCTCCACCAGGAAGAGTCCGACACACTAACACTAAACACCGGTAGTGTGGCACACTAAAAACACTCTCCCACCCAGGTAGTGAGAGACACACTAACATTCTCCCCCCAGTAGTGTGACATGCTAAAACATCTCCCACCCAGGAGTGTGACACACTAACACTCTCCCACCCAGGTAGTGTGACCACTAACATCTCCACCCAGGTTAGTGTGACACACAAACACTCTCCACAAGATAATGTGAACTAACACTCTCCCACCCAAGGTAGTGTGACACACTAAACACTCGCCCACCCCACCAGGAAAGTGTGACACACTAACACTCTCTCACCGAGGTAGGTGTGACCAATACACTCTCTAACCCAGGTAGTGTGACCACAAACACTCTCCCACCTATGTAGTGTGACACATTAACACTCTCCCATCCAGGTACTGTGGCACACTAACACTCTCCCACCTGGTAGCATTACACACTAACACCTCTCCCAACTGTAGTGAGGACACCACTAACACTCTCCCACGAGGTAGTGTGACCACACTAACACTCTCCACCGAAGTAGTATGACACGACTAAAACACTCTTCCATCATGTTAGTGTGGGGACACACTATCACTCTCCCTCCCCAGTAGTGTGACACACCAACACTCTCCCTCCAAGGTAGTGTGACAAACTAACACTCTCCCAACACAGGTAGTGTGACACACTAACACTCTCCTACCCACCAAGGTAGTGTGACACACTAACACTTTCCCACCGATGTAGTGTTACACACTAAACACTCTCTCACCCAGGTAGTGTGGGTCACACTAAACCTCTTAGACCGAGGAAGTGTGGCACACTAAGACTTCCCAACCACGGTAGTGTTGTGACCACTACACTCTTCCCAGTAGGTAGTGTGGTGGGGGGGGGGGAACACACTAACACTACTCACCCATGTAGTGTGACACACTAACACTCTCCCACCCAGGTAGTGTGACACACAAACACTCTCCCACCTAGGTAGTGTGACACACTAACACTCTCCCACACAGGTAGCGTGACACACTAACACTCTCCCACCAAGGTAGTGTGACACACTAAAACTCTCCCACCCAGATAGTTTGACACACTAACACTCTCCCACCCAGGTAGTGTGACACGCAAACACTCTCCTACCGAGGTAGTGTGACACACTAACACTATCCGACCCATGTAGTGTGACACACTAACACTCTCCCACCCAGGTAGTGTGACACACTAAAACACTCTCCCACCTAGGTAGTGTGACACACTAACACTCTCCCACCCAGGTAGCGTGACACACTAACACTCTCCCACCAAGGTAGTGTGACACACTAATACTCTCCCACTCAGATAGTGTGACACACTAACACTCTCCGACTCAGGTAGTGTGACACACTAACACTCTTCCACCCAGGAAGTGTGACACACTAACACTCTTCCACCCAGGTAGCGTGACACACTAACACTCTCCCACCAAGGCAGAGTGACACACTAACGCTATTCCCATCAGGTAGTGTTGACACACTAACAATCTCCCACACCGAGTTTAGTGTGGACAACACTAACACTCTCCCACCGAGGTAGGGAGACACACTAACACTCTCCCACCGAGGTAGTGTGACACACTAACACTCTCCCACCCACCCAGGTAGTGTGACACACTAACACTCTCCCACCCAGGTAGTGTGACACACTAACACTCTCCCCCCAGGTAGTGTGACAAACAAAACCTCTCCCACCAATAAGGTAGTGTGACACGACTAACACTCTCCCAATCCAGGTTAGTGTGACACACACTAAACACTCTCCCACCCAGGTAGCATGAACACTAACTCTCTCCCACCCAGGGTAGCGTGACAACTAACACTCTCCCCAGAAGGTAGTGCGACACATTAACACTCTCCCACCCAGGTAGTGTGACAAACTAACACTCTCCCTCCCAGGCAGTGTGACACTAACACTCTCCACCGAGGAAACGTGACACAAACACTCTCACACCCAGGTAGTGTGACACACTTGCACTCTCCCACCCACCCAGGTATTGTGACACACTAACACTCTCCCACCGAGGTAGTGTGACACACTAACACTCTCCCACCCAGGTAGTGTGACACACAAACACTCTCCCTCCTAGGTAGTGTGACACATTAAACACTCTCCCATCTAGTAGTGTTGACACACTAAACACTCTCCACCCTGTAAGCATGACACCACTAAACCTCTCCCACCCAGGTAGCGTGAGCTCAAACACTCTCCCTCCAAGGTAGTGTGACACACTAACACTCTCCCACCCAGCTAGTGTGACACACTAACACTCTCCCTCCCAGGTAGTGTGACACACTAACACTCTCCAACGAGGAAGTGTAACACTAACACTCTCCCACCCAGGTAGTGTGACACACTAACACTCTCCCACCCACCCAGGTAGTGAGACACACTAAACTCTCTTCACCGAGGTAGTGTGACCCAATAATACTCTCCCACCAGGTAGTGTGACTCACTAACACTCTCCAACTGAGGTAGTTTGACACACTAAGACTCTCCCACACAGGTAGTGTGACACACAAACACTCTCCCACCTATGTAGTGTGATAAATTAACACTCTCCCACCCAGGTAGCGTGACAACACAACACTCTTTTTACCCACAAGTAGTGTGACAAAACTAACAATCCTCCCACCCAGATACTGTGACACACTAACACTCTCCCACCCAGGTAGTGTGACACACTAACACTCTTCCACCGAGGTAGTGTGACACATTAGCACTCTCCCACCCAGGTAGTGTGACACACAAACACTCTCCCACCTAGGTAGTGTGACACAAACTAACACTCTCCACCCACGGTAGCGTGACACACTAACAACTCTTCCCACCAAGTAGTGTGACACACTAACACACTCCCACCCAGATAGTGTGACAAACTAACACTCTCCCACCCAGGTAGTGTGGCACACTAATACTCTCCTACCCAGGTAGTGTGACACACTAACACTCTCCACCAGGTAGTGTGACACACTAGCACTCTCCCACCCAGGTAGCGTGACACACTAACACTCTCCCACCAAGGTAGTGTGACACACTAACACACTCCCACCCAGATAGTGTGACAAACTAACACTCTCCCACGGAAGTAGTGTGACACACTAACACTCTCCCACCCAGGTAGTGTGACACACTAACACTCTCCCACCAAGGTACTGTGACACACTAACACTCTCCCACCCAGGTACTGTGACACACACTTACACTCTCCCACCCACCCAGGTAGTGTAACACACTAACACTCGCCAGCCGAGGTAGTGACACACTAGCACTCTCCCACCCATGTAGTTTGACACACTAACACTCTCCCAACCAGGTAGTGAGACACACAAACTCTATCCCACCTAGGTAGTGTGACACACTAACACTCTCCCTCCCAGGTAGCATTACACACTAACACTTCCCACCCAGGTAGTGTACACACTGACACTCTCCTACCCAGGTAGCGTGACACACTAACACTCTCCCTCCAAGGTAGTGTGACACACTAACACTCTCCCACCCAGGTAGTGTGACACACTAACACTCTCCTTCCCAGGGAGTGTGACACACTAACACTCTCCATCGAGGTAGTGTGACACACTCACACTCCCCACCCACCCAGGTAGTGTGACACACTAACACTCCCCACCCACCCAGGTAGTGTGACACACAAACACTCCCACCGAGGTAGTGTGTCACACTAACACTCCCCACCCACCCAGGTAGTGTGACACACTAACCCTTTCCAACTGAGGTAGTGCGACACACTACGACTCCCCCATACCCAAGTAGTGTCTGTGGGACACAACAAAAATTACTTCTCCACCAGGTAGTGTGACACACTAACACTCAACCACCGAGGTAGTGTGACACACTAACACTCTCCCATCCATGTAGTGTGACACACTAACACTCTACCACCGAGGTAGTGTGACACACTAACACTCTCCCTCCCAGGTAGCATGACACACTAACACTCTCCCACCCAGGTAGTGTGACACACTAACACTCTCCCAACCAGGTAGTGTGACACACTACCACTCTCCCACCGAGGTAGTGTGTCACACTAACACTCTACCACCCATGTAGTGTGACGCACTAAGACTCTCATTCCCAGGTAGTGTGACACACTAAAACTCTCACACCCAGGTAGTGTGACACACTAACACTCTCCCATCCAGGTAGTGTGACACACTAACACTCTCCTTCCCACTCAGGTAGTGTGACACACTAACACTTTCACACCGAGGTAGTGTGACACACTAACAATCTCCCACCCAGGTAGTGTAACACTAACACTCTCGCACCGAGGTAGTGTGAGACTAACACTCTCCCACCCAGGTAGTGTGACACACTAACACTCTCCCACCCAGGTATTGTGACAAAACTAACACTCTCCCACCTAGGTAGTGTGACACACTAACACTCTCCCACCCATATAGTGTGACACACTAACTCTCTCTCATGCAGGTAGTGTGACACACATACACTCTCCCACCTAGGTAGTGTGACACGCTAACACTCTCCCACCCAGGTAGTGCGACACACTAACACTCTCCCAACCAGGTAGTGTGACACACTAACACTCTCTCACCGAGGTAGTGTGTCACACTAACACTCTCCCACCCATATAGTGTGACACACTAACACTCTCCCACCAAGGTAGTGTGACACACTAGCACTCTCCCACCCAGATAGTTTGACACACTAACACTCTCCCACCCAGGTAGTGTGACACACTAGCACTCTCCCACCCAGGTAGTGTGACACACAAACACTCTCCCATCTAGGTAGTGTGACACACTAACACTCTCCCAGCCAGGTAGAGTGACACACTAACACTCTCCCACCAAGGTAGTGTGACACACTAACAGTGTGACACACTAACACTCTCCGACTCAGGTAGTGTGACACACTAACACTTTTCCACCCAGGTAGTGTAACACACTAACACTCTCCCAACGACGTAGTGTGACACACTAACACTCTCCCACCGAGGTAGTGAGACACACTAACACTCTCCCACGAGGTAGTGTGACACACTAACACTCTCCCACCCAGGTAGTGTGACACACTAACACTCTCCCACCCAGGTAGTGTGACACACAAACACTCTCCCACCTAGGTAGTGTAACACACTAACACTCTCCCATCCAGGAAGTGTGACACACTAACACTCACCCACCCAGGTAGCATGACACACTAACACTCTCCCTCCAGGTAAGCGGTTGGACACACTAACCATTCTCCCCAGAAGGTAGTGCGACACATTAAACACTCTCCCACCCAGGTAGTTTGACAACTACACTTCTCCCCCCAGCAGTGTGACACTAACACCTCCACCGGGAAAAACGTGGCACAAACCAACTCTCAACACCCAGGTAGTGTGACACACTTGCACTCTCCCACCCACCCAGGTAGTGTGACACACTTGCACTCTCCCACCCACCCAGGTAGTGTGACACACTAACACTCTCCCACCGAGGTAGTGTGACACACTAACACTCTCCCACCCAGGTAGTGAGGCACACTAACATTCTCCCACCCAGGTAGTGTGACACACTAACACTCTCCCACCGAGGTAGTGTGACACACTAACACTCTCCCACCCGAGGTAGTGTGACACACTAACACTCTCCGAGGTAGTGTGACACACTAACACTCTCCCACCCAGGTAGTGTGACACACTAACACTCTCTCCTCCAGGTAGTGTGACACACTAACACTCTCTACCGTGGTAGTGTGACACACTAACACTCTCCCACCCAGGTAGTGTGACACACTAACACTCTCCCACCAAGGTAGTGTGACACACTAACCCCTCTCCACCGAGGTTAGTGTGACACACTACACTCTACCACCAAGGGAGTGTGTGACTCACTATCAACTCTCCACCCCAGGTGTGTGACACACTAACACTCTCTCACCCAGTAGTGTGGACACTCTAAACACTCTCTACCGTGGTAGAGTGTGAAACACTAACACTCTCCACCCAGGTAGTGTGACACACTAACACTCTCCACCAGGTAGTGTGACACACTAACACTCTCCCACCCAGGTAGAGTGACACCTAACACTCTCCCTCCCAGGTAGTGTTGACAAACTAAACCTCTCCACGAGGTATGTTGTGACACACTAACACTCTCCCACCCCAGGTAGTGTGACTCACTATCTACTCTCCCCACTCATCCTGACTGACATGCTTGCTATACACTCTCCCTACCCAGGATGAGTGACCTCACTATCTCATATATAACCCAGGATTAGTGTGGCACACTAAACACTCATCCCACAGAAAGGCTGTGAGACACACTAACAATTACCCACCTAGGGTGGGGGGTAGGCGACTAGCGCACTCACTGGAAGGGGGTATCTTGTTATCGATGACCCTAAATGGGTGTGTGGTCACCGTTGGGTGGGGTGTTTTGTTTGGTGGGGAGGGGGTGTAAGGGGTGTGATGTTGTTGGGGGGAGGGGGGTTGAAGGGGGTGTGTGATTGTTTGGAAGAGTAGAAGTATCTCAATTTAATACCTCAATTGAGAGGGGGTAGGTTGCTGTTGCGGGGCGTGCTAGTGCTTTTGTTTGTTTGGGCAGCGGCTCAGGTAGGTCAGGTATGGGGGTGCTCACCGTCTGTGGTCAGTAGTGAAGTTTTGAGTGGTAGGGTTTGTTTAGTGTAAATTTGATTACCGTGCAGAGGGGAGGTTGTGATGACGGTGGGCTTTTGCATGTGGCGCAGGGGTGTCGTGAAGGTTGATAGTGTATTAGTGTGCGCGGGGGGAGGGTGGTGGGGTGTTGTTGCTTGTGAAAAGTTGGTGCATCGTATGGGGGACGGCGGGGGGGAGCAAGTCGGGCGTGTGAGGGCTTGTGGGTTTGTTCGCGAGGGGAGGGGGGGAGTCGACGGTAGATAGTGAAGATTGTTATTGGGCGTAAGGGGACTTTGGGGGGAGTACTACGGGTACGTGAGAATAGATGACAAGGGTCGGGAGGGGGCTGGTGATGGAGCGGGGTGGAGTGATTGTAAAGTGGGTAAGAGGGGCGGGGGGAAGATTAGGTTATTGACGTCGAAAGGCAGTTGGGGCCTCGGGGGGATTTAAGTGATAGAATAAGATAAGGGGATGTGGGTACCTAGTTTCTAGAGTTAGAAACGGGAGAGGGTCGGGGGGATTGTAGCGGTTGTTGTGTTTTCGTTTGGAGGGGGGGCAAGAAGGTGTGTCAGGGCTGTGTGTTTGATGTGTCTTACGCAGATTAGAAGGGATTGGGGCGAGAAACGTCGGGGTTTGTCGTTGTCTTTGTTAAGGCACAGATACACGAGGAAGGCGAGACGAACGAGGAGTTAGATAGGTGGAAGAGAACATATAACATTAGTGAGGTTGTAGGGAGGGGTGTGGTTAAGCGCGTGGGGGAGTATGTTATGGAGAGTAAGGGTGTTGAGGGGTGTTGTGGTGTGGATAGTAAGTGAAAAACGGTAAACATGCGCGGCGTGACCTTACATGTCTAACCATATAATAATCTATGCTACTGACCCCATTTCCATCCTCCTTGGTTAGCCACCCCCTCATCAAAAAATCAGGGGTATACGGTAATGAGGTTGTAGTAGTGGCTTTTGGGTGAAGTGAGTGATATTGTTTTGTGAAGGAGATACGAGTCAGGTGGGGTTGAGACAATGTGGTAGATGGAGTCGATAATGAAGGGGCGTGTAGAAGTTTTTTGATAAGTGAATTGTATGGGTAGTGTATTCAAAGAGATGTGGGTGGGGGGAGTAGAGATGAGAGAGAGTAAGGACAAGGTGGGGCTGCACCCAACAAACTCCCACCCCCCCCCTCCACCCCATCCCCCACCCCCAATCCCACCACACCATAACATCACATTGAACAGTACGATGTGTGCGGGGTTTTGATCTTTGTGGGTGTGTGAGATTGTTCTTTGGAGGGCGCTTGTTAGGGGGGGTTGTCAGAATGAGTGTGTGTGATGTTATCGGTTGCATTTGCGAGCAGGATCGGGGCCCTCAATAAAACTAGGAGGTTAAGTGTATGGGAGATGAAGATTATGGTATCTGGTAGATTTGGACAGTATGGTGGGGTCGTGGTGGGGGGTGTGTGGGGGTGTGGGGGTTGAGTGACAGTGACTGTGGTTATTTATGGGGGGAGTCGAACTTCGCATCGGTAAGGTGGGGGGTGATGTGATAGAGGTTGGGGTGGAACATAGTGTGTGTGTGTTTGATGTGATGGAAGTGCGTATGGGTGGGTATGAGTGGTGGGGCGGGTGGTGATAGATGCGGTGCTCGGTTGTTGTTGGCGTGGGGGTTATAGTGATGGGTGTAGTGGCTCAGGGGGGGTGGTGGGTGTCACTGACAATGTTTGTTTGTAGCTCCCTGAGGGGGTCGCAACGGGGGAGCGTGGTTAGTGGGTGAGTCTCGTGTTTTGGCATAGCACAAAGGGGGACCGTGAGTAGGGGGTCGAGAAGGGAGTGAGATAGCTTTGCCGGCGCAAGCGGAGTAGCGGGTAGGCGATTGGTGGTATACGAGAAAATCAAGTGGGATGGGGGCTATTATAGTTTATCAGAGAAAAATTGAATGGGATGCCGCGGGGTCATACTAAGATTATAGAGAGAATAAATCGGGTGAATGATCGCGTATATATGTTATACGAAGAAATACATTCGGGCTGAGGGTCTACTCAGTTCCAGAGCACATCATGAATGGTTAAGTTAGCCCACACAGCAACACTCGCCCCCCCCCCCCCCCCCCCTAAACTGTGAGTTCGTACGAGTAACTCACAGGAGGTTTTGGGCCGGGGGGAGTAGCGGATGGACTCTCTTATACACTCTCCCACCCAGGTGGTTAGCCGTGCACACACTAACTCTCCCCAGAACAGGTTAGTGCGACATCAATATATTTAACACTCTTCCCACCCAGGTAGTTTGTGACAACATTGTGTTGACCCCACCTTCAATCATACGTAGTTCTCCTTATCTTTGTGATTGTGTGTCTTGCCTCTACAGTTCTTGGCAGATTTCGTCTTGGTGTCTTTGTTGTAGCGTGTGTCCGGAACTTATGGATACTGTTTAATATCAGGATATTTCGTAATAATTTATAATAATTTTTTCCATCATTTATGTTATTATGGTAAGTAGGAAGTTCTCCTCTGCCAAACTTATTACTTCTCTCCACACACACAATTTTACTTTGATGATTTTTATTTTCTCTTTAGAAAAAGTTTCTCAATTTTAATAATTTACAACTTTATTTTTGCTATAGTTGGCAGTTCTCCAAAATTAGTCTTTAGTGGGCAAATTCTTCAAAGACTTTTGTTAAAGCTCATTCTTAAACAGTTTTCGATTAATTGTCATTATGTTGAGATGATTTTTGAAGGATCATTGTCAGTTACTGTAAGAAATGACTAACTTTAGCTGCTTGATGTGTTACGTTACCACAGCAAATAGTAATAATTTCTTTATTTACTACAAAATACATGTACAAGGTATTCAGTTCTAGCTGACATCAATGACATTTACTATTATATAGAAAGCCGCTTGATATGCTCAGCATTTCGGGAAAATTAGGTCAGTTTTGCCCAAGGATACGACCCCACACCAGTCGACTAACTCCAACGTACACATTTTTAATGATGCCCCCCCCCTGGTGAATATAGACAACCGGTATAAAGAAAAACCCGCAAGTGTTTCTACCTCAGTGCCCCGTGCACAAGGCCGGGGGAACTGTGAAACGCGTGACTACATAGGTTTATTTGTTAACAAGTAACACCAGGCCATGAGGGTGAAGAAACCGGAGTCAGATCCTAGGTCAGCTGAGGAATGAGACCAGGCCAGGGGCGTGTGTGCTGGCAGGTGTGGCCAGCAATGGCTCAGGAACCTAAACACATTGAAATCTTGTTTGTCTGGAGATACAAAATGCTTCTGGTAGTGTACTCTACATGATGGAAATACTTATAGAATTTACAAAATAGGAAGAACAGAAGAATTATGAAAGCCTGCAGTAAGGTAAAACTCATTCTGCTAGGCATGTTCAATCCAACTACAGCCATCATACACACGCACCACCTGTATTTAAAACTACCGCAAAAAGTACACCATCTAATGATGTGATTCCTTCATGTGAGGTCAGTGAGTCACGCGCTTTATTTGTGTTTAGACACTAACACTCTCCACCGAGGATAGTTGTGGACACACTAACACTTCCAACCCAGATTGTGTGGGACACCCTGCACTCTCCCACCAGGATTAGTTTGACACACTAAACACTCTCCCACCGAGGTAGTGTGGGGACACACTAAAACACTCCCCCACCAGATAGTGTTGTGACACCCTAGCAACTCTTCCCACCCAGGTAGTGTGACACACTAAAATTCTTCCCACCCCAGGTAGGTGTGACACACTAACACTCTCCCACCGAGGTAGTTGTGACACACTAACACCTCCACCGAGGTAGTGTGAAAAAACCCACACTAACCTCTCCCACGAGGTAGTGTACACACTAACCACTCTACAGGTAGTGTGACACACTAACACTCTCTCCTCCAGGTAGTGTGACTAACATAAACACTCTCTCCGTGGTAGTGTGAGAACACTAACACTCTCCCACCCAGGTAGTGTGACACACAAACACTCTCCCACCAGGTAGTGTGACACACTAACACTCTCCCACCGAGGTAGTGTGACACACTAACACTCTCCCACCGAGGTAGTGTGACACACTTACTCTCTCCCACCCAAGGTAGTGTGAAAAACTAAAACACTCTCTCACCCAGGTAGTGTGACACCAACATCTCTACCGTGGTAGTGTGGGACACACTACACTCTCCCACCCAGGTAGTGTGGACACACTAACACACTCCCACCAGGTAGGTGTGGACACACTAACACTCTCCCACCCAGGTAGTGTGACACACTAACACTCTCCCACCCAGGTAGTGTGACACACTAACACTCTCCCACCGAGGTAGTGTGACACACTAACACTCTCCCACCCAGGTAGTGTGACACACTAACACTCTCCCCACTCAGGCAGACTGACATGCTAACACTCTCCCACCCAGGAAGAGTGACACACTAACACTATAACACCCAGGTAGTGTGGCACACTAACACTCTCCCACCCAGGCAGTGAGACACACTAACATTCTCCCACCCAGGTAGTGTGACATGCTAACACTCTCCCACCCAGGAAGTGTGACACAATAACACTCTCCCACCCAGGTAGTGTGACACACTAACATTCTCCCACCCAGGTAGTGTGACACACAAACACTCTCCACCAAGATAATGTGACACTAACACTCTCCCACCCAGGTAGTGTGACACACTAACACTCTCCCACCCACCCAGGTAGTGTGACACACTAACACTCTCCCACCGAGGGAGTGTGACACACTAACACTCTCCCACCCATGAAGTGTGACAAACTAACACTCTACCACCCAGATAGTGTGACACGCAAACACTCTCCCACCTATGTAGTGTGACACACTAACACTCTCCCATCCAGTTGTGCCACACACTAACACCCTCCCACCCAGGTAGTGTGACACACTAACACTCTCCCAACCAGGTAGTGTGACACACTAACACTCTCCCACCGAGGTAGTTTGACACACTAACACTCTTCCACCCATGTAGTGTGACACACTAACACTCTCCCTCCCAGGTAGTGTGACACACTAAACACTCTCAAGAGTAGGGTGGTCACACTAACACTCTTCCACCCAATGTAAGTGTGCACCCTAACACTCTTCCCTCCCAGGTAGTTCACAACAAACAATCTCCACGAGGCTACGTGTGACACACTAACTCTCCCCAACCCAGATAGTGTGACACCCTAGCACTCTCCACCCAGTTAGTGTGACACACTAACAATCTCACACCAAGGTAGTGTGACACACTAACACTCTCCCACCCAGGTAGTGTGACACACTATCACTCTCCCAACCAGGTAGAGTGAATCTCTAACACTCTCCCACCGAGGTAGTGTGACACACTAACACTCTCCCACCGAGGTAGTGTGACACACTAATACTCTCCCACCCAAGTTGTGTGACACACTAACACTCTCCCTCCCAGGTTGTGTCACACACTAACACTCTCCCACCGAGGTAGTGTGACACACTAACACTCCCCACCCAGATAGTGACTTTTTGACACCCTAGACTCTCCCACCCAGGAAGTTGACCACTAACAATCTCCCTCCAGGTAGTGTGACACATAACAATCTCCCACCCAGTAGTGTGACACAATAAACAATCTCACAACTAGTAGGTGATCTCTAACATCTCCCAACCAGGTAGTGTGGACACACTAAACACTCTACCAAACGAGGTGGGAGACACACTAACCACTCTTGACCACCGGGAAGTGTGTCCCCACCACTAAACACTCTCCCACCGAGGTGGTAGTGTGACACACTAACACTCTCCCACCCATTGTTAGTGTGACCCACATAACACTTCCCACCGAGGTTAGTGTTGACACAATAACACTCTCCCACCCAGGTAGTGTGACACACTAACACTCTCCCTCCTCAGGTAGAGTGACAGCTAACACCTCCACCCTGGAAGAGTGACACACTAACACTATAACACCCAGGTAGTGTGGCACACTAACACTCTCCCACCAAGGTAGTGAGACACACTAACATTCTCCCACCCAGGTAGTGTGACATGCTAACACTCTCACACCCAGGAAGGTGACCACCACTAACACTCTCCCACCCAGGTAGTGTGACACACTAACACTCTCCCATCCAGGTAGTGGACACACAAACGCTCTCCACAAGATAATGTGACACTAACACTCTCCCACCCAGGTAGTGTGACACACTAACACTCCCCACCCACCCAGGAAGTGTGACACACTAACACTCTCCCACCGAGGAAGTGTGGACACACTAACACTCTACCACCCAGGTTAGTGAGACAACAAACACTCTCCACCTATGTTAGTGTGACACTTAAACACTCTTCCCATCAGGTACTGTGGCACACTAAACACTCTCCCAACCAGGTAGCATTACACACTAACACTCTCCCAAAACCATTTAGTGAGACACCACTAACACTCGCCCTTCCAGAGGTAGTGTGGACACACTAACACTTCCCACCTGAAGTAGTGTGACACACTAACACTCTCCACCATGTTAGTGTGACACACTAACCACTTCCCTCCCAGGTGTGTGACACACTATACACATCTCCCACACAGGTAGTGTGACACCACTCCAACCACTCTCCTACCCACCAAGTTAGTAGTGTGGACACACTAACACTTTCCACGATGTAGTGTTACACTCTAACACTCTCCACCAGGTGGTAGTTTGCACACTAACACTCTTGCACCGAGGAAGTGTGGCACACTAGACTCTCCCAACCCAGGTTAGTGTGGCACACTAACACGTCTCCCAGTAGGTAAGTGTGACACACTACACTCCCAACCCATGTTAGTGTTGACACACTAAACACTCTCCCACCCAGTAGTGTGACAACAAACACTCTCCCACCTAGGTAGTGTGACACACTAACACTCTCCCACACAGGTAGCGTGACACACTAACACTCTCCCACCAAGGTAGTGTGACACACTAAAACTCTCCCACCCAGATAGTTTGACACACCTAACACTCTCCACCCAGGTAGTGTACACGCAACTCTCTAATACGAGGTAGTGTGACACACTAGACTATCCGACCCATGTAGTGAGACACACTAACACTCTCCCACCCAGGTAGTGTGACACACAAACACTCTCCCACCTAGGTAGTGTGACACACTAACACTCTCCCACCCAGGTAGCGTGACACACTAACACTCCCCCACCAAGGTAGTGTGACACACTAATACTCTCCACTCCAGATAAGTGTGACACACTAACACTTCCTGACTCAGGTAGTGTGACACACTAACACTCCCCCTTCCACCCAGAAGTGTTGCTGAACACACTAACACTGCTCCCACCTAGGTAGCGTGACACACTAACACTCTTCCACCAAGGCAGGTGGCACACTATACACTCTACCACCGAGGTAGTTGACACACTAACACTACTCCCACCGAGGTAGTGTGGACACAAACTTAACAATCTCCACGAGGTAGTGTGACACACTAAACACTCTCCCACCATGGTAGTGTGACACACTAACACTCTCTCCTCCAGGTAGTGTGACACACTAACACTCTCTACCGTGGTAGTGTGACACACTAACACTCTCTCTACCGTGGTAGTGTGACACACTAAACACTCTCCCACCCAGGTAGTGTGACACCACTAAAATTCTCCACCCAGAGTATGTGTGACACACTAACATCTCTCCCACCGAGGTTAGTGTGACACCACTAATCACTCCTCCCTACCGAGGGAGTGTGACACACTATCACTCTCCCACCCAGGTAGTGTGACACACTAACACTCTCTCACCCAGGTAGTGTGACACACTAACACTCTCTTACCGTGGTAGTGTGACACACTAACACTCTCCCACCCAGGTAGTGTGACACACTAACACTCTCCCACCCAGGTAGTGTGACACACTAACACTCTCCCACCCAGGTAGTGTGACACACTAACACTCTCCCACCCAGGTAGTGTGACACACTAACACTCTCCCACCGAGGTAGTGTGACACACTAACACTCTCCCACCCAGGTAGTGTGACACACTAACACTCTCCCCACTCAGGCAGACTGACATGCTAACACTCTCCCACCCCAAGGAAGAGTGACACACTAACCCACTATAACACCCAGGTAGTGTGGCACTCTAACACTCTTCCCACCCAGGCAGTGAGGACACACGACATTCTCCCACCAAGGGTAGTGTGAAATGATAACACTCTCCCACCCAGGAAGAGTGAAACAATAACACTTCTCCCACCCTGGTAGTGTGACACACTAGCATTCTTCCCACCAGGTAGTGTGACAAACAAAACTGGAACTTCCACAAGATAATGTGGACACTAACACTCTCCCACCCAAGGTAGTGTGACCACACCTACATCTCCCACCCACCCAGGTAGTGTGACACGCTAACACTTCTCCCACGAGGGAGTGTGAAACACTACACTCTCCCACCCATGAAGTGTAGGACAAAACTAAACACTCTAACACCCCAGATAGTGTGACACGCAACACTCTCCTCCACCTATGTAGTGTGACACACTAACACTCTCCCATCCAGTTAGTGCCACACACTAACACCCCTCCCACCCAGGTTAGTGTGACACATAACACCCTCTACAACAAGGTAGTGTGACACACTAACACCTCTCACACCGAGGTAGTTTGACAACTAACACTCTTCCACCCATTTGTAGTGTGTCACACAAACCACTCTCCATCACAGTGTAGTGTGACCACTAAACTATCCAAAGAGGTAGGTGACACACTATCACTCTTCCACCCATGTGTGTGACACACTAACACTTCCCTCCAGGTGGTCACACACCAAACACTCTCCACACCGAGGTAGTGTGACACACTAACTCTCCCAACCCAGTATAGTGTGACCACCATCAGCACTCTCCCACCCAGTTTAGGTTGAACACTAACAATCTCACACCAAGGTTAGTTTGACACACTAACACTCTCCCACCAGGTAGTGTGACACAATTATCACTCTCCCAACCCAGGTAGAGTGAATCTCTTACACTCTCCCACCGTATTGGGGTAGTGTGACACACTAACACTCTCCCACCGGTAGTGTGACACACTAATACTCTCCACCAAGTTCGTGTGGGACACACTAACACTCCTCCCTCCCAGGTTGTGTTTCAACACACTAAACACTCTCCCACCGAGGTAGAGGTGACACACTAGCACTTCCCCCACCAGATAGTGTGACACCATAGCACTCTCCTCCACCCGTTAGGTGACACATAACAATCTCCCACCCAGGTAGTGTGAACACTCAACACTCTCCCACCCAGGTAGTTTTTTTGTTGGGGGACACACTTAACACTCTCTCAACTAGGTAGAGTGAATCTCTACACTCTCCCACCCAGGTAGTGTGGACACACAATAAACACTCTCCCCACCGAGGTAGGAGACAACACTAACAACTCCTGGCCACCGAGGAAGATTTGACACACTAACACTCTCCCACCGAGGTAGTGTGACACACTAACACTCTCCCACCCAGGTAGTGTGACACACTAACACTCTC
The DNA here is from genome assembly GCF_026875155.1 of Cherax quadricarinatus. Classification (NCBI taxonomy): domain Eukaryota; kingdom Metazoa; phylum Arthropoda; class Malacostraca; order Decapoda; family Parastacidae; genus Cherax; species Cherax quadricarinatus. The sequence continues at coordinate 18,579,389 of NC_069403.1, forward strand.
ACACCGAGGTAGTGTGACACACTAACACTCTCCCACCCAGGTAGTGTGACACACTAACACTCTTCCCCTCTCAGGAAGAGTGACATGCTAACACTCTCCACCAGGAAGAGTCCGACACACTAACACTAAACACCGGTAGTGTGGCACACTAAAAACACTCTCCCACCCAGGTAGTGAGAGACACACTAACATTCTCCCCCCAGTAGTGTGACATGCTAAAACATCTCCCACCCAGGAGTGTGACACACTAACACTCTCCCACCCAGGTAGTGTGACCACTAACATCTCCACCCAGGTTAGTGTGACACACAAACACTCTCCACAAGATAATGTGAACTAACACTCTCCCACCCAAGGTAGTGTGACACACTAAACACTCGCCCACCCCACCAGGAAAGTGTGACACACTAACACTCTCTCACCGAGGTAGGTGTGACCAATACACTCTCTAACCCAGGTAGTGTGACCACAAACACTCTCCCACCTATGTAGTGTGACACATTAACACTCTCCCATCCAGGTACTGTGGCACACTAACACTCTCCCACCCAGGTAGCATTACACACTAACACCTCTCCCAACTGTAGTGAGGACACCACTAACACTCTCCCACGAGGTAGTGTGACCACACTAACACTCTCCACCGAAGTAGTATGACACGACTAAAACACTCTTCCATCATGTTAGTGTGGGGACACACTATCACTCTCCCTCCCCAGTAGTGTGACACACCAACACTCTCCCTCCAAGGTAGTGTGACAAACTAACACTCACCCAACACAGGTTAGTGTGACACACTAACACTCTCTAACCCACCAAGGTAGTGTGACACGCTAACACTTTCCCATACCGATGTAGTGTTACACACTAAACACTCTCTCACCCAGGTAGTGTGGGTCACACTAAACCTCTTAGACCGAGGAAGTGTGGCACACTAAGACTTCCCAACCACGGTAGTGTTGTGACCACTACACTCTTCCCAGTAGGTAGTGTGGTGGGGGGGGGGGAACACACTAACACTACCCACCCATGTAGTGTGACACACTAACACTCTCCCACCCAGGTAGTGTGACACACAAACACTCTCCCACCTAGGTAGTGTGACACACTAACACTCTCCCACACAGGTAGCGTGACACACTAACACTCTCCCACCAAGGTAGTGTGACACACTAAAACTCTCCCACCCAGATAGTTTGACACACTAACACTCTCCCACCCAGGTAGTGTGACACGCAAACACTCTCCTACCGAGGTAGTGTGACACACTAACACTATCCGACCCATGTAGTGTGACACACTAACACTCTCCCACCCAGGTAGTGTGACACACAAACACTCTCCCACCTAGGTAGTGTGACACACTAACACTCTCCCACCCAGGTAGCGTGACACACTAACACTCCCCCACCAAGGTAGTGTGACACACTAATACTCTCCCACTCAGATAGTGTGACACACTAACACTCTCCGACTCAGGTAGTGTGACACACTAACACTCTTCCACCCAGGAAGTGTGACACACTAACACTCTTCCACCCAGGTAGCGTGACACACTAACACTCTCCCACCAAGGCAGAGTGACACACTAACGCTCTCCCATCCAGGTAGTGTGACACACTAACACTCTCACACCGAGTTTAGTGTGGACAACACTAAACACTCTCCCACCGAGGTAGGGAGACACACTAACACTCTCCCACCGAGGTAGTGTGACACACTAACACTCTCCCACCCACCCAGGTAGTGTGACACACTAACACTCTCCCACCCAGGTAGTGTGACACACTAACACTCTCCCACCCAGGTAGTGTGACACACAAACACTCTCCCACCAATAAGGTAGTGTGACACGACTAACACTCTCCCAATCCAGGTAGTGTGACACACTAACACTCTCCCACCCAGGTAGCATGACACACTAACACTCTCCCACCCAGGTAGCGTGACACACTAACACTCTCCCCAGAAGGTAGTGCGACACATTAACACTCTCCCACCCAGGTAGTGTGACAAACTAACACTCTCCCTCCCAGGCAGTGTGACACTAACACTCTCCACCGAGGAAACGTGACACAAACACTCTCACACCCAGGTAGTGTGACACACTTGCACTCTCCCACCCACCCAGGTATTGTGACACACTAACACTCTCCCACCGAGGTAGTGTGACACACTAACACTCTCCCACCCAGGTAGTGTGACACACAAACACTCTCCCTCCTAGGTAGTGTGACACATTAACACTCTCCCATCTAGGTAGTGTGACACACTAACACTCTCCACCCATGTAGCATGACACACTAACACTCTCCCACCCAGGTAGCGTGACGCACAAACACTCTCCCTCCAAGGTAGTGTGACACACTAACACTCTCCCACCCAGCTAGTGTGACACACTAACACTCTCCCTCCCAGGTAGTGTGACACACTAACACTCTCCAACGAGGAAGTGTGACACTAACACTCTCCCACCCAGGTAGTGTGACACACTAACACTCTCCCACCCACCCAGGTAGTGTGACACACTAACACTCTTCCACCGAGGTAGTGTGACACACTAATACTCTCCCACCCAGGTAGTGTGACTCACTAACACTCTCCAACTGAGGTAGTTTGACACACTAAGACTCTCCCACACAGGTAGTGTGACACACAAACACTCTCCCACCTATGTAGTGTGATAAATTAACACTCTCCCACCCAGGTAGCGTGACACACCAACACTCTTTTTACCCACCAATGTAGTGTGACAAACTAACAATCTCCCACCCAGATACTGTGACACACTAACACTCTCCCACCCAGGTAGTGTGACACACTAACACTCTTCCACCGAGGTAGTGTGACACATTAGCACTCTCCCACCCAGGTAGTGTGACACACAAACACTCTCCCACCTAGGTAGTGTGACACACTAACACTCTCCACCCACGGTAGCGTGACACACTAACAACTCTTCCCACCAAGTAGTGTGGACACACTAACACCTCCCACCCAGATAGTTGACAATCAACAACTCTCCCACCCAGGTAGTGTGGCACACTAATACTCTCCTACCCAGGTAGTGTGACACACTAACACTCTCCCACCCAGGTAGTGTGACACACTAGCACTCTCCCACCCAGGTAGCGTGACACACTAACACTCTCCCACCAAGGTAGTGTGACACACTAACACACTCCCACCCAGATAGTGTGACAAACTAACACTCTCCCACGGAAGTAGTGTGACACACTAACACTCTCCCACCCAGGTAGTGTGACACACTAACACTCTCCCACCAAGGTACTGTGACACACTAACACTCTCCCACCCAGGTACTGTGACACACTTACACTCTCCCACCCACCCAGGTAGTGTAACACACTAACACTCGCCAGCCGAGGTAGTGACACACTAGCACTCTCCCACTGTAGTTTGACACCACTAAAACTCTCCCAACCAGGTAGTGAGACACACAAACTCTATCCCACCTAGGTAGTGTGACACACTAACACTCTCCCTCCCAGGTAGCATTACACACTAACACTTCCCAACCAGGTAGTTGTACACACTGTGACACTCTCCTACCCCAGTAGCGTAGCACACTGAACACTCTCCTAATTGAACTTAAAATCAATGTACAGGACTGCTCCAGGAACCTCAGATAAGCTATCTAATTTATGTTTGTAATTCTGGCCAGTATTATCATAAATTTAGTTAGAGGGAGGTTTTTGAGTATTATACACAGTAAATCTCCAGACTAATTGGTGAGTGTTATGATTATATATTCTCCTTCTGTTATATAAATGTGTATATGTAATCATTTATTAATTTTAATATGCAGTCCACAAATTTCTATTAAATTTACCAGAATTCCTGGTAATGTACATTTCATTTGTAATTAATATAGGTCTACAGCAACTTGTGGATATGACAGTTGTATGTATCGAAGGGGAACATTTTTGTGACTTAGGTGTCCCAAATTCCTACTTGTCTATGTAACTTTGATAAATAATAATTATCTTAGTTACCATTTACTGGTATGTACCTTATGTAACATCCAAGTAAATGTAATTTTCCATAAGTGTGATGATTGATATTTTGGAATGAAGGGATCTGAGTAATGCTGTGAGGTCATCATAATGTTTACTCAAGGATCTGGTCTTGCAGTTAAAGATGGTTATGTTATTGTTTGCACTGAGTAATGTCTTTGCTTGGTCTGCTGTGTAGTAATTACAGTTACTGTTTGATTCGTGTATTTCATTTAGTAAAAAGTTTACATCAGGATCTATGCCTGTAATCATAGGATGAGAGTAATTTTACAAACTAGATTTTCTGAGTAAAATAATATAAGAGTTACATTGAATCTACAACTAGACTTATGAATAAGACTATGTAATTATTCTAAAACTTGTAAAAATTTAAAAGAAAGAAGGATTATTACAGAACAGATAATTCAGTTATACACTTAAGCATCTAATAGCACCTTAATTATTTTAACAAGTGTGGGTTTATGAACTACGGTAGATTTTACAGCTAGAATAAAGGAGCTAGTGAATATAATAAAAAAATGTATTAAAAACAAGAATATATTAAAACAAAATCAGTAGCACCTGAGGTAGTCAATAGCACCTGAGGTAGTCAGTAGCACCTGAGGTAGTCAGTAGCACCTGAGGTAGTCAATAGCACCTGAGGTAGTCAGTAGCACCTGAGGTAGTCAATAGCACCTGAGGTAGTCAGTAGCACCTGAGGTAGTCAATAGCACCTGAGGTAGTCAGTAGCACCTGAGGTAGTCAATAGCACCTGAGGTAGTCAGTAGCACCTGAGGTAGTCAATAGCACCTGAGGTAGTCAGTAGCACCTGAGGTAGTCAATAGCACCTGGAGTATTTTAAAAAATATGACTATATGGACAAGAGGGAAAAAAATTAAATCTGAAAGTTTCTCTTTAATAGTTGTTAGAACTAGGAGTATAACAATTACTGAATAAATGGCAGTACAATGTGTTGGTATATAGAGAATTATTTCAGGAGAAATGTAAAAAGGGACTAAATTAAGTAGTGGTAAAAACAACCTTTAAATAGATTGACACTATGATATGAAATTAATCTGAGAGTAGGATTTGCCTTATAACATAAAGTTTGAGCAATTGATGTCACTAAAGAAATATTATTTGAGGTAGTTGATACGAGTTAGTGGAAGATGGTACAAAGAATTGCACTGTAGTGTAGTAGGAGCATACACTAGTTTGTTATTTGTAGTTTAGGAGCAAAGGGAAAATTAGGTAAGATTATAGAAGAATTATAACAGTGCTTAAGTAGGAATAAATGGTAATACGGATATTATTAATGAGTATCTTATTAACAAGTAATAAATTGAAAGGGAAATCTGGGAAGATAACACAAATTGGGTCACACAAAGAACTGTGTGGGGCACATGGGATAATGAGGTAGTTAATACTATCCAGGAGGTGATGGTACAGGGATTAGTTTAATAATGGCATAATAACATACACTAATGTAGTACAATGATTTGGTCTCTAATATCAGTTAGACTCTGTAATGTTTGCGTCATGAAGGAAGTTTGCTAGTTCATTTTCATTTGTAATATAATACAAACGGACTACATTTGTTTTTCTTACTAGAATTTGTCCATCACGTACAAAGCACTGGTGAATTTTATAACATATATCTCACGTTTCAGTTTTCTCACTCTGTACAGGAAGTTCTGTCGTTTTCTTGTGAGACTCATTTATGTATATATCTTTTTTTGCTTTAATAGATGAGCTTATTAGATCTTTTTTTCTGTCTTGTGTGTGAAATCTGAGCATAACACTTTTTCTCCCTTGGTTCCCTAGTAACCGTGATTCTTTAATTTCCGACACTGGCACATTAACCTGTAGGTGGTCGCGTATGATCTGGAGAGTTGTAGCTTTGCAGTTGGTATAGTTTAATTCACTAGTAAAGAATGGACTGTTTGACTTAAGAAATCGTAATGACAAGATTGCAAATAAACCATACCCCCGGCCGGGGGTATGGTTTTAATGGACTGTTTATTACTACTGCATCGGCAGCTTATCTTGCTCTGCCTTGTCATCTTGGTAAGCAAAATAATTGTTCAGTTGGGTATCCATGTTTGTTTTCCAGTCCTTGACAGCATCTTCAATCTTCGTGTTTAGGGAAGTTATTTGATCTGTGTGACTGGCTATGACTGATTGGAGGGTCTTGCCAAAATCAGTCATGCCAGTTGATGTTAGCTGTTGTTCAAGGCTGTTGATCTTATTCTCAAGGTAACTTAGATTCATGGTTTGTTATTGTTGCATGGAGAGACATATTTTCAGCACGAAGATTTAAGTTATCCGCCGTTAGGGTGGTGATGTAATTCTTTAGAGTGTCAGGATCATTAGTCATACCTGGGAGCATATCAGATGGGTTAAATCCTATGAAGGTAGTAGAGGTAGAGAGGGAGTCAGTCACGGTTGGTGTTGTAGTCGAGTCGCCTGGGTTGGTGGGTGAGGGTGAGTCGGCCATGTTTGTTGTTGGTGATGCGTCTCTCTGGGTGGTGAGGGGGGGTGGTTGGGGCACCGGCGTCCTGCTGGGTCGTCTTATGGAATAGTCGGTTTCTAGGTGCGCCTTGCTGTTCTTAGTGCTGTTCTTCAACCATATAACCATCACGGCTGCTGCATTGGTCTTCTTGTAGCACCAGCGACCACCTAATCATCACGGCTGCTACATTGGTCTTCTTGTAGCACCAGCGACCACCTAACCATCATAGCTGCTACATTGGTCTTCTTGTAGCACCATCAACCACCTAACCATCATGATTGCTACATTGGTCTCTTGTAGCACCATCAACCACCTACCCATCACGGCAGCTACATTGGTCTTCTTGTAGCACCATCAACCACCTAACCATCACGGCTGCTACATTGGTCTTCTTGTAGCACCATCAACCACCTAACCATCATGGCTGCTACATTGGTCTTCTTATAGCACCATCAACCACCTAACCATCACGGCTGCTACATTGGTCTTCTTGTAGCACCATCAACCACCTAACCATCATAGGTGCTACATTGATCACCTTTTAGTACCACCAACCACCTAACCATCACGGCAGCTACAGTGGTCTTCTTGTAGCACCATCGACCACCTAACCATCATGGTTGCTACATTGGTCTTCTTGTAGCACTATCGACCACCTAACCATCATAGCTGCTACATTGGTCTTCTTGTAGCACCATCGACCACCTAACCATCATAGCTGCTACATTGGTCTTCTTGTAGCACCCTCGACCACCTGACATGACACTTTATTCTCACCCTCAGATGACTGTGGATCAAGAGGCCACAATCTAAGAGTAACCTCACATCTACTGTTACTTTAATTGCTTCCAACTTACCATCCTCTGGTACATGTGTTTGCTAATTGTTACCTTTGTATTATTTGAGAAAAATGTGCACAGAGTGTAGTACTGTCCCCATAAAAACTTTTTCAACAATATTGTCATACTTGTCAACAATACAATATTTTATATGTGCTGCGTCACATGTGTGCTGGGTCACCACATGAGTGCTGGGTCACAACATGTGTGCTGGGTCACCACATGTGTGTTGGGTCACCACATGCGTGTTGGGTCACCACATTGTGCTGGGTCACTACATGTGTGCTGGGTCACCACATGTGTGCTGGTTCACCACATGTGTGCCAGGTCACCATATGTGTGTCTGGTCAGCACATGTGTGCCAGGTTACCAAATGTGTGCCAGGTCACCACATGTGTACTGGGTCACCACATGTGTGTCTTCTGAATGCAACATACAGGGTTATATACTATTCCACACTGACAGGGTCAACAGGAAGGGTGGTGGAGTGGCGATGTATGTCAGAGATAATTTAAATTGTTGTATTATACATGATATAAGATTAGAAACACCGGACACAGAATCTGTTTGGCTACAGTTTCTCGAAGGTAGTGAAAAAAATAATTTTGGGTGTGATTTATAGGCCCTCAAACCTTGATAGGGAGTTCGGTAGGCTGTTATGGGGCGAAATTTATAAGGCGTCTAGATATGAAAATGTTGTGTTGATGGGGAACTTTAACTTTAGGCAAATTGATTGGAACTATTTGACAGGAAATCTTGAGTCTAGTGACTTTCTTGATACAGTTTAGGATTGCTTTTTAAAGCAGTTTGTGACAGGACCAACTAGAGGAAACAATCTACTTGACTTGGTTCTTGCCATCAAAGAATCACTAGTTAATAATCTTGAGGTTAATGATGAGCTTGGGGAATGCAATCAGAAATCATTTAGTTTCAGTATATCATGGAATAATTACCCAGATATTTACAATCAAGTTGATGTCCCAGATTTCTGCTTGGCAGACTTCATGGGACTGAAAAATTACCTGGTTGGGCTAAATTGGGATGACCTGACTATGGGTCAGGTAGGTAGGGTTGGTTGCCAATATGACGTGTTTCAGAGCATAGTGCTAGCTGCCTAGACAACTTGTGTTCTGAGATAGGCCCACTTAAGAGTAACTCAGGTCAGATCACTGACAATGATAAGGAAATGTGTGAACTTTTCAATACCTACTTCCTCGCAGTTTTTACTCAGGAAGATACTAGCGAAATGCCAGAAATAATAAATTAGGGAAAACGGGTTTAAAATAAACTATCACTTTTGGGGTACCTAGTGACAGGGCCCCCCGACAAATAGAAAAATTAAAAAACCTAAAAAAATTCCCCTGGGAAAATTTTAATTTGGCCCCTAAATTTTCCACAGGACAGACACGCGAACCAAGGGGATCCACCAAGTCCAAAAGGGGAACGGCTGAGCTGGGTGGCCCTTAAAACCCACCCAAACAAAAAGCTTTCCCCCCGAGTTGGCGGGTTGGTAACCTATTTAATTTTATAGTTTTAAACCCCTTCGGGGAAAGGGATAGATAGTTTTTTTAACTTTTTAGAAATATTAATATTGGGTTTTAAACTGGGGAAATTAGAAAAAAATAAGGGTAGACCTAAGACCTTAACATAGGTGGGTAATGGCCAAAAATGAAAAGGGCAAAAAAACTAGGTTAAGTTAGCTAGGAGAACTGGCACCCCAGTTTGAACTACGAGGCGTGGTCTCAAAGACACAAAAACATTCTTCCCTTTAAACAAAACACCAACTGGACAAGATGTGCCCTGAAACACAGACGGCGCCCCCCCCTGTGGGCTTCACATTCGAGGGCCGGGGGAAATCTGGTAAGGCACCCGATGTACCGTAGATGGAAAATTTCCCTCAGGGCCCCCCTAAAGTAAGACAAGACCCCACTTTTTCTCGTAGATTTCTGGCCAGTGTCCCCGGGGGGAATTGGAGTGGGAGTTTGATCTTGGGGGAAGGGGGGCCCCTTTTTGGGAGCAGGCGTGGGAACCCAGAAAAATACCAAATTTTATCTTTCAGTCGGAAGGGTAGTGTCCCGTGTCTGCAAATTATACTAGGGGGAAAACCCATTTTCTTGGGTTTAGAATTTCCCGAGGTGCAGGCAGGGCCCCTAATAATGATTGAATATTGCAGGAAAAAAAGGGTCTCGGGTTTCACGTGGTTTTTTGGGGGAAATCCAAAGGGGGTGGGTAAGCTTAGGGAAATTGGGAAAATTTGGAAAATGCTGCCAAAACCAAAAGTTAATTTCCCTTTTTATAGCATGCAGGCCCAGTTTTTTTTGCAAAATCAATCATTTGGGGAAAACCCGCCTATAAGCCACTTTGAGGCTTAGGGACCCACCCAGAGCTCCCGGGGTCGCAGAGTTTGCCAGGTTTGGGGACTTACTTGGGGGCAGTCCCAAAAACCCAAAATTTTTTACAAAAGTGGCCTTTAAAAACCGGGATGTGGAATACTAGGTTAAGCAAACATAGCTAGGTCACCGTTAGGGAACCCCTTTTTAACCCGAGTTTTGGGTTTAAATTAACAAAACCTAGGCCCAGAGGGTTTCACAAGGCTAGGCCAAGCTAACTATACACAGAAGTTGTTATTTGCAGTAAATTTTCAGGCAGGCCAGGGAGGCTTTGAGAAGCTTGTTTAATTTAAATTTATACAGGGGAAAACAAGTAATCCAGAAATAGGGAGACTTGTGGGTTAATTCTTTCACTGGATTTGCAAAAGGGACCAAGTTTTGGGTAGGCCCTTTTGCAAAATTTAAAAACAGTTTTTAGTAGCTAGGACAGATTTAACATAGTTATTATTTACAGGGAGTTAAAAAAGCCAGGTTAAGCTATAGCACACTAGTTAGGTTAGGATTTACCTTATCCAACCATCCATGCTAGACTGAGTAAGCTAGGCCAAGCTGTTTACATACATTATTCATTTACTGTTTCACAATTTTGAATTGTTGAATTTACTTGTGCGAATTAAGTGATTTTTTAATTTGTATACTGCACTTTTTATTGTGTGATTTTCTTTGTCTTTGATTCATGTTAATATGGGATTTGTGAATTGTCCCTGAGACTAGGTTAAGTCCTGTAATTATTTGCTGGCATTGTACAGGAAATTGCTAGGTTTAACTTTCACATCGATAACAATTTGATTGGGATTGAGAGCTTACAGTGTACATTTTAAGTCAGAGTAGAGTCAATATAACAAAGGGAATTGTTTTAAGCTTTTTTGAGAACCCTTTGGGAGACTCTTTTCATTCTCACCTAACACCGTGATGTGCTGGGGGTGGACTGGGTAAAGTACAATTAGTGTCCATTCCTCATTAAACTTCGTCAATGGCAGATGGGGGTTCAGGAGAGTCTGGTTCAGTGTTAACAAAATTAAACGATCAGTGGCGGCATACAAAGGGCATCTGAACAGAAAAGCATAACAGTGCAAGGCTACTTGCCAACGCAGTAACATAGACTGCGATGATTGGCAAGACTGCTTGAAGAGTTTGGGGAAAAAATGGGAAGCCTATGAACAAGCATTCTCAGCATATGAGCTACAGCTATTGAGGATAATGAATCCCAGGGTAGTCTTCAGCAGGCCCTTTGGACGAATTCACTAAGGATGATGTTTGATTGTCATCAGGAGATGAATACGTACAAAGATAAGTTTTAAATACAATTTAAAAGGGTAGTATTCCAAGGGTGGGGTCGAACACTGCAGGTACCCCAAACAGCCACACACTGTCAATATGTTGCCCAGGTTTGCTCCAGTTGAATTTACCGACATTTGACGGAACCCTAACTGAGTACATTGCTTTCTGGGATCAGTTTAAAGCCCAGATAGATGACAGGGAAAGATTTGTCAGATGCCGCAAATTGCAGTATTTTGTGGTCGCAGCTCATGGGGGAAAGCCTTAGACCGGTCCGGCACTACCAGATTACTGACACTAATTACCAACATGCCAAAGACCAATTAGAAGACATGTTTGGCAACACTGAGGAGATAAAAGTGGCCATACTTTTTCGGTTGTTGGGTCTAGAGGTTGCCGACATGACCGTCAAAACCTAAGAAGTTCTGTATTGAAATTATGAGCTTGACAAATAGTTTCAAAGATTTGCATGATGAGGATGATTCAGAATGGGTCCTTAGCCAGGTGATTCAGAGGAAACTGGCTAGCACTACAGTGCATGAGTTACACTTAAAATATCGGACGAATAGGGTTTACGATAAAACAAATTGTTGAGGGGTTGGGAGATCTCGTTTCTCATTTGAGTATAGGTGTGAGAGAAGAGTCACCACCATCACCACATAAAAACCCAGACAGTCACTCAAAGATCTCGAGAGATCAGTCTAAAGCTCGTTTCGACTAACGTTGGAGTGTCTATGGTAAAGAGGTGTCAAGGTAAGAGCCTCTAAGCCCGAGCCTCAGAGCACTCATGCCAAATATGCGTTTCTGCGAAGGCAAACACGCTAGCCGAGTTGCTCGGGGTTATATAACACTGAGCAGTAGGCAAAAAAGAGACTAAGGGAGTTGAGACTCTGCTTCAAGTGTTGTGGGGAAAAACTTTGCGAGAGACTGGGCACCCAGCCAGGGGTGTCGATCTGTTCAAAGGTAAACACCCTACTGCACTATGTCCCAAAAATTTAAGGGAACCCCAAGCAGTGGGATATCTCTCAGGTAAGATAGAAAAAGATCTGAGCCTGAAATTAGCCAGGTGATTAGTGGGGGTGAAGCTCTAATCGAGTGGAAAACCGAGGTGCTGCCCTACCTCCAAAGCAAAATTTACCTAAAAATTCCCTGGGCCTGGGGGGGCCCCCTAAGGGGGGAAAGTATATAATGAATAATAAAATAAACCGAGGGAAGCGAACCGGGGGGATAGAATTCCCCCATTTGGGGAAAACCTTGTCAGGTAGAAAAGGGGGGTTGCCAAAATCCGGGGAATCCATTTTCATGGGACAAAGGCTAAGGGGAGGGACGGGGGAAAGGGGGAGCCCCCCAAATAAGGTAACCCATCAAACTTAAAAGTAAGGAAAGGGTGCTAAACCACCGGAATCAAAAGTTTACCCCCCCCAAAAAACCATGCAGGGGAAAGGAATTAATTAAAAGAGGCCAACAGGGGCCACAGCACTTTTCCCGGGTCCCCGTGGGGCCCCGGGGAAAAGGGGAAATTAAAACCTACCCCCCCTGTGGAAATTTTTTTGTCCCAAATTTACAGGACAGACACGGCAACCAAGGGATCCCAGCAAGTCCTAAGGGAAACGGCTGAGCTGGGGTGGCCCTTAAACCCCCCAAACAAAAAGCATTTCCCCCATTGGCGTGGTTGGTAACACTATTTAAGTTAAAGATTTCCCCTTTTCAGGGGAAGGGTGGGTATTTTTACCGTTTAGTATTTTTAATATTAGGTTAACAAAGGCAACTGTAATAATAATAATGTGACCAAAACCCTTTAACATAGAGCAATAGGCCAAATTTAAAAAATTTTTTTTGGGGAAATGGCAGCCCAGTTTAACTACGAGGCCGGGCCCCAAAGACACAATACTTTTTCTTTTAAACAGACCAAACTGACAAGATGTGCCAATACAGCGGCCCCCCGGCCCCCCATTCCCTGGGCAAAAAAACCCCCTTCCAAAACCCCCCCCCCCCCTTAAAACAAACCCCCACCCCCCCCCCAATGTTGGGGGGGTGAAAATTGTAGCCCCTTTTCGAGGAGTGATCCCAGAAACCGGCCTTTTTACCAATATTCTGTTCGGGTTTTGGGGGGATTTTGGGTAAAAGGTTTTGAGGGGAGGCGGCTAAAAACAGTATTTAGTTAAGGTCCCTTGCACTGGGAGGAACCCCGGGGGGAAAGGTAACTTTGGGAATTAAATCGGATATTGGAAAACCCCAAAAAAGCTTTTTACTATGAGGGGGTTTTTCAAAATAACTTTTGAAAACTGTTTAAGAGTAGGGGGTAACCCCTGGGGGAAAAGTTGAGGGGGGGTATCTTGGAACACCAAAAATTTTTAATCCCCTCCCGATTGAATTTTTTGCCCCAAATTTTTGGAAAAAAGGGGCTTTAAACTTTGGCTACCCCCAAAACACTCAAACTGGTTTTGGCCCCGGTTTTTAAATTCCATAAATAGGGGACTTTTTTTCCGAAATAAACCCAAATTACCCAAGTGGGTTTAAAACCTAAATTGGGGAAAATTTTTAAAATTTTTAGCCAAAGGGGATTAATTAATCTCAACACTGTTTTACAAAGGGGCTTCCTGTCTTACGAATTTACTTACTTTCTTCACTATGGTACTTGAGGAAGTAGATCATGGTATTGAATATGATATTGTGTATATGGACTTCAGTAAGGCTTTCGATAAAGTTCCACATCAGAGCTATTTAGGAAACTTAAGGCACACAGAAATAGGAGGGGGAAATTTTTTCCTGGTAGAAGCATGGTGACAAATAGCAGCAGAGAGTTCGCATAAATGGGGAGAAATCAGAATGGGGCACGTCACAAGCGGTGTTGGGCCTGTTGTTGTTCACAATTTACATAAACGACGTAGATGAGGAAATAGCGCCATGAGCAAATACGCCAAAATAGGCCGTCCAATTCATTCTAATGAGGATATTGAGCACTCCAGGATGATTTGAAAAGACTGATGCAATGGTCGGAGAAGTGGCCAGATGCAGTTTAATATAGACAAATGCAAAGTTCTAAATATTGGACAGGAAAATAACCATGCCACATATGAATTAAATAATGTAGATCTAATATTACTGATTGCAAAAGATTTAGGAGTTCTGGTTAGCAGTAATCTGAAACCAAGACAATAGTGCATAAGTGTTCACAATAAAGCTAACAGAATCCTTGGCTTTATAGCAAGAATATAGAAGTCTCAGGTTGTTCTTCAACTCTATATATCCTTGTTAGGACTCATTTAGATTATGCTGCACAGTTCTGGCCACCTTATTACAGAATGGATATAAATGCACTGGAAAACGTACAAAGGAAAATGACAAAGTTGATCCAATGTATCAGAAATCTTCCCTATAAGGCTAGACTGAGGGCCCTGAATCTGTACTCTCTAGAAAGGCGTAGGATTAGAAGGGATATAATTGAGGCGTATAAATGGAAAGCAGGAATTAATAAAGGGGATGCAAATAGCATGCTAAAAATATCTAGCATAGACAGGACTCGCAGCAATGCTTTTAAATTAGAAAAAAATCAGATTCAGGAATGATATAGGAAAGTACTGGTTTGGTAATAGAGTTGTGGATGAGTGGAACAAACTCCAGAGTACAGTCATAGAAGCTAAGACGTTGTTTAGCTTAAAAAATAGGTTAGATAAATACATGAGTGGGTGTGAGTTGGACCTGACTAGCTTCTGCTACTAGGTCAGATGCCGTGCTCATTCCTTAAGTGAATGTGGCTGACCTGACTAGGTCAAGACGTTGGTTTTAAGCTGTGTGGGAGAAACTGGACCTGCCTCGCGTGGGCCAGTTAGGCTTGCTGTAGTGTTCTTTCTTTTTTTCTCTTATATCACCACATGTGTGTTGGGTCACCACATGTGTGCAGGTCACCATATGTGTGCAGGTCACCAAATGTGTGCAAGTCACCACATGTGTGCAGGTCACCACATGTGTGCAGTCACCACATGTGTGCAGGTCACCACATGTGTGCAGTTCACCACATGTGTGCAGGTCACCACATGTGCTATGAGTCACAACATGTGTCAGGTCACCACATGTAATCGGTCCACCACATTGTGCAGTTTACCACTTTTTGGGCAGGGCACCACATGTGTGCGAGTCACCAATGTGTACAGTGTCACCAAATGTGTGCAGTCACCACATGTGTGCTGAGTCACAACATGTGTGCAGTTCACCACATGTGTGCAGGTCACCACATGTGTGCTGAGTCACAACATGTGTACAGGTCACCACATGTATATCGGGCCACCACATGTGTGCAGGTCACCACATGTGTACAGGTCACCACATGGAGAAGATTCTTGACCATAAGTCATCCTGGTGAACCTGAGTACTAAGTCACTGTTGCAGCTGCTGAGAAAAGAGGTTAACAGTGGGAAGAAAATAATTGAAATGTCATAAAACCTAACAAGAGTGTTTGAAAAACTCAAGTTAAAGTGAACTGGTTATGTAATATTGGCGGAGTGAGATCTGTCTTTTATGTGTTTAGTAAAACATATTGTCTTGAAAAATCCACGTTGACCACAACACTGGCAGTGTTATGAAGAAATCACTGTCACTTTTGATCATGATCCAGGGACATTTTCAAACTACCATTCATGGATATCTCAGTCTGGATTTATCAAAAAAAACAGCTTTAGAATAATTAATGAGGTGAGCTATCCTAGCTGCCACAGGTCTTCCGAAACAAACTGAGTCCTGAGGCTGCCACAGTCGTCTCTCGACACCACTAATGAGTCCTAGCATGCCACAGTCGTCTCTCCGACCCACTAATGAGTCCTGAGGCTGCCACAGTCGTCTCTCCGACACCACTAACTGAGTCCTGAGGCTGCCACAGTCGTCTCTCCGACACCACTAACTGAGTCCTGAGGCTGCCACAGTCGTCTCTCCGACACCACTAACTGAGTCCTGAGGCTGCCACAGTCGTCTCTCCGACACCACTAACTGAGTCCTGAGGCTGCCACAGTCGTCTCTCCGACACCACTAAACTGGTCCTGAGGCTGCCACAGTCGTCTCTCCGACACCACTAACTGAGTCCTGAGGCTGCCACAGTCGTCTCTCCGACACCACTAACTGAGTCCTGAGGCTGCACAGTCGTCCTCTCCGACACCACTAACTCAAGAAGTCGCTTCACCCACTAAAAGCCTTAGTAAGTATTCTTTAATTAGCCATAATTTGAAGGAATACTGTATTGTATGGATCTTTTAGCTAAGTTTTAACTACTTACAAATGGTTGAAAATTTTTAGCTCCTTGTAAAGACATATTCAGATGCATATTTTTGTAACAAACTTATGCAAGGGTGACACTTGAATAATTGATTCTCAGCTAAAAGATTAATAAAATAAGGTAAAGCGCACGATTTTCATTATATAAGCACATAAGAAAGAAGGAACACTGCAGCAGGCCTACTGACCCATGCGCAGCAGGTCCATAGAGTTGAAGAACAACCTGAGGACATTATTTATACTTCCAGGTATAAAGCCAAGGATTCTGTTAGCTTTATTGCGAACACTAATGCACTGTCGTCTTGGTTTTAGATTACTGCTAACCAGAACTACTAAATCCTTTTGCAATTAGTAGTATTAAGATCTACATTATTTAGTTTAATTGTGGCATGGTTATTTTCCTGTCCAACATTTAAACTTTGCATTTGTCTATACTAAACTGCATCTGCCACTTCTCCGACCATTGCTTCAGTCTATTCAAATCATCCCCAATGGAAATAAGTCACTCTGCTGACTTTTTTGGGTTATCCTAGGATCTCTACACATATGCTGCTATGTATGATAATTCTATGTAACTGTATTGTGTATACCTGAATAAATTTACTTATACTTACTTACTTACTTACTACTTACTTACTTACTTACTAGTGTCCTCATTAGAACGAATTGGTCGGCCTATTTTGGTGTCATCAGCAAATTTGATTATGTCTCTATTTATTCCCTCATCTTTGTTGTTCATGTAAATTGTAAATAACGGGCCCAACACTGACCCCTGCGGAACACCGCTTGTCATGTCCCTCATTCTGATTCTCTCCCATTTATGCAAACTCTCTGCTGCCTATTTGTCAGCCATGCCTCTACACAGGAAAAAATTTCTCTTCCTATTCCGAGTGCCTTAAGTTTCCTAATAGCCTCTGATGTGGGAAATCTATCGAAAGCCTTTCCCTTCCCCT
>NC_069403.1:18597141-18681615 GCF_026875155.1 Cherax quadricarinatus
CTTACATTCCTACACCCACCACAAAAGCTGACCACTTCATCATGAGGGGCAGTCTATCAGCATCCTGTCGGCCTACATTAGAGGTTTCATTATAATGTTGGAGAGCTCACACACAGTTTTGTGAACACCGACGTCCCGACATGATAGCTGCTGTTGAAACTTTTTTTGGATGAGGGGGAGAGAGAGAGAGAAGAGAGGAGAGAGAGGAGGAGGGAGAGGGGAGGAGAGAGAGGGGAGAGGGGTGAGAGAGAGAGAGAGAGAGAGAGAGAGAGAGGGAGAGAGGGGAGAGAGAGAGAGGGAGAGAGGAGAGAGAGAGAGAGAGAGAGGAGAGAGAGAGAGAGAGTGAGAGAGGAGGGAGAGAGAGAGGAGAGAGAGGGGAGAGGAGAGAGAGAGAGAGAGAGAGAGAGAGAGAGAGAGAAAGAAAGAAAGAAAGAGAGAGAAAGAGACCAATATTGTCAAAATACCACACTTGGATCCACTTCGAGGACAGCGTGAAACAAGCTTTTATGCCACAAGACGGGCAGAAAGTAGCAACTTCACTCTGGCTGTCCCTTCTCCAGAACATCACTCCATCTGAGATCATACATACCCAGGATAACTCGAGTATGGAACACATTCGTACAGGATAATGATGTCAACGAGATAAAGTCAGTTGATCAAATGAAAATGCTGGCCACAGATGGCTCCAATTTCATCCTGTTTCCTACTTGTATGTCTCATAACAACAAAAATGCTTTCAAATGAGCTGATGTAGGTAACAGCTCTTAGCTTGCCAAAAAAGTTAGGAATCCTTAACCTGTAAATAGCTGTCAATAATGTAGGGATCCTTAACTTGTCAAACCCTGTGTAAAAAAAAAAAAAAAAAAAAAAAGAGAAGAGAGAGGGGAGAAAGAAAGAAAGAGAGAGATAAAAAGAGAGAGGAGAGAGGGGAGAGAGGAGAGAGAGAGAGGAGAGAGAGAGAGAGAGAGAGAGAGAGGAGAGAGAGAGAGAGAGGAGAGAGAGAGAGAAAAGAGAAAGAGAGAGAGGAAGAGGAGAGAGGGGGAGAGAGATGAGGAGAGAGAGAGAGAGAGAGTGAGAGGAGAGGAGAGAGAGAGAGAGAGAGAGAGAGAAGAGAGAGAGAAGAGGAAAAAAGAGAGAGAGAGAGTGAGAAAAGTGAGAGAAGAGAGAGAGAGACGGAGAGAAGAGGGGAGAAGGAGGAGAGAGGGGAGAGAGAAGAGAGAGAGAGAGAGAGGGTCCAACTTCATCCTGTTCCCTGCTTGTATGTCTCATAACAATAAAAATGCTTTCAAATGAGCTGATGCAGGTAACAGTTCTTAGCTTGCCAATAAAGTTAGGAATCCTTAACCTGTAAATAGCTTGTCAATAAAGCTAGGGATCCTTAACCTTGTCAAACCCTGTGTAAAAAAAAAGAGAGATGGAAAGAGAGAGAGAGAGGTAGAGAGGGTGAAGACGTGTCACAGTGTGCTTTCTAAATATTATTTAAATGCGAGGGTTGGTGAGGATAAAAAGTGTTCATTGACGTAGTACTACCTACAACAAGAAAGCCAACTCCTCCACTGAAGTGAATATAAGCAATATCAGTGATATTTAAGTGTGGTGTTGTGAAGATATGGTGTGAGTGATGGGACAGTGGCAGGCCTTAGGAATGACGTCACTATTGCCTTCACAGTGAGAATCTAATATTATATGTGTTTTGTGCTATGTACTAGCATCTGGGTGCTTTATAACAACGTGACTGGTACAATGCAACATAGTGATTTGTGTAACATCTTCCTTTAGTGGAAAAGTGGATAGCATAAATAGTGTTTATTAAGTGTTAGTGAGAAGGCAACACTTCCAGCACCTCGGCCACTGCCTGCCCTCACTACCCACCCTACTATAAACACCCCCACCCACGATACCACCACCCAAGATACCACCACCCACCCTCTCTCTCTTGTGAACTTCATTGCAAACCTACAAGCCTCCTCTGGGATGACTTCACATCGCAAAATAGCAAGAATATCTATGCTATCTGGCTATTGTCCCAGTAGTTACTGCAGTGTTTGTGGGTATACCACAAGGGACAAAATTTTTTGTGGAAAATATTTTAATTTTCCGAAACTATAGTGCCTAATAGGTGCTTAATGTGTTGGTATGGGTCAAAAATGTATTTGAAAATGGAATAGAACCAAGAGTTCCCTCTGCGCCTGTGGGGATGTGCGGGGGGACAGGTCGACACAGGGCATGGGGAGAGGGAGTGTTTTGAATGTAGTAAAGAGGCTGTGAAAACATGGGACCAGGAAATTGGCGTTCACGGTGGCCTAAGGATTAATATAGGCCTCACTTCATAATAGGAAGTGTCATAACTGTTCCTGGTGAAGAAGAGTGAAGGAACGTGATTTACAGGGACCACCGTAATAAAGTGGTAAAATGAGTGAATATGGTAGGACCGGTGGTGACTGGCACGTCACCATGGACTGTGCCCCCGGGGAAAAATACCAGTGGTTTAATCATCACTCATCGGTCTCAGATCTTAATGGAGTGGCCTCCAATGTGTATAATAATTAGGAGACATTAAACCGTATGGTGGGCTAAGAAGTAATCAGTGATAATAACACCAACTTAAGAGAATGTGTGAAGTGAAATGAGTCGCTGTTCTCAGAGTGAGCATCTGTTTATCTCGTGTTCCTGTCTCGAGGATAGTGAAGTTTTTATGGAGTCACGACTTCTAAACCAGGACAAACCAACGGATACCTCATCCTGCTGGAACAAGAACCGTGTCGGTGTAGCAGGACATCGAAATGAGATGGTGAATGGAGGAAATAAGGAGCATCAATCACCCACAGTTAAGTAACCCTTCTAGTTATAGCAGACTGATACTGACCGGTTAGGTATGTTGTAATTGAATAGGTTGGGGGTGATCCAGCTACATCAAGTGACCACCAGAGAATATCTGGTAAGTGATTGGATTATATACAAGTGTTTTTTACTTGATGGATATATACATGTGCAACCTATCCCCCCCTTCATTCAGTTAAACTAATATAATCTATACAGTCCACAATTAATTAGTAAAGCCGTACTTGTGGGTGCTATCCAATTTATACTGGTCTCGGATAGATATGGATAAGATTGTGAGTGTCGAAGGCCCACCTGCAGTGACCAGAGGTGGTTAAGTTTTCTCACATGTCTACACGGGGTGACTACGGTAAACAATATAGTTGTTGTCTCCCAGTGAGATTACTCGTATGCATGTAATGTTGAGGTACATACAGGTAACACCCCTAGAAAATTTTCCATATCTGTCCACTGGTCCTTCCTGAACCGGATGCAATCAGTGAAAAATTAATTGAATTACTTAATAATTAAGTGACTGATTGAAGGAAGTGGGTATAGAGTACACAAATTTAATCGATCGTTTGGTGGATGATAATTAGCCCAGTTAATTGCTAGCACATGTGTGGCTAGGATTTATACAAGAGTAAAGTGCAAGAATTACTCTCATAAGGCGCCAATTAAGTTGTATAATCAGTGATTAATAATTCTCTAACCATGACTAGATCTGATGGAGTTAATGTGGCTAACAAGTCCGTGGATTTTAAAGTAATGAAAGCATCATTACAGGCTATTAAAGGCCATGTGTCGAAGGCATACAAGTGCTTGGATTTAATGAATCAAAGAACCGTGAACCTTAATGAATTAAAGTTTTATTTAGATACTTTAGAGAGTAGATTTGAGTGGTACAAATTGTGGTTTAAAGACTGTGAAAGAGATCTGCTGGAGAATTGTGCAGATGGAATGGAAATGAATGTTTTAATTAATCAACATTACGAATGGGAAGAAAAACTGTCTTGTAAAAGTAAGGCTTTGAATAAATTAAAGGGTGTAAGCCAGGCAGTTGATCAAAGGAATAACAGGAAAAGTCGGTCGATGGATCTATAATTTCCTCACTAACAGAACACAGAGAGTAGTCGTCAACAAAGTAAAGTCCGAGGTAGCTACGGTGAAAAGCTCTGTTCCACAAGGCACAGTACTCGCTCCCATCTTGTTCCTCATCCTCATATCTGACATAGACAAGGATGTCAGCCACAGCACCGTGTCTTCCTTTGCAGATGACACCCGAATCTGCATGACAGTGTCTTCCATTGCAGACACTGCATTGCTCCAGGCGGACATAAACCAAATCTTTCAGTGGGCTGCAGAAAACAATATGAAGTTTAACGATGAGAAATTTCAATTACTCAGATATGGTAAACACGAGGAAATTAAATCTTCAACAGAGTATAAAACAAATTCTGGCCACAAAATAGAGCGAAACACCAACGTCAAAGACCTGGGAGTGATCATGTCGGAGGATCTCACCTTCAAGGACCATAACATTGTATCAATCGCATCTGCTAAAAAATGACAGGATGGATAATGAGAACCTTCAAAACTAGGGATGCCAAGCCCATGATGACACTCTTCAGGTCACTTGTTCTATCTAGGCTGGAATATTGCTGCACACTAACAGCACCTTTCAAGGCAGGTGAAATTGCTGACCTAGAAAATGTACAGAGAACCTTCACGGCACGCATAACGGGGGCGCTTGAGGTTCCTAAACCTGTATTCCCTGGAACGCAGGTGGGAGAGATACATGATTATATACACCTGGAAAATCCCTAGAGGGACTAGTACCGAACTTGCACACGAAAATCACTCACTACGAAAGCAAAAGACTTGGCAGACGATGCAACATCCCCCCAATGAAAAGCAGGGGTGTCACTAGCACGTTAAGAGACCATACAATAAGTGTCAGGGGCCCGAGACTGTTCAACTGCCTCCCAGCATACATAAGGGGGATTACCAACAGACCCCTGGCAGTCTTCAAGCCGGCACTGGACAAGCACCTAAAGTCGGTTCCTGAACAGCCGGGCTGTGGCTCGTACGTTGGTTTGCGTGCATCCAGCAGTAACAGCCTGGTTGATCAGGCTCTGATCCACCAGGAGGCCTGGTCACAGACCGGGCCGCGGGGGCGTTGACCCCCGGAACTCTCTCCAGGTAAACTCCAGGTAAACCTATTAATGCAAAGGATGTGTTTGCCAAAACCTCCAGGGTACGGTCTGGAGGAAATCAGACTAGGTCGGCAAGAATTAATTGTTCAATTGCAGACCAGTCAGCCAAACAGTTCTAAGGGTATAACACATAATGACTCTGAAGTATCTGTCAAGTCTCAAAAGTGAAAAATAATCCCAGTGGTGATAATCATAATTAAGAGTTAAATAGGCACATATCAAGTGACAGGAATCAGTAATAGTGGTTCCTCACATCAAGGTAAGAGGAATAAGTACATCAGTGAGGTTAACCCAGTTAATAAGAGGTCAGGCAAAGAAAAGAGAGACTGTCTCTTCTTCAAGGGTACTCATTTCACTAAGGGAAATGTAATGCCTATAAATTTATGGGATATTAAAATGGAAAGAATGAAAGAATTTACAGAAATTTTCAGAAAAATTTGACAATCATAATGTAAAGGTTGTCATACCCAAATTTAAAAGTTTTCTATCAATTTCAAAAAGGGAAGGGGACCATATTTTAAAGGTTTTTTTTTTAGGGTTTTTAAAGTAAATTTTTTTAAAAATGGTGACAATAATTTATAATGTTAAAAAACCCTGACATACAGTGATGAGGTAAAAGGTTTTCGCTAATGGCAATAATGATTTGGGTAGCTGAAAGGGAGCCTTGCCGGTGTTGGATGTAATAATTCAGGATTTAAAGGGCATTAAAACCCAAAAACCCTGCGGCCCTCACTCTTTTCCCCAACTTTGGGACGGGCCCTTTAATTTTAT
The DNA here is from genome assembly GCF_026875155.1 of Cherax quadricarinatus. Taxonomy (NCBI): domain Eukaryota; kingdom Metazoa; phylum Arthropoda; class Malacostraca; order Decapoda; family Parastacidae; genus Cherax; species Cherax quadricarinatus. The sequence continues at coordinate 18,602,949 of NC_069403.1, forward strand.
GGCGGGGCTATGCGCAGTAATAAAGATAGAGGAAGTAGTTTAAAAACGTCAAGGTTTTTTACTCATTTAAAGGGCAACCCAGTACAAGTATTTTCTATCGGGATGATGTTTTAACCAGTCTTTAAATTTTTGGGAGCTGGGACAGCATAGGGTTAATATAAATGAGGAAAGTCCAAATGATTCCTTTACTCAGGAACAATACCTGAAGGATGTTAAATGTGAATCTGGACATTACTGGGTGCGACTTCCGTGGAAGCTCAGCCGTCCAGAAATACCTACTAAATTATAGGATGGCGTATGGACAGTTAAGGCCCAGCTCTGCGAACTGAGCAAGACACCAGAATTGTTGACTGTTTATAATGATATAATTAATCAACAGTTAAATAGTAAATTGTTCTTACTTCAGGCGATGATAAATGCACACCTTAAGTGCACAGGTGGTCCACTGAGCGAAGTAATTGGGTAAATAATCTTATGTGGACAATTTCCGGGTGTGACGTCAACTGAAGAGGAACTAATGAGGATATGTGAAGGGGTTAATGAAATAATGCAAGGGGCAAGGATGCCCCTGAGGGAATTGAACAGCAATTAGTCCATTTTGAGGGATCAATAAATATGGATAGCCCTGAAGTTGAAGTGCCTATATGCAGTAATGTGCTGGGACTGACTTGGGACACTGAGAGAGACTTGTTATTGTTAAAGTCTCATAATTCCAGTATACCCATAAATTAACCCAGAGAGCATAGGCTTGGTGTTACACCTTACAATAAGAGGGAAATTGTTAATACCAGAAGCATGGAAGCTTGAGTGTGCTTTGGATGGAGCCCTACCTGAGGAGTTAACAGGTGGAAAGAATTAATGGGTGATTATGTAAATACCAGTGTTGGAGTTCCCAAGCCAGGTGGCCAGTGAAGATGGGAAAATTGTACTCCACATTATTTAAGTCGTCTAACAACGACCTCCGCCCGGCCGCAGCGTGAAAAATATTTTAATTTTCCGAAGCTATAGTACCTAATAGGTGTTTAATGTGTCGATATGGGTCAGAAATGTATTTGAAAATGGAATAGAACCAGGAGTTCCCTCTGCTCCTGCGCGGATGTGTGGGGGGACAGGTCGGGAGCGTGAGTGTTTTGAATGTAGTAAAGAGGCTGTGAAAACATGGGACCAGGAAATTGGCGTTCACGGTTGCCTAAGGATTAATATAGACCTCACTTCATAATAGGAAGTGTCGTAACTGTTCCTGGTGAAGAAGAGTAAGGGAACGTGATTTACAGGACCACCGTAATAAAGTGGTAAAATGAGTGAATAATGGTAGGACCGGTGGTGACTGGCGCGTCACCATGGACTGTGTCCCGGTGAAAAATACCAGTGGTTTAATCATCACTAATCGGTCTCAGATCTTAATGGAGTGGCCTCCAATGTGTATAATATTTAGGAGACATTAAACTGATGGTGGGCTAAGAAGTAATCAGTGATAATAACACCAAGTTAAGAGAATGTGTGAAGTGAAATGAGTCGCCATTCTCAGAGTGAGCATTTGTTTATCTCGTGTTCCTGTCTCGAGGATAGTGAAGTTTTTATGGAGTCACGACTTCTAAACCGGGACAAACCAACGGATACCTCATCCTGCTGGAACAAGAACCGTGTCGGTGTAGCAGGACATCGAAATGAGATGGTGAATGGAGGAAATAAGGAGCATCAATCACCCACAGTTAAGTAACCCTTCTAGTTATAGCAGACTGATACTGACCAGTTAGGTATGTTGTAATTGAATAGGTTGGGGGTGATCCAGCTACATCAAGTAACCACCAGAGAATATCTGGTAAGTGGTGGGATTATATACAAGTGTTTTTTCCTTGATGGATATATACATGTGCAACCTATCCCCCCCTTCATTCAGTTAAACTAATATAATCTATACAGTCCACAATTAATTAGTAGAGCCGTACTTGTGGGTGCTATCCAATTTATACTGGTCTCGGATAGATATGGATAAGATTGTGAGTGTCGAAGGCCCACCTGCAGTGACCAGAGGTGGTTAAGTTTTCTCACATGTCTACACGGGGTGACTACGGTAAACAATATAGTTGTTGTCTCCCAATGAGATTACTCGTATGCATGTAATGTTGAGGTACATACAGGTAACACCCCTAGAAAATTTTCCATATTTTTCTTATATGTAAGGAGCCTACTTGTTCCAACTACTGCCACACAGATTGCCTTCCAGAAGAAGAATTTTGTTGCAGCCAGGTTGAAAATTTCAGAAAATGAAGGATATCCATAATCCTGTAGTATATGTGGATACAAGCCTGGAGCTACAGGAGGAAGGTTCAGAAGTCCTACCCCAGGGACTTCTGTCCAAAGATCAAGACTACCCTCTTGGGCTGTGTTGTAATGTTGCAGCTAAGATAATCCATCACAGGGAAGCACTTCATGAGCTCCTCAAATCATTAGATAACCTACAAGCTATTGTAGAAGGTCAGTACAAGCCTGCATCAAGTGACATAAGCTGCTCAGCTGATGGTGACACTATTGACAAAGACTGGAAGTCCCACACTGAGCTTAACTCAGGGGTAAATAACTGGTGGAATTCTGTCATCGCTAAGGTCCCACAGACTGACAGAGTTCAAAACACACCTGCACAACACACCAACACTACATACCTGAACTGCACACCTACACTACCCACCAACACTACTCTCCTGCACTACACACCAACACTACACACCTGAACTACACACCTGCTGCACTACACACCTGCACTACACACCAACACTGCACACCAACACTGTACATCAACATCAACACTACACATCAACACTACACATCTGCACTACACACCAACACTACACAACTGCACTACACACCTGAACTACATATCAACACTACACACGTTCACTACACACCAACACTACTCACCTGCACTATACACCAACACAACACAACTGCACTACACACCTGAACTACGCATAAACACTACACGCCTGCACTACACACCTGCACTACACACCAACACTGCACACCAACACTACACACCAACACTACACACCAACACTACGCACTAACACTGCACATCAACCCTACACACCGACACTACACATGTGCACTATACACCAAGACTACACACCTGCACTACACATCAACACTACACACGTTCACTACACACCTGCACTACACACTAGGGTGATTAGGTGGCTTTAAGAAGAGTCTTAAACTGATTTTCAGACTGGGTTACTTTAATATATTCTGCTAATGAATTCCATATTTTAGGGCCCTTCATGTGCATAGAGTTTTTACACAGTGTGATATGGACACGAGGTATATCAAAAAGAGATCTGTGTCTTGTGTTGTGGTCATGTGTCCTGTTTAGGTTGGTGAGGAGAAGTTTGAGTTGGGAGTTTATATTTGCGTGTATTGTTCTGTGTATGTAGTAGGCACATGAATAAGTATGGATGTTCTTAATGGTGAGCAGATTCAGACTTGTAAATTGGAGGAGTATGCTGGCGGGAGTGGAAATTCGTTATCATTCTTACTGCTGCCTTTTGCTGGGTTATGAGGGGTTTTAGGTGAGTGGATGTTGTTGATCCCCATGCACAAATTCCATATGTAAGACAAGGGTATATGAGTGTATGGTACAGTGCCAGGAGAGCTGATTGTGGAACGTAGTACCTTATCTTTGATGGTATGCCTACAGTCTTGGAGATTTTCTTGGTGATTTGTTGTATGTGTGTCCGGAACTTAAGGATACTGTTAAGGTGGATACCTAGGAATTTTCCTTCTGTGAGTCTTGTGACTGATGATCCATTTAACATTATGTTAATTGGATCATTTGCAGCTTTGGTTCAAAACTGAATGAAATAGGTTTTATCGGTATTCAGGGTAAGTTTATTAGTCATCATCCAGGTAAATATTTTCTGCAATTCGGCATTGACTGTGTTTGCTAGTATGACTGTGTTTGGGTGGGAAAAGACATATGTAGTGTCATCTGCAAATAATATGGGTTTGATTAGCTGTGATGCATTCGGTAGATCATTAATGTAGATGAGAAAGAGGAGTGGTCCAAGGACGCTTCCTTGGAGTACAGCAGTTCATGGTCGACTGTATCGAAAGCTTTACGTAAATCAATGAAAATGCCCAGCGGGACTTCTTTCTTTTTGAGTGCGTATATATTAGTTCTAGTATTTGTATGATAGCATCATTTGTGCTTTTATTATTCCTGAATCCAAACTGACAAGGATTTAATATGTTGTGTGAGACGAGGTAGGAATAGATCCGTCTATGCATTAATTTTTCAAAGATTTTAGAGAGCTATGGTAAGTTAGATATTGGTCTATAGTTATTCAAGTCAGCTTGGTCACCTCATTTGTGGATCGTAGTGACCCTCGCTATTTTGAGGATTGTTGGGAAGGTAGATGATTCAATGGATTTGTTATAGAACGTTGCAATAATTGGTGACAATACTTGAGAAGCCGTTTTGTACATAAAAGCAGGCAAGCTGTTTATGTCTCCTGCTTTGTTTTTAAGGGTGTTTATGATGAGTGTAACTTCTATGGGGTTGGTTGGAGCTAGGAATAGCGTATTTGGGTAGGTACCTAAGAGGTAGTCTGATGGACGGGTGTTTATGCTTGGTATTTTGTTCGCTAGATTTTTTCCTATGGTGGAGAAGAAAACATTGAGTCTGTTCGCTGTTTCAGTAGGTGGGAGTGGGGGTTCATCTGATTTTGTTAGCTTGATTGTTTTGTTTTTGGATAACTTTTTATTTCCAAGAATTTCAGATAGAGTTTTCTAATTTTTTTTCATATCATCTTATCAGGCTGGTAAGTGCTAACGAGTAACGTTTAGACTGTTCTCTAGTTATTTGACCCATTCTATACTGTTTTTTATATTTGTGTTTTGTGTTAATGGATTTGAGGATGCTTGGTGTTAGCCAGGGATTATTCAGTCTGCTGTGATCTATTTAGTTTTTTGGGGGAAATGTTTGTTATAGAGGCTTTGGGCTTTTTTTTTAGAAAATTATTTATACATTCATTCATATCTGTATATGTTTCGAGCTCATTTTGCCAATCGATGTTATTCATAGCTGCTATAAAGTTGTTAACTGCTGTCTCGTTATGTAGTCTGAAGGTTACTTTAGTAATGTCTTGTGGCAATTTGCCCAGATTAGTTTTGAGAAAGGTTGGGTAGTGGTCTGTAGTGTTGTCTGTGATTATGCCAGATTTTAAAGGGGATATGGAGTTTGTCCAGATGTGGTCTATTAAGGAGATGCTTGTCTCGGTGATTCTTGTAGGTTTAGATATTGCTGGTAGCAACAGGCAGTTACTCATTGTGTTTGTGAATTCAGTTACTTGTGGGTCCTGGTCATGTAGAATGTTTATCATAAAATCTCCTGTTAGTAGTAGGTGGTCTTTATTCATGAGTGCATCAGTAATCATGTTTCCTAGTTTTTCACTAAAATGGTAAATTTTTGACTGTGGTACTCTGTATATGTTTATAATTGTGAGGGGTTTTTGCAGGTCTTTTGATTTAAATTTGGCTATGATGTATTCTCCATGTTCATCCCTTGTGCAGGATTTATCGATGCATTCGAGTTGATTTGCTGGTCTGTTCTACAGTTGTGTATGACCATGTAGCCAGGAATGGTATAGACATCTGTAACATCAGGCTTAAGCCAGGTTTCTGTGAGTGTTGTGGAAAACATATTGTATATTTTCCGAAAATAGTGTATTTGAATGTAAATTAATAAAATATATTGTATTTAATAAAAATTATATTATAAAAAATGGGAAGCTCTGCGCCTGTGCAGAGGTCACTCGCCGTTGTGTTTTGAATGGAGTACAAACACGTTAATGTAAAGTGTATAATTTTCGTCGCTCAAGAGGTTATATTGGGCTTACACCTCTCAAACAGGAGTCAAAATTGTTGGATGTGCATTTCTGCATAATTTGAACATTAAATCAATGTACAGGACAGCTCCAGGAACCTCAGATAAGCTATCTAATTTATGTTTGTAATTCTGGCCAGTATTATTATCATAAATTTAGTTAGAGGGAGGTTTTTGAGTATTATACACAGTAATCTCCAGACTAATTGGTGAGTGTTATGATTATAAATTCTCCCTCTGTTATATAAATGCGTATGTGTAATCATTTATTAATTTTAATATACAGTCCACAAATTTCTATTAAATTTACCAGAATTCCTGGTAATGTACATTTCATTTGTAATTAATATAGGTCTAGAGCAACTTGTGGATATGACAGTTGTAGGTATCGAAGGGGGACATTTTTCTGACTTAGGTGTCCCAAATTCCTACTTGTCTATGTAACTTTGATAAATAATAATTACCTTAGTTACCATTTACTGGTATGTACCTTATGTTACATCCAAGTAAATGTAATTTTCCAAAATTTGCCCGTTAGTCCTTCTTGAACGGGAGGCAATTATTGAAGTCATTAATTAGTGAATTAATTACTTAATAATTATATGTGAAATGACAGAAGGAGGTGGATGTTAGGTCTGCAAATTTACTTAATGTGTAGTGGATTATAATTATTATAATATTAATTTTGCAAGCCAAGTCTGGCAAGGAAAAGCCAAGTCTGGCAAGGATTTATATTAGTGTATTTGTATAATATTAATTTTTATAAGCCAGGTCTGGCTATGGTTTGTATTAATGTGTATTTAATATTTATATTATAATTTTCTTACATGTAATTGCTAAGTTCAAGTGTAGCTAGGATTTATTCAAAGGTAAGTTTATGAAGTGCATAATTTAGGACATAATCAGTGTTATTAATTAAGATGAATTTAATACATTGCATCATAAGTGAAAATGACGAAATTAATGTAGAAGACAAACATATTGAATACAGAGCAAAAAAAGCATCACTACAGGCTAGAAAAGTCATATGTTATATAATAATATAATATATATATATATATATATAATTAAAATTAATATAGAATATATATGAATATATATATATAAAATAATATTATATAAATATAATAAATGTTTGGAATTAATGAATCAAGAAATTGTGAATACTGATGATTTAAAATTGTATTTAGATGCTTTGGGGAATAGATATGATTCATACAAATTATATTATAACAAATATGAAGGAGATTTGTTAGTAAACTGTGTAGATTAGACTGAAGTAGATCTTAAGATTAATCAGTATTATGAATTAGAACAACAGATTCTTTCTTGCAAAAGTCAGGCCTTGAATAAATTAAAATGCATAACCCAGGCAGTTAATCAGTCTGCTCCAACAAATAAGATGTCTTTTCCAAAACTCCCAGAATTATGTTTACCTGTATTTAATCCTGGAGAAAATTGGGAGGAGTTTTGGTCTATTTTTAAAGCAGCTGTGCATGATAGGAGTGATCTAGCCTGTGTAACTAAATTATTTTACCTCAAAGGACAGGTAAGAGGAGATGCTCACATACTCATACAACCCTTTCCCAATGTAGATGACTCTTACAAGGAAGCAGTTGACTTGTTGAAGGTCACTTATGGTAATATAGAACAAAGTAGGTTGGATTTAGTAAATATTATTGTTAATTTAAAATCTCCAGATCACACTTACAATGGTTTACAGCAGTTTAGAGTTAAAACTGGAGAGCACTCTCAAAACTTTAAGTAATAAATACAATCTGAAGGAATCAGACTGGTTACTGAGTGCCATAGTATAGAATAAATTAAGCTGTAAAACAATTGAATGGGTCTCGAACAAATATCACAAAGGTTATTTTGGTCTGGAGGAAATAAGACTAGGACTACAAGAATTAATTGTTCAGTTCCAGACCAGTCAACTAACTCATTTTAAAGATGCAATGCATAATAACTCTGAGGTATCTGTCAAGTTTCACAAAGGGAAAAATTATCCCAATGGTAATAATCAAAATTCATTTCCTAAAAAAGAGTTGCATAGGTGCATATCAAGTAACAGGAATCAGAAATAATGATTCTCCACAATGTAAGAAGAATAAGTACCCTCCTAAGAGTAGCCCAGTTAATAAGAAACCAGTCAAAGAAAAGAGAGATTGTCTTTTCTGCAAGGGTACTCATTTTTCTAAGAATTGCAGTGCATACAGTTCATGGAATGATAAAGTTGAAAGATTGGAAGAACTTGACAGGTGTATCAGATGTCTAGGTAATCACAATGTAAAGGATTGTCATGCCAAATTAAACAACTGTTATCAATGACACAAAGGAAGACACCATATAGTCATGTGTAAGGGTCTATATGATGATGTTTATAATAATGATAATGTTGACAATCCTGACACAAAAGTGGCTAATGTAAAAATTGCTGCTAATGTTAATAATGATGGTTTTGCTGAAGTAGCCTTACCTGTGTTACAGGTAAAAATTGATGATAAAAGGCATAAATAAAAAAAATGTAACTGTATTATTAGACCAGGGTTCCCAGCGTACTTTCATAAAACATAAATGTCTTGATGGTATGAAAGTACAGATGGGAGATCCTACAACTCTAAAATTATCTGGTTTTCTCTCAGATAAAAGGGCTCAATTGTATGACACTGTTTATGTAACTGTCAGGTTGGGCAATGAGAAAAAAACGTGTTAATGCAGTAATTGAAGATAGACTTCCAGAGAAAATATCTGCAATAGTGCTTAGGAAAGCTACAGAAAGACTTTCACATGATGTAAATTTAGCACCTTCTGGTGTAAATGATGATTCTGTAGGCCCAATAAATATTTTGATAGGTAGTGACTATTATGCCTCCTTTGTAAAGGGTATGATAAAGAAATGTGGTGTCACCCTTGTAAAGACTGCAGGAGGCCATGTAATGTATGGTAGGATTCCTCGTAATAATAATGCATGACTAGAGGAAACTATAAATACTATAACTGTGTGTCTTACTCATGAAATCGTGCCCCAGTATAATTCTTCCATAGAGGATGGTGTTGAGCCTGTGAATAAATTGTGGGAATTAGACAGCATTGAAATAAATGTAAATGAAGAAAGTCCAGACGATTCTTTTACTCTGGAACAATACCTGAGAGATGTAAAATTTGAATCTGGACAATACTGGGTACGACTTCCGTGGAGACTGAACCATCCAGAATTGCCCACTAACTACAGAATGGCATATGGACAATTAAAGGCTCAGCTCCGCGAACTGAGTAAGACACCAGAATTGTTGACTGCCTATAATGATATAATTACTGAACAATTAATTAATAAATTTATAGAAGAGGTACCTCCTGAGCAAGCCAAAATTTATGGTCACTCTTTGCCACATCACGGAGTAAAGAAGGATTCTAAGACCACTCCTCTGAGGATTGTGTTTAATTGTAGTGCAAGGAGTAACAAAAATGTACCTAGTTTAAATGACTGTTTGATGACAGGTCTGTCGTTGACGGAAAAATTGGGAGATATCTTATTAAATTTCAGGGTGAAGAACTATGCCTTTACAGCTGACATAAGTAAAGCTTTCCTAAGAGTGGGTTTACAAGAGGCTGACCGGGATTGTACCCGCTTCTTATGGCCTGAGAATCCTAGTGACCCACTTAGCCCTCTGAAAACCTTTCGCTTTAGGAGCGTATTATTTGGTGCTACATCCAGTCCGTTCCTACTTCTAGCGACAATAAATGCACTCCTTAAATGTACGGGAAGTCCATTGAGTAAAGTAATGAGAAAACAATTTTATGTGGACAATTTCCTGGTGTGATGTCAACTGAAGAGGAACTGTTAATGACTTATGGAGAGTCTAATAAAATAATGCAAAGTGCAAATATGCCTCTGAGGGAATGGAATAGTAATTCGTCCAAATTAAAGGACAAAATAAGTAAAGATTACCCAGGAGATGAAGTGCCAAAATGTAGTAATGTATTGGGATTAACTTGGGATACTGAGAGAGATTTGTTAATGTTAAAACCTAATAATTACAGTATGCCCAGTAAATTAACTAAGAAAGTTTTGCTTGCTGAAGTTTCCAAATGTTTTGATCCACTAGGTTTAGTGTCACCCCTTAATACAGGAAGCATGGAAGCTTAAATGTGCTTGGGATGAAACTCTACCTGAGGAATTCATTAACAGGTGGGGTGAATTAATTGGTGATTATGAAATAATTCCAATGTTGGAGTTCCCATGCCAGATGGCTAATCCAGATGGGAAAAATGTACTCCACATTTTTTGTGATGCTTCAAAATTGGCATATGGAGCAGTTGCTTACCTTCATTGTAATAGTGTTATTTCTCTTATGTCTAAGGCTAAAGTGTCTCCAATTAAATCACATACCTTACCTCAGTTGGAATTAACTGCCATTTATGTAGGTGTCAAATTAGCTAATTATATAAGAAATAAGTTGTAGGAGATAAATATTAGCGACACTGTAATTTGGTCTGATAATGAGGTATCCTTACAATGGATTCGTAATGGAAACAGTAAAATTGTGTACGTACAAAACAGAGTCGCTGAAATTAATCAGATGAAAGAGAAGTATAATAGTTTGGGTCAGCATATGTTAACATTTAATCATATACCTGGTGAGGAGAATCCAGCTGATTTCTTGCCTCGAGGTTTACCTTATGCTAAATTTGTAAATGCTGTATCATGGTTTAAAGGACCGAGCTGATTGGTAAATAAAGCTAATTGGCCTGTACAAAAGGCATATAATGCTCATGTTGAAATTACTGTGACCACTGCTCCAATAGTTTGTCCTTCCTTAGCCATTGATATAAATAGGTATTCTTCTTTACCCAAACTACTCAATGTAACTAAGTTGGTGTTTAAATTTCTAAACAAGATGAATATCTCACATAAGATTTCACACCCTCTTGAATATTGGATAAAGAGGGTACAGGAAGAGATCTATCGAAATGAGGTTAAATTGATGATGGAAAGAAAAACTGTGAATGGTTCCACAATAGAGAAATTGGGGCTGTATTTAGAGAACAATGTAATTAGGTGCAGAGGTAGGTTACAAAATGTTGAATTGGGTGATTATGCTAAACACCCTATCTTACTGCCCAAAACTCATCATCTAACAAATTTAATTGTTTTATATGCCCATAAAAATGTAATGCATGGTGGGGAACAAGATGCCTTAAATTGTATTAGGGAAACTTTCTGAATTCCACAAGGATGGCAAAGTGTAAAAAGGGTGACTAAATCTTGTGTAATATGTCGCCGTGTGGATGCCAGATCCTATATGTACCCAGGTCCTCCACCATTGCCAAAGGAGCGTGTACAATTAGTGAAACCATTTGATGTAACAGGCGTAGACTATAGTGGACCAATCATTTTAACTGGTACTTCAGATGGTGTTCCACTGAAAGTGTATGTATGCTTGTTCACTTGTACTGCTACTTTGGCAGTTCATTTAGAAGTGGCTCAGGACTTTTCTGCAGAACAGTTTATACAGCTGCTTCAAAAATTTGCAGCTAAAAGATCCTGTCCGAGATTGATGATTTCGGATAATGCCACAAATTTTGTAGCAGGTGCTCAACATTTGATAGAATTAAATAATAGTAACGATGTTCAATCTCTGTTAGCCCAGCGAGGGTGTACCTAGAAAATTATTACTCCTAGAGCCCCTTGGCAGGGGGGGGGGCTCTACGAAAGACTGATAGGCACAGTAAAGAGGTGTCTCCCTAAAGTACTACACCGGAAGAGAATTAATTTGGAAGAATTCCGTGCGGTGTTAGTGGAAGCTGAGAATTGTATAAATAATAGGCCTCTCTCGTACGTGAGTGATACACCTGATGCAGATGTATTAACACCTCACCTAATATGTGGAAGGAAATTGGAAGCTGCCTTGTCTCTAGAGATAATCCTGAAGAAAGTGATGAAGATTACAATGATGCGGCAGTGTTGTGTGATAAATTTAAAATGTTAAATAAAGTAATTGATCATTGGTCTAATGTGTGGCGTAAGGAATATCTTCTTACCCAGATGCACAAGGAGTTGTCCAGAATGTCAAAGTGTTGTGTTGTGGCCAAGAAAGTTTATGCACAATTAATAAATTGATTCCCTAGGAATTAAATGGCATTCAATCAAATGTAAATGAAAATCTAAGGAAAAGTGACACTAGTGATATTGAAGATAGCGCTGACCAAGTGATGCAGGAAGAGGAAATTGTAGTAAGACCTACTAGAAGAATAGCCACTCAAGCTAGAACTGGCTGGAATCATCTCCTAGAGGAAAGAGTAATTTGAGTCGTTTAGTAATGAACTCCGCCCGGCCGCAGTGTGGAAAATATATAGTATATTTTCCGAAAATAATGTATTTGTATGTAAATTAATAAAATATATTGTATTTAATAAAATTATATTATAAAAAATGGGAAGCTCTGCGCCTGTGCAGAGGTCACTCGCCGTTGTGTTTTGAATGGAGTACAAACACGTTAATGTAAAGTGTATAATTTTCATCACTCAAGAGGTTATATTGGGCTTACACCTCTCAAACAGGAGTCAAAATTGTTGGATGTGCATTTCTGCATAATTTGAACATTAAATCAATGTACAGGACTGCTCCAGGAACCTCAGATAAGCTATCTAATTTATGTTTGTAATTCTGGCCAGTATTATCATAAATTTAGTTAGAGGGAGGTTTTTGAGTATTATACACAGTAATCTCCAGACTAATTGGTGAGTGTTATGATTATATATTCTCCTTCTGTTATATAAATGGTGTATTATGTAATCATTTATTAATTTTAAATATGCAGTCACAAATTTTCTATTAAATTTACCAGAATTCCTGGTAATGTACATTTCATTTGTAATTAATATAGGTCTACAGCAACTTGTGGATATGACAGTTGTATGTATCGAAGGGGGACATTTTTGTGACTTAGGTGTCCCAAATTCCTACTTGTCTATGTAACTTTGATAAATAATAATTATCTTAGTTACCATTTACTGGTATGTACCTTATGTAACATCCAATTTAAATGTAATTTTCCATAAGTGTGATGATTGATATTTTGGAATGAAGGGATCTGAGTAATGCTGTGAGGTCATCATAATGTTTACTCAAGGATTGGTCTTGCAGTTAAAGATGGTTTAAATGTTATTGTTTGCCTGAGTAATGTCTTTGCTTGGTCTGCTGTGTAGTAATTACAGTTACTGTTGATTCGTGTATTTCATTTAGTAAAAAGTTTACATCAGGATCTAATGCCTGTAATCATAGGATGAGAGTAATTTTACAAACTAGATTTTCTGAGTAAAATAATATAAGAGTTACATTGAATCTACAACTAGACTTATGAATAAGACTATGTAATTATTCTAAAACTTGTAAAAATTTAAAGAAAGAAGGTTTATTACAGAACAGATAATTCAGTTTACCCCTTAAGCATCTAATAGCACCTTAATTATTTTAACAAGTGTGGGTTTATGAACTACGGTAGATTTTACAGCTAGAATAAAGGAGCTAGTGAATATAATAAAAAAATGTATTAAAAACAAGAATATATTAAAACAAAATCAGTAGCACCTGAGGTAGTCAATAGCACCTGAGGTAGTCAGTAGCACCTGAGGTAGTCAGTAGCACCTGAGGTAGTCAATAGCACCTGAGGTAGTCAGTAGCACCTGAGGTAGTCAATAGACCGGGAGGTAGTCAGTAGCACCTGAGGTAGTCAATAGCACCTGAGGTAGTCAGTAGCACCTGAGGTAGTCAATAGCAACCTGAGGTAGTCATTTAGCACTGAGGTAGTCAATAGCACCTGAGGTAGTCAGTAGCACCTGAGGTAGTCAATAGCACCTGGAGTATTTTAAAAAATATGACTATATGGACAAGAGGGAAAAAAATTAAATCTCCTGAAAGTTTCTCTTTAATAGTTGTTAGAACTAGGAGTATAACAAATACTGAATAAAGGGCAGTACAATGTGTTGGTATATAGAGAATTATTTCAGGAGAAATGTAAAAAGGGACTAAATTAAGTAGTGGTAAAAACAACCTTTAAATAGATTGACACTATGATATGAAATTAATCTGAGAGTAGGATTTGCCTTATAACATAAAGTTTGAGCAATTGATGTCACTAAAGAAATATTATTTGAGGTAGTTGATACTAGTTAGTGGAAGATGGTACAAAGAATTGCACTGTAGTGTAGTAGGAGCATACACTAGTTTGTTATTTGTAGTTTAGGAGCAAAGGGAAAATTAGGTAAGATTATAGAAGAATTATAACAGTGCTTAAGTAGGAATAAATGGTAATACGGATATTATTAATGAGTATCTTATTAACAAGTAATAAATTGAAAGGGAAATCTGGGAAGATAACACAAATTGGGTCACACAAAGAACTGTGTGGGGCACATGGGATAATGAGGTAGTTAATACTATCCAGGAGGTGATGGTACAGGGATTAGTTTAATAATGGCATAATAACATACACTAATGTAGTACAATGATTTGGTCTCTAATATCAGTTAGACTCTGTAATGTTTGCATCATGAAGGAAGTTTTCTAGTTCATTTTCATTTGTAATATAATACACACGGACTACATTTGTTTTTCTTACTAGAATTTGTCCATCACGTACAAAGCACTGGTGAATTTTATCATTATTCTCACGTTTCAGTTTTCTCACTCTGTACAGGAAGTTCTGTCGTTTTCTTGTGAGACTCATTTATGTATATATCTTTTTTTGCTTTAATAGATGAGCTTATTAGATCTTTTTTTCTGTCTTGTGTGTGAAATCTGAGCATAACACTTTTTCTCCCTTGGTTCCCTAGTAACCGTGATTCTTTAATTTCCGACACTGGCACATTAACCTGTAGGTGGTCGCGTATGATCTGGAGAGTTGTAGCTTTGCAGTTGGTATAGTTTAATTCACTAGTAAAGAATGGACTGTTTGACTTAAGAAATCGTAATGACAAGATTGCAAATAAACCATACCCCCGGCCGGGGGTATGGTTTTAATGGACTGTTTATTACTACTGCATCGGCAGCTTATCTTGCTCTGCCTTGTCATCTTGGTAAGCAAAATAATTGTTCAGTTGGGTATCCATGTTTGTTTTCCAGTCCTTGACAGCATCTTCAATCTTCGTGTTTAGGGAAGTTATTTGATCTGTGTGACTGGCTATGACTGATTGGAGGGTCTTGCCAAAATCAGTCATGCCAGTTGATGTTAGCTGTTGTTCAAGGCTGTTGATCTTATTCTCAAGGTAACTTAGATTCATGGTTTGTTATTGTTGCATGGAGAGACATATTTTCAGCACGAAGATTTAAGTTATCCGCCGTTAGGGTGGTGATGTAATTCTTTAGAGTGTCAGGATCATTAGTCATACCTGGGAGCATATCAGATGGGTTAAATCCTATGAAGGTAGTAGAGGTAGAGAGGGAGTCAGTCACGGTTGGTGTTGTAGTCGAGTCGCCTGGGTTGGTGGGTGAGGGTGAGTCGGCCATGTTTGTTGTTGGTGATGCCTCTCTCTGGGTGGTGAGGGGGGTGGTTGGGGCACCGGCGTCCTGCTGGGTCGTCTTATGGAATAGTCGGTTTCTAGGTGCTGCCTTGCTGTTCTTAGTGCTGTTCTTCAACCATATAACCATCACGGCTGCTGCATTGGTCTTCTTGTAGCACCAGCGACCACCTAATCATCACGGCTGCTACATTGGTCTTCTTGTAGCACCAGCGACCACCTAACCATCATAGCTGCTACATTGGTCTTCTTGTAGCACCATCAACCACCTAACCATCATGATTGCTACATTGGTCTTCTTGTAGCACCATCAACCACCTACCCATCACGGCAGCTACATTGGTCTTCTTGTAGCACCATCAACCACCTAACCATCACGGCTGCTACATTGGTCTTCTTGTAGCACCATCAACCACCTAACCATCATGGCTGCTACATTGGTCTTCTTATAGCACCATCAACCACCTAACCATCACGGCTGCTACATTGGTCTTCTTGTAGCACCATCAACCACCTAACCATCATAGGTGCTACATTGATCACCTTTTAGTACCACCAACCACCTAACCATCACGGCAGCTACATTGGTCTTCTTGTAGCACCATCAACCACCTAACCATCACGGCTGCTACATTGGTCTTCTTGTAGCACCATCAACCACCTAACCATCATGGCTGCTACATTGGTCTTCTTATAGCACCATCAACCACCTAACCATCACGGCTGCTACATTGGTCTTCTTGTAGCACCTCGACCACCTAACCATCATGGTTGTTCTTGGTCTTCTTGTAGACTATCGACCACCTAACCATCATAGCTGCCTACATTGGTTTCTTGTAGCACCTCGACACTTAACCATCATGCTGGGTACATTTGGTCTTCTTGTGCACCCCACCACTGACTGTCATTTATTCCACTCAGTGACTGTGGATCAAAGAGGCCTCAATCTAAGAGTAACCTCACATTACTGTTACTTTAATTGCTTCCAACTTACCATCCTCTGGTACCCCTGTGTTGCTAATTGTTACCTTTGTATTATTTGAGAATAATGTGCACAGAGTGTAGTACTGTCCCCATAAAAACTTTTTCAACAATATTGTCATACTGGTAAAAATACAATATTTTTATATGTGCTGCGTCCACATGTGTGCTGGTCACCACATGAGTGCTGGTTCACCAAATGTGTGCCCGGGTCACCACATGTTTTGTTGGGTCACCACATGCGTGTTTGGAGTCACACATATTGCTGGGTCACTACATGTGTGCTGGGTCACAAAATGTGTGCTGGTTCACCCCATGTGTGCCGGGTCACATATGTGTGTCTGGTCAGCACATGTATGCCAGGTTACCAAATGTGTGCCGGTCACCCACATGTGTACTGGGTCACCACAGTGTGTGTCTTCTGAATGCAAATACAGGGTTATTACTATTCCTCACACTGACAGGGTCAACAGGAAGGGTGGTGGAGTGGCGATGTATGTCAGAGATAATTTAAATTGTTGTATTTATAATGATATAAGATTAGAAACACCGGACACAGAATCTGTTTGGCTACAGTTTCTCGAAGGTAGTGGAAAAAAATAATTTTGGGTTGTGATTTATAGGCCCTCAAACCTTGATAAGGGAGTTCGGTAGGCGTTATGGGGCGAAATTTATAAGGCGTCTAGATATGAAATGTTGATTTGATGGGAACTTTACTTTAGGCAAATTGATTGGAACTATTTGACAGGAAATCTTGAGGGCTAGTGACTTTCTTGATACAGTTTAGGATTGTTTTTAATTTCAGTTTTGACAGAACCAACTAGAGGAAACAATCTACTTGACTTGGTTCTTGCCATCAAGAATCACTAGGGTTTAATAATCTTGAGGTTAATGATGAGCTTGGGGAAAGTGCAATCAGAAATCATTTAGTTTCAGTATATCATGGAAAAAATTACCAGATATTACAATCAAGTTGGGGTGTACGGATTTCTGCTTGGAGAAATTCATGGACTGAAAAATTACCTGGTTGGGCTAAATTGGGATGACCTGACTATGGGTCAGGTAGGTAGGGTTGGTTGCCAATATGACGTGTTTCAGAGCTAGTGGCTTAGCTGCCCCAGACAACTTGTGTTCTGAGAAAGGCCCACTTAAGAGTAACTCAGGTCAGATCACTGACAATGATAAGGAAATGTGTGAACTTTTCAATACCTACTTCCTCGCAGTTTTTACTCAGGAAGATACTAGCGAAATGCCAGAAATAATAAATTATGAAGAACAGGATGATAATAAACTATGCACTATTGGGGTACCTAGTGACATGGTCCTCCGACAAATAGAGAAATTAAAACCTAAGAAATCCCCTGTGGAAATTTATTTGGTCCCTAAAGTTCCACAGGACAGACACGGCGAACCAAGGGATCTCAGCAAGTCCATAATGGAACGGCTGAGCTGGGTGGCCCTTAAACCCACCCAAACAAAAAGCATTCTCCCCGAGTTGGCGTGGTTGGTAAGCACTATTTAAGTTATAGATTTACCCTTCAGGGAAGGAGTAGATAGTTTTACTGTTAGTATATTAATATTAGGTTTACTAAGGCAACTGTAGATAATAATAATGTAGACCTAAGACCTTAACATAGGTAGTAATAGGCCAATAATGTAGGCAAACACTAGGTTAAGTTAGCTAGGGAGAACTGGCAGCCCTAGTTTGAACTACGAGGCGTGAGTCTCAAAGACACAATAACATTCTTCTTAAGACAGACACCAACTGGACAAGATGTGCCATGATCAGCAGACGGCGCCCCCCATGTGTCTTCACATTCGAGACCTGTGGAAATCTGGTAGAGGCACCTCGATGTACCGTAGATGACTTCCATCAGGCCCATACAGTAAGACAAGACCTCCACTTTATCTCGTAGATTTCTGGCCAGTGTCTGGGGAGAATTGTGAGTGAGTTGATCTGTAGGCCCTTTGTGCAGCAGGCAGTGCATGCCCAGTAAGTACCAGTGTATCTTGTCAGTCTGGAAGCTAGTGTCTGTGTCTGCATAGTTATACTAGGGGATACACACTCTCTTGGATTTAGGAATTTCTGAGGTGCAGGCAGGTCACTAATAATGATTGAATATTGCAGGAATTAAGGCTCTCGGTTGCACGTGGTTTCTGAGGGGAAGTCCAAAGGGGCTAAGGCTAAGCTTAGGGAAGTTGAAGATCAGGATATATGCTGCAACACCAAGTAAGTTAGTCCTTTATATATGCATGCAGGCGAGTTTCTTGCAACATCAATCATTTGTGAAAATCTGTCCTATAAGCCACTTGTGAGGCTGAGGTACCCACCTCAGAGCTCGGTGTCAGCAGAGTTTGCCAGGGTAGGTGACTTACTTGGAGGCAGTCCACACAAATTTTCACAAAAGTGGTCCTTCAAAACCGTGATGTGGAATAGCTAGGTTAAGCTATCATAGCTAGGTCACAGTTAGGAACCAGTTTAACAGAGTTAGGTTAAGTTAACACACCTAGGCCCAGAGTTACACAGAGGCTAGGCCAAGCTAACTATACACAGAAGTTGTTATTTGCAGTAATTTACAGGCAGTCCAGGTAGGCTAGAGAAGCTTGTGAATTTAATTATTTACAGTGATCACAAGTAATCCAGAGTAGGAGACTTGTGCGTTAATTACTTACACTGGATTTGCAAGGTAGCCACAGTTAGGCTAGGCTTGTGCAATATTTACAACAGTTATAGTAGCTAGGACAGATTTAACATAGTTATTATTTACAGGGAGTTATAAAGCCAGGTTTAAGCTATAGCACACTAGTTAGGTTAGGATTTACCTTATCCAACCATCCATGCTAGACTGAGTAAGCTAGGCCAAGCTGTTTACATACATTATTCATTTACTGTTTCACAAGTTGAATTGTTGAATTTACTTGTGCGAATTAAGTGATTTTTTAATTTGTATACTGCACTTTTTATTGTGTGATTTTCATTGTCTTTGATTCATGTTAATATGGGATTTGTGAATTGTACCTGAGACTAGGTTAAGTCCTGTAATTATTTGCTGGCATTGTACAGGAAATTGCTAGGTTAAGCTTTCACATCGATACACATTTTGATTGGGATTTGAGAGCTTACAGTGTACATTTTAAGTCAGAGTAGAGTCAATATAACAAAGGGAATTGTTTTAAGCTTGTTGAGAAGCCTTGAGACTCGTTCATTCTCACCTAACACCGTGATGTGCTGTGGGGTGGACTGGGTAAAGTACAATTAGTGTCACATTCCTCATTAAACTTCGTCAATGGCAGATGGGAGTTCAGGAGAGTCTGGTTCAGTGTTAACAAAATTAAAACGATCAGTGGCGGCATACAAAGGGCATCTGAACAGAACGCATAACAGGTGCAAGGCTACTTGCCAACGCAGTAACATAGACTGCGATGATTTGCAAGACTGCTTGAAGAGTTTGGGGAAAAAATGGGAAGCCTATGAACAAGCATTCTCAGCATATGAGCTACAGGCTATTGAGGATAATGAATCCCAGGGTAGTCTTCAGCAGGCTTTGGACGAATTCACTAAGGATGATGTAGATTGTCATCAGGAGATGAATACGTACAAAGATAAGTTAAGTACATTAAAGGCTAGTATTCCAAGGGTGGTGTCGAACACTGCAGGTACCCCAAACAGCCACACACCTGTCAATATGTTGCCCAGGTTGCTCCAGTTGAATTTACCGACATTTGACGGAACCCTAACTGAGTACATTGCTTTCTGGGATCAGTTTAAAGCCCAGATAGATGACAGGAACGATTTGTCAGATGCCGTCAAATTGCAGTATTTTGTGGTCGCAGCTCATGGGTAAAGCCTTAGACCTGGTCCGGCACTACCAGATTACTGACACTAATTACCAACATGCCAAAGACCAATTAGAAGACATGTTTGGCAACACTGAGGAGATAAAAGTGGCCATACTTTATCGGTTGTTGGATCTAGAGGCTTGCCGACATGACCGTCAAAGCCTAGAGAAGTTCTGTATTGAAATTATGAGCTTGACAAATAGTTTCAAAGATTTGCATGATGAGGATGATTCAGAATGGGTCCTTAGCCAGGTGATTCAGAGGAAACTGGCTAGCACTACAGTGCATGAGTTACACTTAAAATATCGGACGAATAGGTTCACGATAAAACAAATTGTTGAGGGGTTGGGAGATCTCGTTTCTCATTTGAGTATAGGTGTGAGAGAAGAGTCACCACCATCACCACATAAAAACCCAGACAGTCACTCAAAGATCTCGAGAGATCAGTCTAAAGCTCGTACGACTAACGTTGGAGTGTACTATGGTAAAGAGGTGTCTAAGGTAAGAGCCTCTAAGCAGAGCCTCAGAGGCACTCATGCCAGAATATGCGTGTTCTGCGAAGGCAAACACGCTAGCACGAGTTGCTCGGAGTATATAACACTGAGCAGTAGGCAACAGAGACTAAGGGAGTTGAGACTCTGCTTCAAGTGTTGTGGGGAACACTTTGCGAGAGACTGTGGCACCCAGCTCAGTGAGTGTCGAGTCTGTTGCAAAGGTAAGCACCATACTGCACTATGTCCCAATAATTTAAGGGAACCCCAAGCTAGTAGGGATATCTCTCAGGTAGAGATAGAAAGTGAGTCTGAGCCTGAAATGGTAGCCAGCGTGATTAGTGGGAGTGAAGTCTCTAATCTGAGTGAGAATCACGGAGGTGCTGCCTACCTACAGTCATGGCAAAAGTTGTGAGTGGGCACAGGTCTGAAACAACCCAATTATTTTTTGACCCAGGAGCACAAGTATCCTTGATAACAAAGAAGTTGGTGGCTAAATTAAAGTTGAAGGCCACAAAGAAAGTTAGTATGATGTTGGGAGGGGCTATAAGTCAGGTCCCACCCAAATCTTATGATGTGGTGGATGTCACAGTCAAATTAGGTGGACATCGCAGAGACATTACAGCCTTGGTGGTAGAGACATTACCCACGGCATTTACAGCGAGAGGTCTTGCTGCAGCAGCTAAGCGATTGAAAGACCTTGACGTGAAGCTGGCAGACCAGGGAATTACCACTGACACAGTCAGAAATGTAGGTGTCCTGGTGGGAGCCAATCATGCAGATGACTTCCTGTCTACACGATGGACATTTAAGGAAGGAATTGGTTTATGCAGATCCCCAGTAGGATACATCATAGGCTGCAGGATTCCACCTGAATTCCCTGCCACGCCAGATAGAGGAGAAGCTGTCCCCATGATAGCTGGGGGAGTAGTGATAATGAATACCAGTATACACGATGAACCGCCAGGGAAGCTGAACCAGGTAGGGAGTGACGAACACTCGGCCACCTTGGGAAAACACTTGTACAGGGTACGTAAAGAGGGAGATAGATTGCCATTAAATCCAGGGAACCTCTTATCATTGGGACGAAAGGCTACCAGGGCATGTGGGCCACTGGGTGGGAAAGTACGGAGCCACTCAGTCAAGGCTAGACATACGAAAGACGTTAAAGTTAAAGGAAAGGGTGCTAAGACCACCGGAATCAACAAGTTTACACCCCCAGAGGTCCATGCAGGGGAAACTGGACAGTTGAAGTTAGACTGGAGTCTGCTCAACGAGAGTGGCCGGACAGCACTCGTGTCCAGGGTCCGCCGTGGGGGCTCGCGGAAGGTGAACTTGATTTAGACTTAGCACCTACCTTCGCCGGAGGGAGGATGTGGAAATTTATTTTGTCCCTAAAGTTCCACAGGACAGACACGGCGAACCAAGGGATCCCAGCAAGTCCATAATGGAACGGCTGAGCTGGGTGGCCCTTAAACCCACCCAAACAAAAAGCATTCTCCCCGAGTTGGCGTGGTTGGTAAGCACTATTTAAGTTATAGATTTACCCTTCAGGGAAGGAGTAGGTAGTTTTACTGTTAGTATATTAATATTAGGTTTACTAAGGCAACTGTAGATAATAATAATGTAGACCTAAGACCTTAACATAGGTAGCAATAGGCCGATAATGTAGGCAAACACTAGGTTAAGTTAGCTAGGGTGAACTGGCAGCCCTAGTTTGAACTACGAGGCACGGGCCTCAAAGACACAATAGCGTTCTTCTTAAGACAGATGCCAACTCGACAAGATGTGCCGTGATCAGCAGACAGTGCCCCCACGTGTCTTCACATTCGAGACCTGGGGAAATCTGGTAGAGGCACCTCGATGTACCATAGATGACCTCCGTCAGGCCCATACAGTAAGACAAGACCTCCACTTTATCTGCTAGATTTCTGGCCAATGTCTGGGGAGAATTGTGAGTGAGTTGATCTGTAGGCCCTTTGTGCAGCAGGCAGTGCATGCCCAGTAAGTACCAGTGTCTCTTGTCAGTCTGGAAGCTAGTGTCTGTGTCTGCATAGTTATACTAGGGGATACACACCCTCTTGGATATAGGAATTTCTGAGGTGCAGGCAGGTCACTAATAACGATTGAATATTGCAGGAATTAAGGCTCCCGGTTGCACATGGTTTCTGAGGGGAAGTCCAAAGGGGCTAAGGCTAAGCTTAGGGAAGTTGAAGATCAGGATATATGCTGCAATACCAAGTAAGTTAGTCCTTTATACGTGCATGCAGGCGAGTTTCTTGCAACATCAATCATTTCTGAAAATCTGTCCTATAAGCCACTTGTGAGGCTGAGGTACTCACCTCAGAGCTCGATGTCAACAGAGTTTGCCAGGGTAGGTGACTCACTTGGAGGCAGTCCAGACAAATTTTCACATCCCCAGTCCCTGATGAACTGTTTGCAAGAGTTTTAGAGGAATGTAAAGAGGATCTTAGCATACATTTGGCTAATCTTTTCAATATATCACTACAAACTGGCATAGTGCCTGACAAGTAGAAAATGGCAACTTTAATACCTATTTACAAGTCAGGTGACAGGTTTTTGGCTTCCGAACTATAGACCAATGAGCCTTACCTCCACAGTGGGAAAATTTATGGAATCAATAATTGCCGAAGCAATTCGTAGCCATCTTTTTAGGCACAGGTTGATTAATTAATCTCAACACTGTTTTACAAAGGGGCGTTTCCTGTCTTACGAATTTACTTACTTTCTTCACTATGGTACTTGAGGAAGTAGATCATGGTATTGAATATGATATTGTGTATATGGACTTCAGTAAGGCTTTCGATAAAGTTCCACATCAGAGGCTATTTAGGAAACTTAAGGCACACAGAATAGGAGGAGAAATTTTTTCCTGGGTAGAAGCATGGTTGACAAATAGGCAGCAGAGAGTTCGCATAAATGGGGAGAAATCAGAATGGGGCACGTCACAAGCGGTGTTGGGCCTGTTGTTGTTCACAATTTACATAAACGACGTAGATGAGGAAATAGCGCCATGAGCAAATACGCCAAAATAGGCCGTCCAATTCATTCTAATGAGGATATTAGAGCACTCCAGGATGATTTGAAAAGACTGATGCAATGGTCGGAGAAGTGGCAGATGCAGTTTAATATAGACAAATGCAAAGTTCTAAATATTGGACAGGAAAATAACCATGCCACATATGAATTAAATAATGTAGATCTTAATATTACTGATTGCAAAAAGGATTTAGGAGTTCTGGTTAGCAGTAATCTGAAACCAAGACAATAGTGCATAAGTGTTCACAATAAAGCTAACAGAATCCTTGGCTTTATAGCAAGAATAATAGAAGTCCTCAGGTTGTTCTTCAACTCTATATATCCTTGGTTAGGACTCATTTAGATTATGCTGCACAGTTCTGGCCACCTTATTACAGAATGGATATAAATGCACTGGAAAACGTACAAAGGAAAATGACAAAGTTGATCCAATGTATCAGAAATCTTCCCTATAAGGCTAGACTGAGGGCCCTGAATCTGTACTCTCTAGAAAGGCGTAGGATTAGAAGGGATATAATTGAGGCGTATAAATGGAAAGCAGGAATTAATAAAGGGGATGCAAATAGCATGCTAAAAATATCTAGCATAGACAGGACTCGCAGCAATGCTTTTAAATTAGAAAAAATCAGATTCAGGAATGATATAGGAAAGTACTGGTTTGGTAATAGAGTTGTGGATGAGTGGAACAAACTCCAGAGTACAGTCATAGAAGCTAAGACGTTGTTTAGCTTAAAAAATAGGTTAGATAAATACATGAGTGGGTGTGAGTTGGACCTGACTAGCTTCTGCTACTAGGTCAGATGCCGTGCTCATTCCTTAAGTGAATGTGGCTGACCTGACTAGGTCAAGACGTTGGTTTAAGCTGGTGGGAGAACTGGACCTGCCTCGCGTGGGCCAGTAGGCTTGCTGTAGTGTTCTTTCTTTTTTTTCTTATATCACCACATGTGTGTTGGGTCACCACATGTGTGCAGGTCACCATATGTGTGCAGGTCACCAAATGTGTGCAAGTCACCACATGTGTGCAGGTCACCACATGTGTGCAGTTCACCACATGTGTGCAGGTCACCACATGTGTGCAGTTCACCACATGTGTGCAGGTCACCACATGTGTGCTGAGTCACAACATGTGTACAGGTCACCACATGTATATCGGGCCACCACATGTGTGCAGGTCACCACATGTGTGCAGGTCACCACATGTGTGCTGAGTCACAACATGTGTACAGGTCACCACATGTGTGCAGGTCACCACATGTGTGCTGAGTCACAACATGTGTGCAGTTCACCACATGTGTGCAGGTCACCACATGTGTGCTGAGTCACAACATGTGTACAGGTCACCACATGTATATCGGGCCACCACATGTGTGCAGGTCACCACATGTGTACAGGTCACCACATGGAGAAGATTCTTGACCATAAGTCATCCTGGTGAACCTGAGTACTAAGTCACTGTTGCAGCTGCTGAGAAAAGAGGTTAACAGTGGGAAGAAAATAATTGAAATGTCATAAAACCTAACAAGAGTGTTTGAAAAACTCAAGTTAAAGTGAACTGGTTATGTAATATTGGCGGAGTGAGATCTGTCTTTTATGTGTTTAGTAAAACATATTGTCTTGAAAAATCCACGTTGACCACAACACTGGCAGTGTTATGAAGAACATCACTTGTGTCACTTTTTGATCATGGATCCAGGGGAACATTTTCAAAACATTACCATTCATGGGTATAACTCAGTCTTGGATTTATAAAAAAAAAAAAACAGCTTTAGAATAATGTAATGAGGTGAGCTGAGTCCTGAGGCTGCCACAGTCGTCTCTCCGACACCACTAACTGAGTCCTGAGGCTGCCACAGTCGTCTCTCCGACACCACTAACTGAGTCCCGAGGCTGCCACAGTCGTCTCTCCGACACCACTAACTGAGTCCTGAGGCTGCCACAGTCGTCTCTCCGACACCACTAACTGAGTCCTGAGGCTGCCACAGTCGTCTCTCCGACACCACTAACTGAGTCCTGAGGCTGCCACAGTCGTCTCTCCGACACCACTAACTGAGTCCTGAGGCTGCCACAGTCGTCTCTCCGACACCACTAACTGAGTCCTGAGGCTGCCACAGTCGTCTCTCCGACACCACTAACTGAGTCCTGAGGCTGCCACAGTCGTCTCTCCGACACCACTAACTGAGTCCTGAGGCTGCCACAGTCGTCTCTCCGACACCACTAACTGAGTCCTGAGGCTGCCACAGTCGTCTCTCCGACACCACTAACTCAAGAAGTCGCTTCACCCACTAAAAGCCTTAGTAAGTATTCTTTAATTAGCCATAATTTTGAAGGAATACTGTATTGTATGGATCTTTTAGCTAAGTTTTAACTACTTACAAATGGTTGATAATTTTAGCTCCTTGTAAAGACATATTCAGATGCATATTTTTGTAACAAACTTATGCAAGGGTGACACTTGAATAATTGATTCTCAGCTAAAATGATTAATAAAATAAGGTAAAGCGCACGATTTTCATTATATAAGCACATAAGAAAGAAGGAACACTGCAGCAGGCCTACTGACCCATGCGCAGCAGGTCCATAGAGTTGAAGAACAACCTGAGGACTATTATTTATACTTCCAGGTATAAAGCCAAGGATTCTGTTAGCTTTATTGCGAACACTAATGCACTGTCGTCTTGGTTTTAGATTACTGCTAACCAGAACTACTAAATCCTTTTTGCAATTAGTAGTATTAAGATCTACATTATTTAGTTTATATGTGGCATGGTTATTTTCCTGTCCAACATTTAGAACTTTGCATTTGTCTATACTAAACTGCATCTGCCACTTCTCCGACCATTGCTTCAGTCTATTCAAATCATCCCCAATGGAAATAAGTCACTCTGTCTGACTTTTTTGGGTTATCCTAGGATCTCTACACATATGCTGCTATGTATGATAATTCTATGTAACTGTATTGTGTATACCTGAATAAATTTACTTACTTACTTACTTACTTACTTACTTACTTACTTACTTACTTACTCTAGTGTCCTCATTAGAACGAATTGGTCGGCCTATTTTGGTGTCATCAGCAAATTTGATTGTCTCTATTTATTCCCTCATCTTTGTTGTTCATGTAAATTGTAAATAACGGGCCCAACACTGACCCCTGCGGAACACCGCTTGTCATGTGCCCTCATTCTGATTTCTCCCCATTTATGCAAACTCTCTGCTGCCTAT
This sequence comes from Cherax quadricarinatus, assembly GCF_026875155.1. Classification (NCBI taxonomy): domain Eukaryota; kingdom Metazoa; phylum Arthropoda; class Malacostraca; order Decapoda; family Parastacidae; genus Cherax; species Cherax quadricarinatus. Next base: position 18,629,946 of record NC_069403.1, read on the forward strand.
TTGTCAGCCATGCCTCTACACAGGAAAAAATTTCTCTTCCTATTCCGAGTGCCTTAAGTTTCCTCAATAGCCTCTGATGTGGAACTCTATCGAAAGCCTTACCTCCTCAAGCACCTTAATGAAAAAAAGTTAGTAAATTCGTAAGACAGGAACGCCCCTTTATAAAACCGTGTTGAGATTCATTAATCAATTTATGCCTATCAAGATGGCTATGAATTGCTTCGGCAATTATTGATTCCATAAATTTTCCCACTATGGAGGTAAGGCTTATTGGTCTATAGTTCGATGCTAAGGACCTGTCACCTGCCTTGTAAATAGTTATTACATTTGCCATTTTCCATTTATCAGGCACTATGCCAGTTTGAAAGATTAACCAAAGGTATGCTATGTGCCTCTTTACATTCCTTTAACACCCTTGCAAACAGTTCATCAAGGAATCGGGATTTGTTAGGTTTTAATTTCTCTATTTGTCGGAGGACCATGTTACTAGTTACCGCAATCGTGCGTAGTTTATTATCGTCGTGTTCTACATAATCTATTATTTCAGTAATTTCGCTAGTATTTTCCTGGGTAAAAATCTGAGAGAAAGTAAATATTGAAAATTTCACACATATCCTTATCACTGTCAGTGATCTGGCCTGAGTTACTCTTAAGTGGGTCTATCTTGTCCCTAATCTTACTTCTGTGTACCTGAAAGAATCCCTTGCGACCTTAGCCTCATAATCCTTTTCTCCTTTTCTTATTCCTGTTTTTTTAGTTCTCTCTTTAATTGACTATATTGATTTCTTAACTGCCCATCTCCTCTTTTGAGACGCCTATATATGCCTCTCTTTTGACCAATGAGATGTTTTAATCTATTGTTCGTCTATTTGGGATCATTTTTGTAAGATCTAATTTCCCTACTCAGAGCAAAAGTTGTCTTGGTAGCTCGAACTATACTCTGAAAAAACGTCATATTGGCAACCAAGATAAATCTCCCTGACCCATAGTCAGGTCATTCCAATTTAGCCCACCCAGGTAATTTCTCAGTCACATGAAATCAGCCAAGCAAAAGTATGGGACAGAGATTTGATTGCAATTATCTGGGTAATTCCATGATATATTGAAACTAAGTGATTTGTGATCACTCTCCCCAATCTCATCATTAACCTCAAGATTATTAATTAGTGATTCTTTGTTGGCAAGAACCAAGTCAAGCAGATTGTTTCCTCTAGCTGGTTCTGTCATAAACTGTTCCAAAAAACAATCCTGAACCGTATTAAGAAAGTCATTAGACTCAAGATTTCCTGTCGTATTGTTCCAATCAATTTGTTAAAAGTTAAAATTCCCCATTAACACAACATTTTCATAACTAGATGCCTTATGAATTTCGTCCCATAACAACTTACTGCACTCCCTGTCAAGGTTTGGGGGCCTATAAATCACACCCAAAATTAATTTGTCACAACCCTCAAGAAACTGTAGCCAAACAGATTCTGTGTCCGATGTTTCTAATCTTGTATTATGTCTAAGACAACAGTTTAAATTATCTCTGACTTACATCATCACTCCACCACCCTTCCTGTTGACCCTATTGTGTAGAATAGTTTATAACCCTGTATTTTGCGCTCAGATGGCATTTCTCTTTCTTTCAGGTTGAACCAGGTCTCTGTTATATCAATAATATCTATTTTACCTGCACTTCCAAGTAATCTTAGCTCATCTATCTTATTTCTTAGACTCCTACTATTTGTATAGGAAACATGACTTAAGAAATCGTAATGACACGATTGCAAATAAACCATACCCCCGGCCGGGATTGAACCCGCGGTCATAGAGTCTCAAAACTCCAGCCCGTCGCGTTAGCCACTAGTGGCTAACGCGACGGGCTGGAGTTTTGAGACTCTATGACCGCGGGTTCAATCCCGGCCGGGGGTATGGTTTGTATAGGAAACCTTAAGGGAGCTTGTCACTTGTTGCCCTCTATTATCTCTCTTTGTTTGTTGATCAGTTGATTTGCCTTTACTAGCAACTTTATTTTGAATATTGTCTTTTAAACGTATCCCTGAGATATCCCGGTAATATCTGCTGTTTTCAACCCTAATAATGCAGCCTGATTGTTTCCCTCAGACACCCATACCTCTATAATCTACCAGTTTAAAGTTCTAGGTAAGTCATCAATTACCCCCTCAATCAAATTGGCTAATGCAACCACTCCAGCCCCAGAGAGATGAACCCCATTCCTTGCATACATATCATGTTTGCCATAGAATTTGTTCCAGTTATCAATGTATTGGATTGCAAGTTCTTAGCAGTACCTGTCTAGCCAGCAATTTATAGCATTGCCCTAGACATCCATTCATTGCCCAATCCCTTTCTAGGCAAGATGCTACATATGACTGGGATCCCTCCCTTAGACCTGACTACTTCTAGGGCTGACCTGTAATTGTCCAGCAGCTCCTGTCTCTTGCCCTTCCCACTGTCATTACCCCTCAGCACTAAGATAGATAATAGGCTTGTTCCCATTACCTGAAATAATATTATCCAACCTGCTGACTATGCAACCAACAGCAGCTCCTGGGAGACACACCCTCCTTCTGACCGTTCTATCTCTGTTACAAAATGAATGATCCATATATCTTACCTGAGAATCTCCTACAATTAGAATATTCTTACCTTGATTAGCAGGGGAATCAGTGGTACCTTCAACCTCACTAACCACTGAAGTGCACTCATCCTGGAGAACAGAGAATCGATTTCCTACCTTCACATTTTCTCTATTAACCCTCCTATCTTTCTTCTTCCTGAACTGTGAACCACTTGCCACTTAAAGCGGCTGCCACTCTCACGGCTCAGTTGCCCATGGCTAACCAGCAGCATTCTGAAATCCATTGATAAGAAACACCAATATGGAAAGCAATATAGACAGAGCTTAATACACAAAGATATTCTTAAACACTATTCATCAGTTCTCACCAAAGTAATAAAGAAAGCCAAACAACTGTACTACTCCAATAGATTCACTGACACTAGAGGAGATATAAAAAAGACCTGGAAAACACTTTCCCAGATTCTGGGCACCCACAAACTGAAAAAACAACAACAATATTGTCCTAACTAAACCTCATGAAACACCACTGCATCCCACTGATAGAGCTAACAAGATAAACGACTTCTTCTCAAACATAAGAGCTAATCTCACCAGTAAAATCCCATGTACCAATGCCCGTGCCGGGGACTACCTAGATGGGAATTTCTCAAATTCCTTCTATCTTGTACCAACTGAGCCCACGGAAGTCACCGCGATCATAAAGTCACTTAAAAATAACTCGGGGAATCTGTCTCACGTCCCACCATTATTGTAAAAGCGAGCGGCACTTTCCCGACACTACTCAAGACAGCAAGGGTTACACCATTACATAAAGGTGGTGACCCTACAGATGTAAACAGCTATAGGCCAACATCAAACTTACCATTGCTATCCAATATATTCGAGAAACTCGTGCACAGGAGACTGTATTCATTTATAAAGGCACAAAACATACTCAACCCCTGCCAGTTTGGATTCAGGAAAAATAAAAGCACTAATGATGCAATTATAAAATTGCTAGACCTGCTTTACACAGCATTGGAACATAAGGAATATCCACTAGGAATTTTTATTGATCTAAGAAAAGCGTTTGACACAGTAGACCACGGCATCCTACTCCACAAACTTGACCACTATGGCATAAGAGGCCATGCGCTTGCATATTTTAAATTTTACCTTTCTAATAGGTATCAGTATGTCACCATTAAAGGCACAGCCTCATCAATATGGCCACTTAATACTGGAGTTCCGCAGGGAAGTGTCCTTGGACCCCTGCTCTTCCTCATTTACATCAATGATCTTCCAAACATATCCCAACACTTGAAACCCATTCTCTTTGCTGACGACACGACTTATGTCATCTCCCACCCTAATCTTGCCACCCTCAACACCATTATTAACGAGGAGCTGCTCAAAATATCGACTTGGATGACAGCCAATAAACTTACACTTAACACTGACAAAACCTACTATATTATGTTTGGTAGCAGAGCAGGTGCTGCACAACTAAACATTAAGATTGACAGCACTCTAATTGCCAGACATAATGAGGGCAAATTCCTTGGCCTATACTTCAACAACAACCTAGATTTCAGCACCCATATCCAACACATTACAAAAAAAGTATCCAAAACGGTGGGGATCCTCTCCAAGATACGATACTATGTGCCACAAACTGCCCTTCTCACACTATACCATTCACTTATATATCCATACCTCACCTATGCTAACTGTGCTTGGGGTTCAACTGCAGCAACACACCTAAAGCCAATAATAACCCAACAAAAAGCCGCAGTAAGAATAATCACTAAATCCCATCCCTGGCAACACACCCCCCACTCTTCATAGATCTAAACTTACTCCCTGTTCAGAACATCCACACTTACTACTGTGCAGTCTATATCTACAGGACCTTAAATTCCAATATTAACCTTGACCTAAAATGCTTTCTTGAAAGTTGTGACAGGATCCACAGGCATAACACCAGACACAAACATCTCTATGACATTCCCCGTGTCCGACTAAACCTTTACAAAAATTCAATGTATTTCAAAGGTCCTGAAATCTGGAACACCCTACCTGAAAACTCTAGAACTGCACACACATTCATCACTTCCAAAACTACACTTAGAAAACATCTTATATCCCTGATACACCCCGACAACTAACTACAGGATAACCACCTGGTGGTTCACAATTACATTCCCTCACCCACTGACTATAAACACAGAAATACTTATCTTAATCTTAAAATAATGAATTCTAACTAGTCATAAGTTTTCCTATGATATTCCAATATAGACACCTTGTATTGTGCTAAAACAAAAGCATTCACATTGCTAAACTCACAAATTATGATGTAGTCACTTAGCCTTAATACCATAATCTGTAAGGATTTAATGTTAAGAATTAGTCTAAGTCTGCCCGAAATGCCTAGCCATGCTAGGTGTCCTAGTGGCCCCCTCTGTAATTAGTATTTTATAACATGTAAACCACACAATATCGAAATCCTGTAAACCCCACACTGTAACCCTTATAGAGAATAAACTTGAATTAAATTGAATTGAATTGAATTTCCTCCTTACCAGTTAAATCTACTTCACACTCACTCCCAAACCCATCTAGGTGAAGCTTCAGTCTCCTATTTTCCTCCTGAGGAAGTAGAATCTCCTTCTTCAACACTTGAACCTGAGATTCTAAAACACTACAACAAGCCATGGTGCTTGGTAACACCCCATACTAACTCCCAGACAGGTTAGGCAGGTATGACCATACGTGACCACTGACCTCAGCTTACTGAACTCAAGAATAAAGTTACAACTCGTTTGAGATACTCAGTAGAATTAATCTGTAAATTAATATATGGTCAATAAATAGTTTTAACTAAGATATAAATAAGCAAGAAGGGATTTTGAAAAATTTTCTCTAAATCAACATTGGTGGATGAGGGTGAAGAGTGGGTGGTGGGTGAGGTGAGGAGTGGGAGGTGGGTGGGGGTAAAGAGAGGGTGGTGGGAGAGGGTGAAGAGGGGGTGGTGGTGAGGGTGAAGAGGGGTGGTGGGTGAGGGTAAAGAGGAGGTGGTGGTGAGGGTGAAGAGGGGGTTGTGGGTGAGGGTGAAGAGGGGGTGGTGGGTGAGGGTGAAGAGGGGGGTGGTGGGTGAGGGTGAAGAAGGGGTGGTGGGTGAGGGTGAAGAGGGTGGTGTGGGTGAGGGTGAAGAAGGGGTGGTGGGTGAGAGTGAAGAGAGGGTGGTGGGTGAGGGTGAAGACGGGGTGGTGGGTGAGGGTGAAGAAGGGGAGGTGGTGTGAGTGTGAAGAGGGGGTGGTGGGTGAGGGTGAGGAAGGGGTGGTGGGTGAGGTGAAGAGGGGGTGGTTAGTGAGGGTGAAGATGGGGTGGTGGGTGAGGGTGAGGAAGGGGTTGTGGTTGAAGGTGAAGAGGGGGTGGTGGGAGAAGGTGAAGAGAGGGTGGTGGATGAGGGTGAGGAAGCGGTGGTGGGTGAGGGTAAAGAGGGGGTGGTGGGTGAGGGTGAAGAGGGGGTGGTGGGTGAGGGTGAAGAGGGTGGTGGGTGAGGGTAAAGAGGAGGTGGTGGGTGAGGGTGATCAGGGGGTTGTGGGTGAGGGTGAAGAGGGTGGTGGTGATCGAGGTGAAGAGGGGGTGGTGGGTGAGGGTGAAGAAGGGGTGGTGGGTGAGAGTGAAGAAGGGGTGGTGGGTGAGAGTGAAGAAGGGGTGGTGGGTGAGGGTGAAGATGGGGTGGTGGGTGAGGGTGAAGAGGGGTGGTGGTGAGTGTGAAGAGGGGTGGTGGGTGAGGGTGATGAAGGGGTGGTGGGTGAGGGTGAAGAGGGGGTGGTGCGTGAGGGTGAAGAGAGGGTGGTGTGGTGAGGGTGAGGAAGGGGTGGTGGGTGAGGGTGAGGAGGGGGTGGTGGGTGAGGGTGAAGGGGGGTGGTGGGTGAGGGTGAAGAGGGGGGTGTATAGGTGTGAAGAGGGGGTGGTGGGTGAGGGTGAAGAGGGGTGGTGGGTGAGAGTGAAGAGGGGGTTGTGGGTGAGGTGAAGAGAGGGTGTGGGTGAGGGTGAGAAGGGTGGTGGGTGAGGGTGAAGAGAGGGTGGTGGGTGAGGGGTGAAGAGGGGGTGGTGGGTGAGGGTGAAGAGTGGGTGGTGGGTGAGGGTGAAGAGTGGGTGGTGGGTGAGGGTGAGGAGGGGGTGGTGGGTGAGGGTGAGGAAGTGGCCCCTTTCTTTTATATCTTCAGGCAGATCACTCGGAATCTTTGGTCTTGGGAAGTCCTCTTTGTGTATAAAACATCGGAGTCTTTGTTAGAAGGACATCCTGTGCATCCTATGGGAAGGTGTATTAAAGATGTAACCAGTGATGTCAGTTGGCTGGGGTGGGTTTTCTCTCTCTGGTATATAGAGTTCTTCCATGGTATATTAACTGTCGCTTCTCTAGTTGGTTCAGCCTGACATTTATTGCGTCGATCTCCTGTTGGATGTACAGATCGTCCATTCTGATTCTGTCCCTCAGTCTGGTGCTTGTGATAAACCGGACTGTCTTGTTCTGAACTCTTTACAGCTGCAACGTTTTTTGTTGTCAGCAACATGGGTGCACAAGAATATTCAAGCATAGGTCTCATCATCTTATTAGTTTATACCTAGTTGTACTTTACTTAATTCTAGCTCAGTACATAGTCAACACCAAATTCATTATGTTTGTTAGTTAGTACACTCTACTTGACCAATGTGCATTAACTGTATACTTGTCCAAACATCCCACTACTACAGATATCAGTCCCTTCAAGAAAGGTTCCTTGATGCTGGTGAGGGGCTCTTAATCTAGGGAATTGGATCTGTGCTCCAGTTCCCTTAATTAAGCCTGAATACCTTCCATATCCCCCCCACAGGCGCTGTATAATCCTACAGGTTTAGCGCTTCCCCTTGATTATAATACTAATAATGCAGAAATCAGAACTAGAACTCACCACACTATACAGGATATAAAGAATTACTATTTAAACCTAAAAGATGATTGATCACGTCGACCCTGATCTAAACCTACATAATCTAACACCCAATCAAAATTTATTGGATAGTAACTGCCTTTATTACACAGCATCACAAGCCAGCACTATCCTAAATACTGCTAAAAGCCTAACAGTTCTTAACTACAACATCAGGTCCTTAAGCAAACACTATGATGACCTCCTCACATTCCTTGATTCCCTAAAGACACCCTTCTCCTGTATTATTCTCACTGAGACCTGGCTTAAGCAGGACACAATAGATATCTACTCACTACCAGGATACACAGCAATCTACAACTGCAGACCATACCAAGTTGGGGGTGGTATTGCAATCTATTATTCTAACCAACTATCTTGTATTATCACCACATGCTATAGTGAGGAATACGGAGAATATATTTTTGCTAATTTTACTGTAAAAATTCTTAAGACTCCTATAACAATCGGTGCCATTTACCGGATGCCTCACACAAACATCCCAAATTTCAATGAGAAATTAAAGAAACTGATAACAAACAGACAAATGAACAAGCACCACCTTCTCTTAGCTGGAGACTTCAATATCAACCTTGGCCTACCAGATGATCAGCCTGTAACTGATTCCATCAACAATATGAACAACACACTTCTCATACCAACAATAACTAAACCAACCAAGCTGACTGAGACAAGTGCAACCATAGCTGATCATATAATGACCAATATACTAGCCCCCTTAAGTCAGGGGTAATTCCAGGCAGCACTACTGACCACTACCCTACCTTCCTCTTAACAAACATTAGTAAACTACCACTGGAATACAACAAAGTTTCATTTAGACTCCATGACGAGGCCTCAATAAGTAATTTCCCCGCAGAGCTAGAGACTGTTGACCAGCCTACAGAATTCTCCAAGGCCAATGGTATTGACGATTGAACAGACATATTTCTGAATAAATTACTTAGACTATACAACAAACATTGTCCTTTAAAAACGAAACAGATCACGAATAAACGGTTTGGTTGTCCATGGCTAACTAACAGCATACTGAAATCCATTGATAAGAAACACCAATATGAAAAGCAATATAGACAAGGCTTAATACACAAAGATATTCTTAAACATTATTCATCAGTTCTCACCAAACTAATCAAAAAGCCAAACATTTGTACTACTCCAGCAGATTCACTGAAACAAGAGGAGATATAAAGAAGACCTGGAAAACACTCTCAGATTCTGGGAACTCACAAACTGAAAAAAACAAGGATGTTGTCCTGACTAAACTGAATGAAACACCACTGCATCCCATTGATAGAGTTAACAAGATAAACGACTTCTCAACCATAGGATCTAATCTCGCCAGTAAAATCGCAGGCACCAACGCCCATGAAAATGATTACTTTGATGGGAATTTCCCAAACTCCTTCTATCTTGCACCTACTGAGCCCACTAAGGGACCCCACAGATGTAAACAACCATAGGCCAATATCAAACTTACCAAAACATACTCGACCCCTGCCAATTTGGCTTCAGAAAAAATAAAAGCACTAATGATGCAATTGTAAAAATGCTAGATCTGGTTTACACAGCACTGGAAAATAAGGAATATCCATTAGGACTTTTTATTGACCTAAGAATCAAAGTTTTTGACACAGTAGATCACGGCATCTTACTCCACAAACTTAACCATTATGGTACAAGAGACCATGTACTTGCATATTTCAAATCCTACCTTACTAATAGGTGTCAGTATGTCAACATTAAAGACAACCTCATCAACACGGCCACTTGATACTGGAGTACCACAGGGAAGTGTCCTTGGTCCCCTGCTCTTTCTCTTATACATCAATGATCTTCCCAACGTATCACAACACCTGAAACGCATTCTCTTTGCTGAAGACACGAATTATGTCATCTCCCACCCAAATCTTGCCACCCTCCACACCATTGTTAACGAGGAGCTACTCAAAATATCTACTTTGATGACAGCCAATAAACGTACACTTAACACTTACAAAACCTTCTATATTATGTTTGGTAACAGAGCAGGTGTTGCACAACTTAACATTAAGATCGACAACACTCTTATTGCCAGACATAATGAGGGAAAATTCCTAGGCCTGCACCTCGACAGCAACCTGAATTTCAGCACCCATATCCAAGACATAACAAAAAAAGTATCCAAAACGGCTGGGATCCTCTCCAAGATAAGTTACTACGTACCACAATCTGCCCTTCTCACACTATACCATTCACTCATTTATCCCTACCTCACCTATGCTATTTGTGCCTGGGGATCAACTGCAGCAATACACCTAAAGCCAATAATAGCCCAAGAAAAAGCTGCAGTAAAAATAATCACGCAATCCAATCCCAGGCAGCACACTCCCTCACCCTTCATAGATCTAAACTTACTCACTGTTCAGAACATTCACACTTACTACTGTGTAACCTACATTTACAGAACCTTAAATTCAAATATTAACTCTGATCTACAACACTTTCTTGATAGTTGTGACAGGACTCACAGGGATAACACCAGGCACAAACATCTCTATGACATTCCCCGTGTCCGGCTAAACCTATACAAAAATTTAATGCACATAAAAGGGCCTAAAATCTGGAAACTCTAGAGCTCCAGACACATTCGTCACTATCAAAAATACCATTAGAAAACATCTTATCTGCCTGACACACCCCACCGTTAGCTAACTACATGAAAACTGCCTATTCTTTTGTATCATACACAGATAAAAAACAACCTAAACCTCCCCTCACTATCTGTGATTCCCCACAATTCGCACCTGCACTCACCCATTTGACTATAAACATAGAAATACATAATACAACTATTACCTAATGAATTTTAACTAGTCATAAGTTTGCTTGTGATACTCCAATATAGAAACTATGTATTGTACCGAAACAAAAGTATTCACATTGCTAAATGTACGAATTGTAATGTAGTTACTTAACCTTATTACCAATATGCTCGATAATCTGTACAAATAAAGTTTTGAATTAATCTTAGTTTGCCCGAAATGCCTAGTCATGCTAGGTGTGACAGTGGCCCTCTTTGTAATTAATATTTTATAATGTAAACCACACAATATCCTATTATATGTAAACCCCACATTATAATCTTTATTGAGAATAAACTTGATTTGATTTGACATAGGTGCTTCTTGACATAGATGAGATCTGATTAAAGGTGTATAGGTGACTGCCTCTTCAAATCCACCATGCACTCTCAACGCATCAAATCTGTCATTCTGCAAATCTCGAATCCTCCCTTTTAACAACTCGATCTCCTCCACGGGATACTGCCCTGCCTGCATGCCTCTCTCATAACAACCTTGCAACCTACCCTCGAAATACTGCTGCAGCCCATACGTCATCCAACCCTGGTACTTTCCCCATCGCACATAAAACTGCCGAATCCTCTCCTTAGCTACCCCATCCCACCACCCCAGCAAGTCACCCACATCCCTATGCTCTCCCCACAAATTCTCCCACATTGTCCCAAAATCTAACCCCGCCTCCTCCACCCCAAGAAGTTCACATTTAACTTCCAATACCCTGGATACCTCTTAGGCAAGCTGGCCCAAGTCAAGTCCGCATAAACAGCTCTATGATCCATGTATACAGCATTGACCATACGCACGCTCATCACCGGCACACTCCTCGTCACATATAACCTATCTAGTCTGGCCGCGTATCCCCGTCTATGAAATGTATGCTCAACCATCAGGTCCCCACCTCCAATAACATCCCTTAACCCCACGCCCAGCAAAAGATCCCTTAGGCTAACCAAAAAACACCCTGCCCCCCATGGCTCCACATCCTTTCTACGTACTACAGAATTCCAATCACCGCCTACGATTGTTACCGAGAGAAGAGATCACAAATAATAAATCAAAACATCACGCACAAACTCATTCTTCACCCATACATCACGCTCCGCCGGCGCATACACACAAACCACTGCCAGTCGCTCACCCCTCCACCATCCATCTACCCAGAGTACCCTACCCTCCTCCCCTCCCTCACATCTAATTACAACAAACGGGCTCGTCTCCCAAATCAGGATTCCAACCCCACCCTTCAAACGTTCTGAATATGCCACAAACACACTCTATATCCAGCCACATTCAAATCCCGACCAACCTTAAAATTATGCTCCTGCATAAACACAATATCTATGGCATAATGCCTCAAAAACCCCTGTGGCCACAAACGCTTCACATCCGCACACATCCCATTTACATTTACAGTCATACACCTGAAACCTTTGTGAAGGGTTTTACATGCTGCCCTGGAACTCCTTTCATAGGGCGCATTACCAGCCTTCCTACTTTTCCACCACGCTCTCCACTGTGAGCGCGATTCTCCCCCGGTCGAACACCTGACCGGACACACCTGTGGCACCTCCACTCACCATGTCAGCCCACGGTTTCTTCCCCGGCCTCTGTGCCGGAGTCAAAACATCATTAGAATCAGAGTGCGTTGCCGCCCTCTTTCGCCGAACACTCTCTGCATCCATGTTCTGGTCGAGAGATGCCTCACAATGTACCTCCGCCACCACCTCGACCACGGTCACCACTCCTGTAGAAGCGGCACCCGCAGTCAGCTGACTACCTCTCCTCTGGTCATTGTGCTCCTCTGGTCCTTCCACCGACTGTACATCATCCCCAGCTTTCCTCGTCTCCAAAAGCCTGTCCGTCAACTGCTCTAAAGCCATATCCTCCGCTCGTTCCTCACCACTCAGCTTGGTCTCCCCTTCCACCAAAGCGGAGACCATAAAGCCTACAGGTATTGATGGGCTCGACCCCACCGTCTGGAACTCTCTCTCCACCTTCTCGCTCCAAGAAGAACTATGGTCATTTACAGGTGTCCCGCTGACAGGCCCCGCCATTGGGTCAGGCCCTCACTCTGTCCCTCTGTCTGCATCCTGTAGTCGCTGCTGCCTCCCACACTGGGCTGCCATATGGTCATAAGCGCTACATAGCCTGCAAGTCTTGCGCTGCCCTGCATAATACACCATCACTTGTGTCCGGAAGTCTTCTAGGATGACGAACGATGGGATAGAATGCCTTAGCATCATCTTCAGGTTGAATGTACCTTCCGACAAGCCGGCGTGCGCCCCATCCGCCCAAGTACCTGCTGTTGCCAGGTGAACAGTACCGTAACGTTCAAAAACGTTCCTTAGGTCTGCCTCATCAGCTTCGAAAGGCACATTACGTACCTTCACCCAGGTGTAGTGTCTCGACACATCAATGAGACGAACTCATATTGCCGAGTTAACGTTCACACAGCCATCTTGATACTTTTCCACCAGGCGTTCATACACTGCCGTCGATCGTAGCTTGGTTTAACAAGGAATTCGTCTTGATCAGCAATGCCATATGTGTCGCGAATAATCATAGGTAGAATCACCTGTGCGGCCTGAGGTGTAACTACACCCCGCACTAAATCAAAGCACACAGTGTTGACACGCCTTCTTGTATTCTGCGCCATCTTGAGAAAATCAAACTAAGCAGGAAGGCCTCTCAACCAGGAGCATGTGCGCAGCACAACCACACGGCCCGAGAGCGATATGGTCACTGGTGCTAACTACATGAAAACTGCCTATTCTCTTGCATCATACACAGATAAAAAACAACCTAAACCTCCCCTCACTATCTGTGATTCCCCACAATTCGCACCTACACTCACCCATTTGACTATAAACATAGAAATATATAATACAACTATTACCTAATGAATCTTAACTAGTCATAAGTTTGCTTGTGATACTCCAATATAGAAACTATGTATTGTACCGAAACAAAAGTATTCACATTGCTAAATGTACGAATTGTAATGCAGTTACTTAACCTTATTACCAACATGCTCGATAATCTGTACCAATAAAGTTTTGAATTTATCTTAGTCTGCCCGAAATGCCTAGTCATGCTAGGTGTGTCATTGGCCCTCTTTGTAATTAATATTTTATAATGTAAACCACACAATATCCTATAATATGTAAACCCCACATTGTAATCTTTATTGAGAATAAACTTGATTTGATTTGACATAGGTGCTTCTTGACATAGATGAGATCTGATTAAAGGTGTATAGGTGACTGAGGTGGACTTTTGAAAAGTTTACTTTTTTGGTGACGTGATTTAGTATGGAGCAGCCGGAGTAGTACGTATTCCCAGAGATCCATTACTTGTGATTTTACATGTCCTTATAACCCCGTCGCTTTATTATAGTCCCGTGCTACATGAACCTTTGCTAATTAAGATCGCCGAATCATTCGTATATCGAATAATCAGTAGGTAAAACTTCCACTCACCCTCAGTGTAACACATTCAGATGAGAAAGGAATGAAGAACTTTATAAATATGAAATGAAAAACGTTAGTTATATCATAACAATGTAGTATGACACCTCTCCTCAATAACTTATAAAAGCCTCATAAATTTAGTAAAAATGGGGCTTCTTGATATGAGGGGCAGCCTGATTAAACCTGTGGTCCTAAAAGTTCAATTTATGCAGCCTATCCTTTACCTTCCGGTAGAAAGAGCAGCACTACTGTGATCCTTGAATCACCCCTCCCAAGTCTCGTACATGGAACCTTCGCTCCATTGAAATATTTGAGTTTGTCCTGCACGTCATTTCAGTTTTTATTTCCTCCATTCTTCCAGAGCAGAACAACTGAGACTTATCTATATTGAACATTTTTTTTCTTTTTTTTTTTACTAATCATGGGAAGCGCTAAACACGTAGGGATTATACAGTGCCTATGGGGGGATGGAAGGTATTCAGACTCAATTTGGGGTATATTGAACATTATATTGTTGTCAGAGGCCCACTAGAAGACTCCAATTATATGCTCTTGAATATTTGCTGTCTTCAAATACAGAGGTGACTAAATATCAAGACAACAGAAGCGGTGGAAAGGTAATGATGTTTGGATCAGTCCATCAGCATTATAAAAAATAGTTTTAATGTGGTCAGTCCCTCAGCCAGGATAAATCTTTACTGTTCAAGTCTTGTCATTATTATAAACCGTTATTATAATGAAACAGCATCGAGTCTTATGAGGTGAAGATAATGTAACATGCCATACCACAGGTGGGGTTAGAACCCGCTATCAGAGAATCATAAAACTCCAGGCCGACGCATTAGCTAGCTACCTGGCCCAGTGGCTAACGCTTCGGTTTGGAGTTTTATGACTCTCTGATCGGGGTTCTAACCCACCCGTGGTATGGTTTGTTTCCAATCGTGTCATTACGATTTCGTGAGTCATGATGTAACTTGGGTTGAAGAACTTGACGAGTTTCATTTTGATAAATTCTATGAAGATGTGGAAAATACTGTATATATTTTCCAGAAATACAGTAGTTATATGTAAATAGATGGCCATACTGTATTTAATAAAAATTATGTTATAAAAAATGGGAAATTCTGTGCCTGCGCAGAAGAGACTCGCCATGTTTGAACTGGACAACACAAACGTTAATGAATAATGGGAAGAATTTTCCTGCTCTAGAGGTAAAATTGGGCTGACACCTCTCAAATATGAGCCAAAATTGTTGGATATGCATTCCTGCATAACTTGAGATATCAGACGACTGGACAAGACAGCTCCAGGAACCTCAGATAAGCTATCTAGATTTGTGTTATAATTCTGGCCAGTATTAATCATAAATTTAGTTAGAATGAGGTTTTCTGAGTATGATACACCTTAATCTACAGTCAAATTGGCGAGTGATATTAAGATATATTCTCCTTCTGGTATGTAAATGTGTGTATATATAACCATTTATTAATTTTAATATACAGTCCACAAATTTATGTATTTACCAGAATTCCTGGTGATGCATATTTCAGTTGTAATTAATAGGTCTAGAGCAACTTGTGGATATGACAGTTGTAGGTATCGAAGGGGGACATTTTTTGCGACCTACATGTCCCAAATTCCTACTTGTCTATGTAACTGATAAATAATAGCTGTCTTTGTTGTTTACTGGTATGTACATTATGAGTTACATACAGATAAATGCAATTTTCCATTTTGATATTTTTTCCCTTTGTGAAACTTGACAGATACCTCAAAGTTATTATGTATTGCATCTTTAAAATGAGTTAGTTGGCTGGTCTGCAACTGCACAATTAATTCTTGTAGACCTAGTCTTATTTCCTCCAGACCAAAATAACCCTTGTGATATTTGTTCGAGAGCTATTCAAGTGTTTTACAGCTTAATTTATTCTGTACCATGGCACTCAATAACCAGTCTGATTACTTCAGATTATATTTATTACTTAAAGTTTTAAGAGTGCTCTCCAGTTTAATTCTAAACTGCTGTAAACCTTTGTAAGTATGATCTGGAGATTTTAAATTAACAATGATATTCACTAGATCCAACCTACTTTGTTCTATAAGTGACCTTCAACAAGTCAACTGCTTCCTTGTAAGAATCATCTACATTGGGAAAGGCTTGTATGAGTATGTGAGCATCTCCTCTTACCTGTCCTTTGAGGTAAAATAATTTAGTTACACAGGCTAGGTCACTCCTGTCATGCACAGCTGCTTTAAAATTTGACCAAAACTCCTCCCAATTTTCTCCAGGATTAAATACAGGTAAACATAATTCTGGGAGTTTTGGCAAAGACATCTTATTTGTTGGAGCAGACTGATTAACTGCCTGTTTTACACATTTTAATTTATTCAAGGCCTGACTTTTACAAGAATCTTTTCCTCTAATTCATAATACTGATTAATCATAAGATCTACTTGAGTCTCATCTACACAGTTTACTAATAAATCTCCTTCATATTTGTTGTAATATAATTTGTATGAATCATATATATTCCCCAAAGCATCGAAATACAATTTTAAACCATCAGTATTCACAGTTTCTTGATTCATTAATTCCAAACATTTATTATATGCCTTGGTTACATGACCCTTTCTAGCCTGCAGTGATGGTTTCTTTGCTCTATATTCCATATGTTTGTCTTCTATATTAATTTCCTCATTTTCAGCCATGATGCAATGTATTAAATTCAACTTAATTAATAACACTGATTACAACTTACAACACTGATACAACTTGCCTTTGAATAAATCCTAGCTACACTTGAGCTTTGCAATTACATGTAAGAAAATTGTAATATAAATTTTAAATACACATTAATAATGTTAGCTACACTTGAGCTTAGTAATTACACACGTAAGAAAATTATATAAATTTTAAATGTACATTAATACTGTTAGCTATACTTGAGCTTAGTAATTACACATGTAAGAAAATTATATAAATTTTAAATGTACATTAACACAAACCTTTAGCCAGGCATGGCTCATCAAAATTAATATTATACAAATTAATATAAATCCTTGCCAGAATTTGGCATAGCAAAATTAATATTATACACAAAAATATAATTAGCAACACTTGGCTTATCCAAATTAATATAGTAATAATTATAATCCACTATACATTAAGTAAATTTGTTGACTTAACATCCACCTCCTTCTGTCATTTCACATATAATTATTAAGTAGTTAACTAATTAATGGCTTCACTAATTACCTCCGGTTCAAGAAGGACCAACAGGCAAATTAAATGTGGAAAATTACATTTATCTGAATGTATCATTATGTACATAACAGTAAATGAACAAAGATAATTATTATTTATCAGTTAGACAAGTAGGAATTTCAGACACCTAGGTCGCAAAAAATGTCCCCCTTCGATACCTACCACTGTCATATCCACAAGTTGCTCTGGACCTATTAATTACAAATGATATATGTATCACCAAGAATTCTGGTAAATATATAAATTTGTGGACTGTATATTAAATTAATAAAGGATTATATATATATACACATATACATAACAGAAGGAGAATATCTTAATATCACTCACCAATTTGACTGGAGATTAATGTGTATCATACTCAGAAAACCTCACTGTCTATACATGAAATAACACTGGCCAGAGTTAAACATAACAGACTTATCTGAGGCTCCTGGAGCTGTCTTGTCCAGTCGCCTGACATCCCAAGTTATGCAGGAATGCATATCCAACAATTTCGCCTCCTATTTGAGAGGTGTCAACCCAATTTTACCTCTAGAGCACGAAAATTCTTCACATTATTAACTAACGTCTGTTACTCCATTCAAACAACAATGGCGAGACTCCTCTGCGCCGGTGCAGGGTTTCCCATTTTCGATAACATGATTTTTACTGTATACAATATAGGCCATCTATTTACCTATAAATTACCGTATTTCCGGAAAATATACAGTATTTTCCACAATAATATTAATACCAATATTGTTGGTAAATTACAAGATTATTGAGTTGACTGTATGGTGGTTTGTGACTTCAAAAGAGAGGAAGGAGGGGGGGGGGGATCTGTTGAGCATACAACATTTTACAAAAATACATGTATACACATATTTTTTAATGGACCCTCATCATTTAATTACTGAATCATAATTATTATTTTTTGGAAACACACCCTAACGCTACCACTTCAGCTAGAATCTAAGATGGCTACTGCGAAACTACTGTACATCAGGAAACACTTATTCTGTGTCCTGACAAACTTTACCTGGTATGATGGATTATGACGGATTTTTATTAAATATCTTTTTCTAAGTAAATCGTGAAAGGATGAGCTCTCATAAGTATATATTTGTGTACATGATACTGAATGGGAATTGTCTTTTATCGTACATGATAAAACTTACCATTATAGAATATAGTGTATTTATAAGATCATGTATACCATAGTAATTGAAATATCCAAACATACTAAAGAAAGATTTTGATCTTTTCTGCTATTTCTTGTCAATGAACTCTGTTAGTTTAATAGTAATGACATACAATGACTATATAAATGTTAATTAGGTCTTCAATTCATTGAAGGAGTGATGACGTGCACACTCTTCAATCTACTGTTGTTATCCCTGGTGCTGGGAGTGCTAGGCCAGAGTCAGCCGAGTGGTCAGCCGCAGCCAACCTCTAACATCACTGATGTCAAACCTCCGGCTGAGAATATCACAGGAGCGCTTAATGAGCTGAAAGGAATTCTGACAAGAATGGAGTCAATACTGACCAACACTTCAGAGAACACCAGGAGGTTGGCGACCGCTGTCTTACATAACTTCAACTGCACTGAAAGTAACTATTTCATCTTATTATTATAGGTATAACTTTCTTAATTTTGCTTTAATAACCACATAAATTCATGAAAACGCTGACATGTCAATACTTTTATACAGTTACCTTAATGATATATTTAATTTAATTAATTATATATTTAATTTAATTAATTTAATAATTAATTTTGTTCTTTAATAACAGATTTCAGGCGGGACGTCTATTATTATTTTAAATAGTGATTCGTAAATTATGTTTTTACCTTAACTACTTTTTGGGCAATAAGTAATGTCCTCAGTTCTAGTCTTAGGATTACAATAGTTACAGTACAAAAACGTCTATGCTATATTTATTTTTCTGACCTGTAAACCTTCTACTCACACAATAATAATAATAATAATAATAATAATAATAATAATAATAATAATAATAATAATAATAATAATAATAATAATAATATCTTTATTTCTACAAGTACATGTACAAGATATACAAGCCTAGCTGACATCAGCTGATATGTAGCTGACATGTAGCTGACTGTAAACAACAAATGGAACAAACAGTATTAAAATAATAATATATAAAATCCATATATATCATCCTACAGTATATATACCAACATTCAAAACAAAATTCTTTTTTTTATAATAAGCTTATCCTAGCGAACCTACCCAGAAGACCTGTTCAAACACTGGAAACTAACTACTTTTAGTGGTCATTTCAACTAGCTAGCTAGGAGAGTTGCCAAGTATGCCAGGAATTGTAAATGACTACCATGAAAATCTATGTAGTCTGCAGGACGAGTAACAGGCGAACTCATCCTTGGATTGCATGCAATCTGTGGTAAATGGTCCCATGGGTCAAGTAAGAACTTTAAACCAGCAAGCACTATTGATATAAAATCAGGAGAATGTCTTTAGGTCTCCCAAACGAGATACACCTGTTGGAGAAAATTAAGTCTACAATAAAAGACAAGAACGCCAATAAAATTTCCTTCTTAGAAAACATGACAGCCTTGTATAACAGCTGGAAAAATATAACATGTGGGTTGGATGAGGCTGTCTTAAAGGGCAGTGCATCCAGAGGGTGCTGGCATTGTCCTGAAGGAGAGTGCACCAGATGAAGTTGGTATTGTCCTGGAGTATAATGCACCAGAAGGGGATGGTGTTGTCCTAGAGGATAGTGCAAATGGAGACAGTGGCCCTGGTGATGAAACAAGTAAAGACAATGTTATACAATTTCCAGTGATACAAAATAGCAATACTACTGGAGATGGAATAAAAGGGGAAGATGCTTTGGGAAATAGTGTTAACACATTATTAGTAAAAAGTGATGGAACCACTGATGTCCATGCAGGGGCTGCAGGCATCGGGGAAACAGAAAAAATGGACCACCAGTAGGAAATGCAGCCACAAAATATCGTGGCAAACAAAAATTCAATCTATGCAATTCTATGCCTTGGGAATCTGAAGGGATTGTTTATCTGGAAAAATAAGTGGGACATGCACTTTTGACTATCACAAAAAATGCCGAAACCACATGACAACAGGATGGAGCAACTCTTCTTGTAGTTTATTTCACCCCAAAATGTGTCACTTGTCAGCCCATGAAAGACAATGCTACAACATATACTGTCAGGCACATCATCGAAAGGGGACAAGAAGATCACCCAGACTGTGGGAAACAAAAGAGAGAAGCCAAAACCTCTCCAAAGAAGGAAATTTTTTAGTGTCAGAAAGGAAGCAAGACTGGCAAGAAGTGACAGAAATCCTACACCAAAATTCTGGAGTGGAAGGGTAGTCATTGGCCTCCACTCCAGAACACTAGATATTAATGCTCAGCAAACTAACACCCCCTTAAATTCCATCAATATGACGACATCTTTGCAAACATACAGGGTCTGAAGCCACCAACAAACAACAAAATACCTTATATCATGGGACTGCCCACGGAGTCAAATGCAATGTTTTCAGTTTTCACAGAGACCCATATAAAAAGATAATTTTGACAACGAAATATGGATCTCAGGTCATAACCTATTCAGATGTGACAGACTAAATAGGCAGAAAGGGGGATGGGATTGGCCTGTACGTCACAGAGTCACTCATTTGCTCAGAATTACTAAACACCTCATATGACGTAGTTGAAGTTTTGGCAGTAAAGGTCGAAAACCAAAACTTGTCATTGTGGTTGTATAGGAGCCTCTGGATGCAACTTCCCAGCAATTCCAGAACAGCTTTTAAAAATTGACAACTGTCTGGAAAATTTCCAAACTCATTCCCCAAGCATCTTGCTACTGGGGAATTTCAACTTGAGACACTTAAAATAGAGGAGTGTAGCAAATAATGTTTTAGCAGAGATCACCCCAAGAGGCAGCTCAGATGAAAATTCACACACACACGAGCTATTAAATCTCTGCACCAAATTCATCTTAATTAAACCAGCAAATAATAGAGCCTGCAAGACTGGAAAATACACTGGACGACGATCTGATACGTAATATAACGCTCAGATCACAGCTTAATAGAGGTACAGACATGTATGGACAGGGTTCCAGACCAGCAAAATATGATCAGTTATAAGGGTGCCTTCACAAAATTCAACTTCAATGACAAAAACTTATCATGGGAACAAGTCAACCATGTCCTAAATAAAACAAGCTTGGAAGATATCCTAATCATCATGGATCCGAACTTTTGTCTAGAAAAAATGAACTCTGTGGCACTTGAGGTCTGCTCAAGGCACATTCCATTAAGAAAAAGAAAGAGAAGATGTAAACTAGAAAGAGAGAGAGGCTCCCTATGCAGGCGATGGCGAAGAATCACAGGGTTGCTGAGAGGGGCCAATATATCTTAAATACAAAGGGAGGCACTGGTCAGAGAAATAGCAAATAATGAACTTTAGCTTAAGGAATCTTACTGGATACAAGAATCACAGGATGAACTTAAAGCCATCAATGAAATTGAAAGAAACCCAAAATACGTCTTCTCTTATGCCAAATCTAAGGAGAAAACAGCATCCAGTAGACGAGATGGGACCTACACAGATGACAGTAAAGAAATGAGTGAGATACTAAACTCCCAATATGACTCAGTGCTCAGTGAGTCGTTAACCAGTCTCATGGTCGACAATGTAAATGAATTTTTTATGACCAAGACTCAAAATTTGATCACTTCAAAAATCTATGATATTATTCTCACACCATAATAATTTGAAAAGGCAATTATTGACATGCCCATGCACTCTGCCCCAGGCCCAGACTCGTGGAACTCTGTGTTCATCAAGAAGTGCGTGAAGCCCTTGTCACATGCCTTGAGCATTCTATAGAGAGGGAGCATGGGCAAAGGAGTCATTCCACAAGAGTGACAGTAAAGCAATTGCAAAGAACTACAGACCGATAGCATTAACATCCCATATAAATTTTTTTGAAAGGGTTCTAAGAAGCAAGATCGCCAACTACCTAGAGACCCATCAGTCACACAACCCAGGGCAACACGGGTTTAGAGCAGGTCGCCCCTGTCTGTCCCAGCTACTGGACCACTATGACAAAGTACTGGATGCTTTGGAGGATAAACAAAATGCAGATGTAGTGTACACAGACTTTGCAAAAGCCCCCAACAAGTGCGACCATGGTGTAACAGTGCACAAAATGCATAACAAAAGAATTGCCACGACAGTGGCCGCCATCGACGACACTGCAAGACTCCAGGGACACATCAACTAAATCTTTAAATGTGATGCAGAAAACAACATGAAGTTCAATGAAGAGAAATTTCAACTAATCAGATATGGAAAACTTGAGGAAATTCAAACTTTATCAGGGTATGAAAAAAATCTAATCACACAACAGAGCGAAAAATTAATAAAAAGGACCTGGGAGAGAAAATGTCAGAGGATCTCACCTTCAGAGACCACAAGAATGTATCTACCTCATCTGCTAGAAAAATGAGAGCATGGAAAATGAGAACCTTGAAAACTAGGGACGCCAAGCCCATGATGATTCTCTTCAAATTCCTTGTCTCTCTAGGCTGGAATACTGCTGTACACTAACTGCTCTCTTCAAGTCACTCTACAGAGACCTTTCACGGCACATATAAGTGCGATGAAGCACCTAAATTACTAGGAACGGTAGAAGTCCCTTGATTAGTATTTCCTGGAACGCAGGCGAGAAAGACACATGAAAATCACTCCCTACGAAAACAAAAGACTTGGCAGGAGATGCAACATTCCCCCAATGAAAAGCAGGGGCGCTACGAGTACACTGAGAGACATCACAATAAGTGTCAGGGACCCAAGACTGTTCAACTGCCTCACAGCATACATAAGGGGGATTACCAATAGATCCGTCTGTCTTCAAGAAGGCGCTGGACAGGCACCTAAAGTCAGTACCTGACCAGCCGTGCTATGGTTTGTCGGTTTTCGTGCAGCCAATAGTAACACCCTGGTTGATCAGACTCTGATCGACCACGAGGCCTGGTCTCACACTGGGCCACTGGGGCGTTGACCCCCGAAACCCTCTCCAGGTATGTCGGCCTTAAAATTATCGATTCAATGGACCAGTGGTGAGGGAAGTGACCTGCTAGTCTTATGGCAGATACACAAATAACCCGCACATAGAAGAGAGGAGCTTACGACCACGTTTCGGTCCGACTTGGACCATTTACAATGTCACACTAACCAGAACGAACGAACGAACGAACGAACGAACGAACGAAAGTTCAGGTAAGATCCCAAAAGGGATGAGCGGGGAAGACGGGACAGACGAAGAATAGTGCTGGAGAGGAGTGTTCTTAGTCGTAGAAATAGAGCCAGGGTTTAACCCAGCAGCGAAGGCGATCGTGGGACAGATACTGAGAAGAGAAATTCAGGCTCTTCAGTTGGGACTCGGTGGGGTGAGCGGGGAGGAAGGGACATGCGACGTTTAGAGCTAGAGAGGAGTGTAGAACTGAGCTATGTCTTAACCCAAAAGCTAAGGCGAATGTGGGTCAGAGAACGGCACCTGTCAGAGAAGGTACCTGTCAGAGGATTCAAGGTTATTTGTAAATAGGGTTAGGAGCAGGATCATGCAAGGAGTAGAAAAGGTTGTGTTGGTTTGTGGGTCTGCGAATGTCTTCGTCAAGGAGAGAGGTCCAGTAGTCATGTCGTGTCTCAAGTTTGTCTGTTTGTCTGTCACTGAGCGCCTTCCAGTACAGATTCAGCGCAGGGATGTCTAATTGGGCATCGGAGAGAACTCGCTTGTGGCGAAGTCCTCCCATCTGACATCGAAGTCACTCCCACGCAGCGCCTTGTTCTGGACACGCTGCAGTTAAGTAATTTTGTTTTTGCTGCAAGAGAGATGGCTAGAGGAGAGTAAAGTTATTCAGAGACATATTAGAGATTTGCAGAGGTTAGTTTTGGTGCGTTGAGAGGCAAGTTTCAGTTTGTAGGAGCCCGCCAAAGTGCCTTACTAGCTATTGCCAAGCCTTGAGTGAATATGTCCGTGAAACGAAGTAGGTAGTCAAGATTAAACCGCCAAGACAGTGACAGATTGTGTGATGTGGATGTAAGTGGCGGGGTGTCTGCTGTTCGAGCTCGACAGGTAATGGATGATCACGTTTTCCTGGTAGTTAAAAATACGTAAATGCTGGATTTAGCTGCATTGGTTTTGATCCTCCATTTTTGTTCCCAGATGGCTATCCAGTCGACCACATTTTGTGTTTTGTGTGTGAGTGTTATCTATATTAGCATGAGTGATAAGTTGTTAATGTCGTAGTCTGCATAGGCTAGTGAGAGGAGTTGTGTTATACAGGATGTTGGAGATGTCGTTAGTGATACAATGAAGAAGGTAGGGAGAGGACAGATCCCTGGGGTACTCCGGCATTCATGTGAAGTAGTCAGAGTAACATCACTTGGAATGTGAGTTCTCATGTAGCGCCGTCAGGAAGGTTGCAGATGATTTATACGAGTCTTGATGAGGCATGTTAAAGTAGTGCAGAGCTTGTACTTGAGCCCTTCGTGCCAGACATTGTCCAAAAGCTTTTCAACGTCCTTTAGCAACCAGGGCTGTCCTGTTTCTTTTTTTTGGTGTTTATATGGTGTAGTTGAGATATTTAATGTGCATCCTGTGTTGGACTGTGTGTCTGAATCCAAACTGGCCATCACAAAGTAGAGAAATGTGTTCCAGGTATCTGCGAAGGCGATGATTGCATGAGTTTTTTTAAAAGAGTTTCCTAAAGGTTTCGAGGAGGCGATAGGGCGATAGTTTCTAGGGTCCAGAGTGGTCTTTGTAATTTAGTTTTAGGAAGGAGATGATAAGTAGCATCATTAAAGACAGGGAAGGAAAGTACCAGAGGCAGGGAGGCATATGAGGAGGTTTTGTGTAGCAGTTAATGATAGAGTCAGGAAGGTGTTTTCAGGATAATCATGGTTAGGCAGAGGTACCAGGGGCCTTGGGAGGAAGGTGTCTGATGAAGAGTTTTAACGTCCAGTATGGAGAAAGGAGTGTCAAGTTTCTTGGAAGAGAAAGAGAGTCCTAGATGGATGTGGCTGTCCTGGTGTTGTTTCGTGTGGGTGCGTAGTGTTTCCAGTGTTCTATGTTCTGTAATGTGTTTGGATAGCGTTAGGGTGGGCGTGCGGTTGAGGGTGAAGATGTGTTTTGTAGCAGATGTGTTTGAAGATGTTAAAGCAGCCGTGAATCTGAGATGTGTGTGTTAGATGTGGGTGTATGTGTTTGAATTTGTTTGTGGGAGTGGTACTTCTGATTTTTTTGTATAAAGTTCCAGAAAGCTTGTTGTTTTTAATACGCTGTTTGTCTACTGTATTATGAGCTGGGACCAGTGATTTGTTGTGGTCTTGGTCTAGACTGTATAGAATGTTGTTTTCTGAGGTAAGTGAGATCTAATCGAATTGATTTAAATCTGTTGTGTTGTAGAGGAAGCGTTGTAGTAGCCAGTATAATTAGGTCTTCTTGTTCTGATTGAGGATTTGAAGGAATAACGAGTGGTGTGGGTTTCTTTGATATTGTAGCGGTGTTGGTTGCTTGTGTAATGGTGTCCTTGATGAAAGAGCAAGTCTTGAGTGTCAGTGTCAGAGATGGGTCTGTCGTTCTAGTCTTAAGTTGAGGTTAGTAATTACTAAGTGTTTGTTTGAAGGCATCCCAGTCAGCGTTTTCTTGTAGGAGAAGGAAGAGTTGTGGCCGAGATGAAGGATAGGGTTGGAGAGATGTGCAAGATGACTGGGATGCCGTTCAGAGCCTGAAATAGGCCTGGTGAGGAATTAGTGTGAAAAGAGAGAGCTGGCTTTCGGTTCTGCCAGTAATGATGTCCTAGGTTTGCCATGGCCAGTGGTGGTTGTAGAAGTGTGTTGAAGTCTGGGCCCAAGATGACTTATGTGTTTAGGTTTGTGAAGTTGAGTAATTGCTGACCAAGCTGGTTGTTACTGTGAGATGGAAACAGGCTGTGTGTTTGGCATTCATGTCAGCTAGTAGGTATCAGTTGGTGTGTTGGTGTGTTGAATGACTAAGGAAAGGTACGTGTAATGTTGAGAATATATTTGGGCGAGCATAGGTGGTGAAAAGATAAAGGGGCCATGTGGTGTGTATTCCTGATCACAAGACAGTGTTTGGTGTATAAAAGGGATTGGGAGAAATTCCGTGTTTTATGTTGGAATTTACGAGGATGACAACCCCATCAGGGGATACATAGGGGGACTGTAGGCAGTATAACCATTAATGTTGGATATGTTGAGAGGGCTTTGAGGAGCAGGTACTGTTTAGAGCCAAACTCTCTACGCCTGGGAACTGTCTTCTGTCCTCTTCCTTCCCCTACATTCCCTCCTTTCTAATCTCAACAATTCCCTCCGTCCCTTAGACATCAAGCTTACTTTGTTCCGCCAGACTAACGACTCATCGCACTAAACTCGTTCATAAATACCTCTTCCTCCTTCACAGACTGTTCCTGGCGTCTACTCTATTTCTTGCTCCTCATCCTTTCCTCTTCAATACTTTTGGAGAAACTGGCCGATCTCTTTCAGACAGCCTATAGGGAGCACAAAAATAGTGTTAGCTTGCCGACACTAACAATGCTCTGTTCTGTCCACGTCAGAGATCACAGCCATCCTATTGACGGTCTTCTGCTAAAACTGTCTTCCCTACTTCCAACCTTTAGGCAGTCCGCCATCTAGTTGAATCCTGTTTCAGTACACAACTTTCTTGCATAATCTTAGTCCTGGCTCGTCGCTGTAGATCCTTCCTCTCCCACTACATTGTAAAATGCCCCAACTTCAGACACCCGTGACTTACCTATTCCTCAATTTTTTCTATTCTCCCTCTTCCCCTTTCCTCTTCCTTTTTTGTCTTCTTTCCTTCTGTCTCGTGTTTCTGATCCTTCATTAGATATTATCATCACTTCCCCATCCCGCCCACTACTACTACCAGACCACTCCCTCTTCTCCTGCTTATATAGCCTCCTGCTCACACTTCTGGTTATTGTACATTGTAAATGGTCCAAGTTCGACCGAAACGTCGTGTCCGTAACTCCTCTCTTCTACGTGCGGGTTTTTTGTGTATCCGTTCCAGTCACGGTAATTGGTTGGCGGCCTTTTTTTGTTTACTTATGGTGCAAGACTTTCCCGAGGGACCCGACATGTGACTATTCCTTGATGTCACCTTTTAGTGTAATGACCCGTTACTGTAACTGAAAATTAAACACATGAGTCCACTAACTGTACTTCTCCCTACAGCACCACATCCTTTTACTGCACCACTCTCAACTACTGCACCACTCCTTACTGCAGCATCCACTACTGCAGAGCACTCCAATACTGATACTGTCATGTCACTCCACTACTGCAGCATACTTCCACAACTGCAGACCACTCCACTACTGCAACACTCCACTACTGCAGCACTCCACTACTGCAGCACTCCACTACTGCATGCACTCCACTACTGCCGCACTCCACTACTGCGCCCAGCCACTCACCTGCCACTACTGCAGCACTCCACTACTGCACCTCTCCAGTATTGAACCAGTCCACTACTGCAGCACTCCACAACTACACTACTGCATCACTCTAAAGCTTCAGCACTCCACTACTGCATCACTCCACTACTGCAGCATCTTTCACTACTGCAAGAAACTCACTACTGCAGCACTCCCTACGCAGGCTCTCCACTACTGCAGCACTCCACTACTGCAGCACTTCACTACTGCAGAACTCCACTACTGCAGCACTCCACTACCCCAGCACTCCACTACTGCAAGTCAATTTTGTCCACTACTGCAGCTACTTTCACTACTGCGCACTCCCACTACTGCAGCACTCCCACTACTCAGCACTCCACGTAACTGCAGCACTCCCACTACTGCAGCACTCCACTACTGCAGGGGGCACTCCACAACTGCAGCGCTTCCACTAACTGCAGCACTCCACTACTGCAGAACTTCCACTACTGCAGCACTCCACTACTGCAGCACTCCACTACTTACTCCAGCAACTCCACAACTGCAAGCACTCCACTACTGCAGCACTCCACTACTGCAGCACTCCACTACTGCAGCACTCCACTACTGCAGCACTCCACTACTGCAGCACTCCACTACTGCAGCACTCCACTACTACAACCACCTCCACTTCTGCAGCACCCACATTACTGCAGCACTCCACTACTGCAGCACTCCACTACTGCAGCACTCCACTACTGCAGCACTCCACTACTGCAGCACTCCACTACTGCAGCACTCCACTACTGCAGCACTCCACTACTGCAGCACTCCACTACTCCAGCACTCCACTACTGGCAGCACTCCACTAACTGCTCCACTAAGACACACGCAAGCACTCCACTACTGCAAACCACATCCACTACTGCAGCACCTTCCACTACTGCAGCACTCCACTACTTGCAGCGCTCCACAACAGCAGCACATCCCAACTACTGCAGCCTCCACACTGCACCACTCCACTACTGCAGCACTACCACTAACTGCAGGGCAGCACTCCACTACCTGCAGCACTCCATCTACTGCAGTACCTAACACCTCCACTACTGCAGCGCTCCCACTACTGCAGCACTCCACTACTGCAGCACTCCACTAGTGAGCAGCACTCCACTACTGCAAGCACCCAACTGACAGCACTAACCACTACTGCAGGCTCCACAACTGCAGCACTCACACTACTGCAGCACACCACTACTGCCCGCACTCCACTAACTGCAGCACTCCACTCCTGCAACCAGCTGCCACTACTGAGCACTCCCTAACTGCATCACTCCACTACAGCGCGCAAGCGCTCCACACTGCAGCACTCCACTACTGGCCGCACTCCACAACTTGCAGCACTCCACAACTGCAGCACTCCACTACTGCATAGCACTCCACTCACCGCAGCAACTCCACTACTAGCATCACTCCACTACTGCAGCGCACCACTACTGCAGCACTCCCACTACTGCTCACTCCACTACTGCAGTACTCCACTACTGCAGCACTCCAAACCTCTCAGGCACTCCACTACTGCAAGCACGTCACACTGCAGCACTCCACTACTCCAGCACTCCACTACTCCAGCAACTCCACTACTGCATCACTCCACTACTGCATGAAACTTCCACTACTGCAGAAACTCCACTACTGCCAGAACTCCACTACTGCAGAACTCCACTACACCAGCTACTTCCCAGTTACTACTGCAAGCACTCTACTACTGCAGCCACTTAACTACTGACAGACACACCACTACTGCAGCACCCACTACTCCAGCACTCCACTACTGGCAGCACTCCACTACTGCAGGCACTTTCCACTACTGCAACCACTCCATCTACTCCAGCACCCACTACAACCAGCACTCCACTACTGCAGACTCCACTACTCCAGCACTCCACTACTGCATACATCCACTAACTGCAGCACTTCCACTACTGCAGCATACTTTAGCCACTACTCCAGCACGCCACTACACAGCACTCTCACTAACTGCAGCACTCCACTACTGCACCACTCCACTACTCCAGCCCTCCACTACTGCGAACATCCACTACTTGCAGAAACTTCCACTACGCATCACTCCACTACTGCAGCACTCCATCTACTGACAGCACCTCCCAATACACCAGCACTCCACTAACTGCAGCACTCC
This sequence comes from Cherax quadricarinatus, assembly GCF_026875155.1. Classification (NCBI taxonomy): domain Eukaryota; kingdom Metazoa; phylum Arthropoda; class Malacostraca; order Decapoda; family Parastacidae; genus Cherax; species Cherax quadricarinatus. The sequence goes on from NC_069403.1 coordinate 18,659,792, forward strand.
ACTACTCCAGCACTCCACTACACCAAAGCACTTCCACTACTTGCATAGGCACTCACACTACTGACACACTCCAACTACACCAGCACTCCCACTACTGTGCAGAACTCCACTACAGCCAGCGACTCCACTAACGCAGAACTCCACTACTTCCAGCACTCCACTACTGCAGAACTCCACTACAACTCAGCACTCCACTGACTGCAGAACTCCACAACTCTCCAGCACTCCATCCACTACTGCAGCATCTCCACTATACTCATAGCACACCACTACTGCAGGCACTCCACTACTGCAGTCACCCACTACATGCAGAACTCCACTACTGGCACCACAACACTACTGCACCACTACTGCGCCACTGCAAGGCGACTCCATCTACTGCACACACTACACAACTGCACCACTACCCTACAGCACCACTACACTACAGCAGCCTACTCCACTACTGCACACTACACGAACTTGAGCACCACTACACTACTGCAGCCACTACACTACTGCACCACTACACTACTGCAACACACAACACTACTGCAGGAGCACACCACTACTTGCAAGTTGCCCACTACTCTACTGCAGCACTCCACTACTGGCGCACCACTACACTACTGCACCACTACACTACTGCACCACTACACTCTGCAGAGCTAGTCCACTACTGCACGCACTACACTACTGGCTGCAGCCACTACGACTACAGCAACCACTACACTACTTGCACCACTACACAACTGCATAAGCCACTACACTAACCTGCACCACGACACTACTGTGCACCACCACTACACGTACTTGCAGCACTCCACTACTGCACCAACTATCACTACTCACCCCTACACTACTGCAGCACTCCACTACTCGACAAACCACAAGCACTACTGCGCTAGCACTCCACTACTGCAGCAGTACGTCCACAACGAGCAGCACTGCCAACTACCGCAGCACTCCCTACTGCAGCACTCCACTATACTGCAGCACACTCCATTTACTACTGCACCACTACACTACTCGCAGCCACTCCACTACACTCACCACTACACTACTGCATCAACTCCACTACTGCATCACTCCCACATCTACACTCTACACTACTGCAGCACTCCACTACTGCAGCACTCCACATACTGTATGCATCACACATCCACTAACTGCAGCACTCCACAACGGCAGCACTCCAACTACGCATCACTCCAATACTGCAGCACTCCACTACTGGCAGCCACTACAACTACTGCAGAGCACTCCACTACTGCACCACTCCACTACTGCAGCACTCTCAGCAGCAGCACCCTACACTACTGCAGCATCCACTAATGCAGCCACTCCACTACTCTGAAGCACCCATCTAACTGCACCACCCTCCACTTACACATCACTCCAACTACTGCACCACTACACTACTGGCAGCACTCACTACTGTCAGCACTCCACTACTGCAGCACTCCACTACTGCAGCACTCCAGCTACTGCAGTCCACACACTACTGCACCACATACCTCACTGACAGCACTCGCACTACTGCACCACTACCAACGACTGACAGCACTCCACTACTGCACCACTACACTACTGCAGCACTCCACTACTGCAGCACTCCCACGTACTGCAGCACTCCCACTACTGAGCACTCCCACTACTGGCAGCACTCCACAACTTCACCTACTACACTACTGCAGCACTCCACTACAGCACCACTCACTACTGCAGCAACATCCACTACTGTGGCAGCACTCGCACTACTGCAGCTCTCCACTACTGCATCAACTCCACACGCAGCGCCCACTACTGCAGTCACTCCACAACTGTTGCAGCACTCCACAACAGCATCACTCCACAAACTGCAGCACTTCTCACTATGCAGCACTCCACTACTGCAGCACACTCCACTACCTGCAGTGCGCTCCACTACAGCCACACTCCACTACTGAGCACTCCACTCTACTGCAGCCTCCACGACTGCAGCACTCCACAACCTGCAGCACCTCCACTACTGCAGAGCACTCCACTACTGCAACACTCCACCTACTGCAGCAACTCCACCTACTGCCAACAACTACAGCTACAGCAGCACTCCACATCTACACCACTACACTACTGCAGCACTCCACTACTGCACCACTACACACTGCACCACTACACTACTGACTGCACCACTACACAACTGCAGCCCTCCACTACAGCACCCCTACACTACTGGCGGACACTCCACATCTAACACCACTACACTACTGCAGCACTCACTTACTGCACCACTACACTACTGCACCCACTACACTACTGCAACCACTACAATACTGCACCACTACACTACTGCGCACCACTACACTACTGCAACCAGCTACACTACCTGCACCACTACACTACTTAGCACTTTCCTACTGCGCCAACTGACACTACTGGCCAACCACTACACTACTGCAGCACCACTAAACTACTGCACCACCTACACTACTGCACCACTACAACTACTGCACCACTATACACTGCTGCAACATACACTACTGCAGCACTCTCCACCTACTGGCACCACTACACACTGCAACCACTACATCACTGCACCACCTATATCTAATGCACCACTACACTACTGCACCATCTCCACTACAGCACCACTATACTACTGGCAAAACTACTCTACCTGCATCACTACCCTACTGGCAAGCCACAACTCTACTGCACCACTACACTATGCACCACTAACACTACTGCACACTACACTACTGCAACCACTACACTACTCAGCACTCCACTACTGCAGGGCCACTACACACTAACAGCACTCACTATTTCACTTGTATTCATATGCTGCACCTGTAAACGTCTGCAACTTGTTTCCCGTTTACACACTCTCTGTTACTGCACTTTTATATCTCTAGCACCTTGTCTACTGACTGCACGTTTTCTCTCCTGCGAGCTCCTGTGGTGTTTACCCTGCGACTGTGGTTTTACCCTGTCGACTGTGGTGTTACACCTGCGACGTGGGTGTTACCCCTGCTCCTGTGGTGTTACCCTGCCCTGCGACTGTGGTGTTACCCTGCGCACTGTGGTGTTACCTGCGACTGTGGTGTTAACCGCTGCGACGTGGTGTTACCCTGTCCCGACAGTGGTTTTAACCCTGCGAACTGTGTGTTACCCTGCGATGGGGGGTGGGGGGTCGGGGATCCCTGCGACTGTGTTCTTTACCCTGCGACTGTGTGTTACCCTGCGACTGTGGTGTTACCCTGCGACTGTGGTGTGTTACCCTGCGACTGTGGTGTTTACCCTGCGACTTGCCTCACTGCTACAACACTGTTGTTCATAAATGTTATTCTTGCAATGTGCTGCTGTGAGTGAATTGGTTTTTCACTAAATTCACCTCTTGTATTTCATGATTATCTGCTGAAATCTCATAATGCATAATACGCCCAGAACTGATGTCCTTGAACCTCATTGAAAATTTGCTGATTTGATTACCAGGAAGATCGCCGAAAATTTGAGCCTAGCAAAGTCAACTGTTCGTCGAATTCAGAGAGATGACGACACTGGTGATTGTGAAGCGCTGCGACGGAGAAAATGTGGAAGAAAATCCAAGACAGCACGTCATGATGACAATCTTATCATAAGAAATTGAAAGATCCCAAGAAAACCAGCAAAGATCTACAGAGCGATTTGGCTTAAGCTGGTGCTAATGGTGATTCTTCAATAGTTTGACGAGACTACTTAAAGTTGGCAGAACTGCCAGAAAGACGGTAAAGAAACAATTATTTACTGCTGCTTTGAAGAAAAAATGGCATCAGTGGGCACTATCAGATGTGGTACATTTTGAAGTACATGGGTACAGATTAGTGGTAGCGAGACGGAGCAAAGGCAAACCTCTTCGGAATGGACACATTTAACAAGCGATAAAACACTGTTGAGGGAACGATCAACAGCGACAAATACAAGGCAGTCCTAGCAACTCATTTGTATTTTCCAGCAGAATCTTGCTCCATGACACACTTCCAGAAAAATGATGACATTCATCGAAGAGAGTGGGCTAAGTGTTCTAAATTGGCCTGGAAACTCTCCTGACCTCAACCCAACTGAAAATCTATGGGTAATAACCAAACGCAGGATCGCAAAACAGGATTGTTCAACTATGGAGAAGCTAATTGCTTTTGAACCATTCCATAATTGCTTCTGTTATTAGGACTTGGTACCAAGAGCAAGAACTTACCAAAAAGTGTTCAGCATTGGTCGATTCCATACCAGAAAGTTTATAAATGCTTATAAAAGCAAAAGGTAGTCATATCTCTTATTATATCAGTTATCTGTCATATTATTGCCACGTATTTTCTAAATCAACATTAATTTTACAAATAAATGTCCCATTTCATTACTGTGCCAGTTAACTTTACCACTGTAGTACTCTTGCAACTCTAAGACTAGAAATGTTAGTGTGTTATTTAAAGAATGCAGATATTATGTGAAGTAATTTGTAATGGAATATGAAATACGAATAATATTCCTTCATTAATTACCAATGATGACAAAATAAAAGCATTAGCATTTTTCTATCGCACTGAAATAATCTAAAGTTCTGCTCATAACAAGAAAATGATGTAAGCTTCGCGGGAGTCATTTTTGTTATGTCGTATATAATAGACAGGAAGTGGAAAGTCTAGTATCTTGATGGATTTGAAAATGAATGATTTAACTCACGATTCATGAGGCCCTGAAACATTTATACTAAAAAAAAATTGTTGAGAGATGAAAAGATCAAATTAACCCAAATAACAGTTTTATGAAATGAACGTAAAACGACGTCTTTTCATTTTTATCATTTTATTTTTCCAGAGATTTGTTGCCCTTACCCTTACAGCAGAGTGGTAGATGAGTGCTTCTATGTGAGTTCTATCTCACTTAACTGGCCTGATGCTCGCCAGTATTGTCAAGGTATGACAGGTGACTTAGCCTCACCCAGGAACCTCTACGGCCTCAAGTCATTCATTATCAGTACTGCAGGTTTGTATGTTCTGTTGATGATGTGTAATTTATGTTTGGTCGTTGATGTCTCTTGAATATTTAAGTTTGTGTTATGTATACAAAATTAATGTTCCTTGTCTTCTTGTCCTTGTCTTCTTGGATGTGTAAAGAACTAAGGAGGTGAGATGGACTGAAATATGAATTGTGTGAATAACCCATTAAGAGATCTTCAGCAAATACAGTAATGAAGAGAGACAATTATTTTTTGGGAGAACATGATAGTATGTACATGAGGAGACATATAGAAGTTCATTATGCTGGATATACTTGAGGTTTGTTATAAGCTTTATATAAGATGTGTCTTAAGTTAAGGTTCACACTTGGACTGTCTTAGATCCGATCTCCGAATTCCACTTGAGTTCCATCAATACTGAGACGTGATAGAGCTGCCATGGAGTCTGGAGGTGCTGCTGCTATCATTTTCTTTTTGTAGTTACGTAGTATTTTATACCTGATGGTCAAATACCAGTTAAGAATATGACTTTTATTTATAATCTTTGAAATATTCCTCGAATCATCTGGTAGTAAACAGCGGCACACTGCCACTTTTCTGCATGGGAAACCCAAGATTTTCTCAATTTTTTTTAGTGTCATAACCTCCATATAGTTCAATATAAATGATTAATTGACATATGCTAGAAAAAAAAATCACTTAGTAAAATAAATCAGTAACCCCAACACAAACAGAAAAATCCAATGTACTACCATAGAATCTTTTTCTGAAAAATTAATTTTTGATTCGAATACGAAAAGCACTATTCCCCTCCATCATTCGTTTGTTTTAGTTTAGTCATGACAAATGAGGTGAATCACCTCCTGGTATGGCCGACAATAACGGATTCTTTGGTTTTGTGTTCCAGTCATTATACTTAGTTTGGTAAGACACATGTGCAACACTTAGGTGTCTTTATTCCAAAACGTCTCACTTTCATAATAAGCTTTCTTCAGTCGAGTACAGAAAAGTTGACAGGAGCAGTAGAGACGTAAAGAAAATGTAATCAGTCCATCACCTTGAAGACAGTTTTGAGGTGGTCAGTCCCTCAGCCTGGGGAAAAGATTTTGTTGTTGTTTTACCATAACCTGAAACATTGTTGCAGACTATGGTAAAAAATATCCTTCATTTAATATTTTAATATTTATTACTGAGTTTGTTGGTATATGTACTACCTCTTCAGTACAGAAAGACTGTGCTATAACTTAAATTGCCAGCATACCATCTAAAGGGGACAAAAATACAAAACATCCAGGCCATGGGAAAACCTGGGTAGCCACAGCCACTCAAGGGGAGAGGTTTTTAGTGCCCGGGAAAGGAAAAAAAAACTGGCAGGAAATGGCAGAAATCGTACACCAAATCCAGTCATTCCTGGAGTGGAACCACAGTCGATGGCCTCCACTCCAAACCAACAGATACAGATACTAATGCCGGAAAAAAAATCCCCCCTAGTACCAACAATACCACCCGTCCGATAACATTCTTCTTGGCAAATATACAGGGTCTAAAGCCAGCAACAAACAACAAAATACCTTTCATCCGTGGACTGCTTGCAGAGGCAAAGGCAATGTTCGCGGTTTTTCACTGAGACCCACATAAAGGATCACGGGGACAACAAAATATGGACCCAGGTTAAACCAGACGAGTGACAGAGTGAACAGGCAAAAGGGGGGGGGGGTTGGCCTGTACATTGCAGAGTCACTTGTTTGCACAGAATGCTAAATGCCTCAAATGATTAGTGAAGTTTTAGCAGTAAAGGTCGAAAAACCAAAAACCCTAGTCATTGTGGTAGTCTACAAGCCTCCGGATGCAACATCCCAGCATTCCAGAACAGTTTTAAAAATTGACCACTGTCTGGAAAATCTTCCAGCTCCTGCACCCAACATCTTGCTCCTGGGGATTTCAACTTAAGGCACCTAAAATGGGGGAATATAGCAAATAATATTGTTGCAGTAATAACACCAGGAGGCAGCTCTGATGAAAACTCACACCCCACGCGAGCTTTTAAATCTCTGCACAAAAATTCAATTTAAACCAGCAATAATAGAGCCTACTAGACTGGAAGAATACACTAACCTCATCTTCACTAACAATGATGATCTGATAAGAAATGTCACCATATCAAAAACAATATACTCAGATAACAACATAATTGAGGTTCAGTCATGTATGCGTGGAGCCCCAAAACCGACATAATGAGATTAGTCACGAGGAGCATTCCCAAATTCAACTTCAATAACAAAAACATAAAGTGGGAACCAAGTAAACCAAGTCCTAACCGATATAAGCTGGGAAGATATACTAAGCAACACAGACCCCAACTTATGCCTAGAACAATTAACTCGTGGCACTCGATGTATGCACAAGGCTTATTCCTCTAAGAAAAAGGAGGAGTAGATGTAAAATAAAAGAGACAGGCACTCCCTTTACAGGCGACGGAAAAGAAAACCAGAGCGGCTAAAGAGGGTCAATATATCTGAAATGCTTTGGGAGACACTGGTCAGAGAAATAGCAAGCATCGAATTTAAAGCTAAAAGAATCCTTTAGGAGTCAGGAATCGGGGGAAGAACTAAAAGCCATAAATGAAATCGAAAGAAACCCAAAGTATTTCTTCTCCTATGCCAAATCAAAATCGAGAACAACGTCCAGAAAATTGGGCCCCTACTTAAACAAGATGGGTCCTACACAGAGACAGCAAGGAAATGAGTGACTACTCAAGTCCCCAATATGACTCAGTTTTTAGCAACCGCTAACCAGACTGAGAGTCGAAGATCAAAATGAATTTTTTTATGAGAGAGCCAAAAAATTTTATTAACACAAGCCTATCCGATGTATCCTGCCCAAATAAATTCGAAAAGGCGAAAAATGACATGCCCATGCACTCTGCCCCAGGGGCCCGACTCATGGAACTCCGTGTTCATCCCAAAAACTGCAAGAAGCCCCTATCACGAGCCCTTTCCATCCTATGGAGAGGGAGCATGGGCACGGGGTCGTCCCACAGTTACTAAAAACAACAGACATAGCCCCACTCCACAAAGGGGGCAGTAAAGCAACAGCAAAGAACGACAGACCAATAGCACTAACATCCCATATCATAAAAATCTTTGAAAGGGTCCTAAAAAGAAAGATCACCACCATCTAAAAACCTCTTTTAAAACAACCGGGCAACGGGGGTTTGAACGGGTCGCTCCTGTTTTTCTAACTATTGGATCCTACGACAAGGTCCAAAATGACTAGAGACAAAAAAAGCAGATAAATATTAAACTTTGAAAAAGCCTCGACGGGGCCCCAGGGATAATACACACAAAATGCGGGCAAAAGGGTTTAACGGGAAAAAGCGGTCGAAATTATGATTTCCTCCTAACAGAAACAAGAGAGAGTCGTCACAGAGTAAAGTCCGAGGCGCTCGGTAAAAAAATCTGTTCACAAGGCCATACTCGCCCCCTTTTTTGTTCCTCATCCTCATACCGACATAGAAAAAGGATGTCAGCCCCAGCACCGTGCTTCCTTTGCAGATGCACCCAAAACTGCAGACAGTTTTCCATTGCGACACGAAAGGCTCCAGGGGGACAAACCAAATCTTTCGGGGGCCGAAAACAAATGAAGTTCAACGATGGAAATTTAAATTACCAAATATGGTAAACAGGAAATTAAATCTTCATCAGAGTACAAAACAAATTTGGCCACAAAAAAGAGCGAAAAAACCCAAATCAAAGACCGGGAGTGATCATGTGGAGGATTCACCTTCAAGGGCCATAACATTGTATAATCGCATCTGCTAGAAAAAATGACAGGGTGGATAAGAGAACCTTTAAAACTAGGGAGGGCCAAGCCCCTATGACACTCTTCGGTCACTTGTTCTATTAGGCTAATATTGCTGCACACAACAGCACCTTTCAAGGCAGGTAAATTGCTGACCTAGAAAAAGACAGAAACCTTTACGGCGTGCTAACGGAGATAAAACACCCCCAATTATGGGGGCCTTGAGGTTCCTAAACCCTTTTTCCCTGGAACGCAGGGGGGAGAGATACATGATTATATACACCGGGAAAATCCTAGACGGAAAGTACGAACTTGCACACGAAAAACACTCATACGAAAGCAAAAGACTTGGGAGACGTTTCAACATCCCCCCAATGAAAAGCAGGGGTGTCACTAACTTTAGAGCCTACAAAAGTGTCAGGGGCCCGAGACTTTTTCAACTGCCTCCCACAACAAAGGGATTACCAAAAACCCCCTGGCAGTCTTCAAGTTTGGCACTGGACAAGCACCAAAAAGTGGGTTTCCTGACCCCCGGGTGTGGCTAAAACGTTGGTTTGCGGCATCCACAGCAACGCCTGGTTGATCGGGGGCTTGTCCACCAGTAGGCCTGGTACAGCCGGGCGGCGGGGGCGTTGACCCCCGGAACTTCTCCAAAAAACTCCAGGGTAACTTGCGCAGTATTTACAGCATATTTCCGCAATATTTGCTGTGGTTTTTGCAGCATGTTTGCTGAAAATTTTTCTGCAGTATTTGCACACATTTACAACATTTTTTGCTGCAGAAATTGCTGCAGTATTTCCGATTATTTTTGCATTTTACAGTAGATTTGCTGGGATTTCATAGCAGTGTTTTTTGCAGTATTCACAGAAACATTTACAGCTATTTACGCAGAATTTGTGCGTATTTACAGTAGAATGCTGTATATATACAGCTGTTTTTATGCAGTATTTTCAGCAATATTTACACAGTATTTACGCATATTTGCGCAGATTTGGAGACTTTTTGTTACGTATTTACGGTGGGGTATTTGCGCATTTAAGGGGAATATTTGCAACATGTTTCTGTGGTATCAACAGCGCATTTGTACAGTATTTACTGCAGCATTTAGAGCAGTATTTTTGCTACAGTATTTACACCAGTATTTGCGCTTTTTTTGGCTGGTATTTGCTGCGATTTACAGCATATTTGCAGCAATATTTACAGCATATTTGCTGCAGTATTTACATTAGTATATTTGAGTATTAAAAGCAATTTTTTGCAGCGTTTTTGCAGCATATTTGCTTAGCATTTGCAGCATTATTTACACCAGCATTTGCACAGTATTTACGCAGTTTTAACAGTATTTGATACAGTATTTTTACGCATATTTGAAGTAATATTTGCACAGAATTTGCTGCGTATTTAGTCAGTGTTTTTTGCAGTTTTTCACATTTTGCAGCAGTATTTACATCAGTATATGCGCAGTATTTACAGCAATATTTGGAGCAGTATTGAAACATAAATGCTTTATAATTGCTGAAATATTTGGTGCAATATTTCCCCAAATATCCTGCATATTTACAGCAGATTTCACGTAGATTTGCTGCGTATTTAAAGAGTATTGCAGCGTATTTACAGCTTTATTTGCTGCAGTAATTGCTGCACATTTTGCAGCAGCATTTTCCAGTATTTGCGGGAATATTTCAGAAAATTTTGCAGAAAAAAATTTTCATCGTATTTATTGGGGTATTGCGCAGTTTTACATCATATTTCTGCTTTTTTACAACATTAATTTTCTGCTTATTTGCGCATTTTTAGCAATATTTGCGAGTATTTACAACAAATTTCCAAGAGTACAGAAATTTTTGCAGAAGTATTTACTCAGTATTTGTTCCCAGAACTTGCTGCGGTTTTGCATGAGAATTTACAACAAATTACAGCAATAATTGCAGCAGTAATTTGTACATGTTTACGCAGTTTTGAAAAGTACTTGCACAGTTTTTGCACAATATTTACAGATATTTGCAGCAGTATTTACCCCAAATTTTGCAGCAGAGTACAGCAGTTTTGCTAAGAAATTTCTGCAGTTTTTTGCGCAAAATTTTGAAGCAGTATTTGCAGCAATTTTGCAGCAGCATTTGCAGCAATTTTGCAGCAGCATTTGCAGAAATATTTCGCAGATTTTTACATAATTGTTGCCTATTTAGACAGTATTTCTGCATATTTGCGGGGAATATTTGAAGCATTTTTCAAACCGTATTTGCAGCAGCATTTTGCAGCAGTTTTTACAGCAGTATTTGATGTATAATTACAGTATATTTGCTGCAGTATTTTCTGCGTATTTGCGCAGCTTTTGCAGCAATATTTGCAGCATATTCAACCGTTTTTGCAGCGTATTTGAGCAGCATTTACAGATATTTGCTGAAAAAATTTGCCTCAGTATTTGGGCAGCAGTTTTTAAGTAGCTTCGCAGCAGTTTTTACAGCAGTTTTTGCAGCGCATTTGCAGAAATATTTACCAGCAAAAATTGCTTCACATTTTCAGCAAATTTTGCTACGATTTGCTGCAGTATTTTGCGTATATTTGCATTATTTACAGCAGTATTTACTGCAGTATTTGCTGCATGTTTGCTGTAGTATTTTCTTTTCTGTTTTTTTTGCTGCATTTTTTACAGCGTTTTTGCTGCTTTTCAAGCCATTTGCTGCAGTATTTTCTCGTATTTCCAGCATTTTTGCGCAGTATTTGCTGCAGTTTTTGTGCAATATTTGCTGCGTATTTACAGCAGCATTTGCAACATTATTTGCTGCAGCAATTGTTTGCATTTTACAGGAAGTATTTTCAGAGTACTTGCACAGTATTTGCAGCAGTATTTACGGTATTTGCGCGTATTTACAGTATATTTACCACAGTTTTGCTGCAGTATTTACAGCAATTTGCTGCAGTTTTTCGTCAGAAATTGTAACCTTTTAAACATATTTGGCATTACTTTCGCGTACTTGCTGCCAAATACCAGTTTTTGCTGCAGTTTTGCTGCAAAGCCAAACCCTTTAAAACAAAGCTGAGGCGATTTTTCCGGAGAATTTTCGCGAATTTGGTTTTTTGGGCAGCATTTTTTTTGCACAGTATTCACAAATTTTAAAGCCAAAATTTACGCAGAAGAACCCAGCATAATTTTCTCAAAATTAAAAAAAATTCAAATTTACACAATTTTTTAAAAATTTAACATTTTCTCTTTTTGGCGCAAAAACAGCGGGGCGTTATTTCCCCCTTTGGTTTTTACAGAAAAGTTTTGCGCAGTTTTCTGCTTTTCGGGTTTGCGCGAACACATTTCAAGTATTTACACAAAAAGGCAGGACAGCTTTTGCTGATTAATTTCCCTTTTATTTCCAATTTCTTCAGTATTTCCCCCAAAAATTTTCCCCACTTTATAAAAATTTTAAAAATAATTTTATTTAAAAGAAAATAAAGAATTTTGCGCGGGTTGGCAGGGAAATAAACAAAAGCACTTTTCCAACATATTCACAGTTTTTACAAATTTTCATTAAATTTTTTAAACTGTATTGTTTGGCAGTTTTAAAAAAAACAGCAAAATTTGCCCCAGTTTTAAAGAAATTTCCACAAATTTACAACAATTTGAGCAGTTTTTTCCCAAAATTTTTGTTCTTTTAAAGAAAAACTGCCTTTCCCCCCCTTTTCTCATTATTTCAAAATTTTTCATATTTTTCCCCCCAAATTTTTCAAACACAATTTCTCACATTTAAAAAATTTTTCATATTTCAAAGCGGCAGTTTTTTAAAGCAACTGCTTCTATTTTCCAGCAGTATTTGCTGACTTTTTTCAGCAGAATTTGCTGCAGTATTTTCACAGTATTTACAGCACTATTTGTGCAGTTTTTTCGCAATTTTGGCTGCATATTTGCAGTAGTTTTTACAGAACTTTTTGGTTACAGTTTTTACAGTATATTTGCTGCGTATTAAAAGATCAATATTTGCAGCTTTTTAAAAGCGCATTTGCTACATTATTTCTGCAGCATTTAGAGAAATTTTTTTGTTTTACAGTTTTTTACAGCATATTGCAGTAAAATTTGCTGCAATATTTACATCGTTTTTGCAGCGGTTTTTGCTGAAGGATTTACACGGTGTTTGCTGCAGTATTTACAGCTCTTGACAGTATTTACAACAGTATTGCTGCAGTTTTAAAGCATATATCAAAAGTATTTACGGCATTATTTCTGTAGTAATTGCTGCAGTATATGCTGCAGTATTTGCTGCAGTGTATGCTGCAATATTTGTTGCAGTATTTGCTACAGTAATTGCTGCATGAATTGCTGCAGTATTTGCTGCAGTATATACAGCAGTATTTGCTGCAGTATTTACAGGAGTATTTGCTGCAGCATTTGCTGAAGTATTTGCAGCAGTATTTGCAGCAGTATTTGCAGCAGTATTTGCAGCAGTATTTGCAGCAGTATTTGCAGCAGAATTTGCTGTAGAATTTGCAGCAGTATTTGGTGCAGTATTTGGTGCAGTATCTGCTGCAATATTTGCAGCAGTATTTGCTACAGTAATTGCTGCATGAATTGCTGCAGTATTTGCTGCAGTATTTGCTGCAATATTTGCTGCAGTATTTGCTGCAGTATTTGTTGCAGTATTTACTGCAGTATTTGCAGCAGTATTTGCAGCAATATTTGCTGCAATATTTGCTGCAGTATTTGCTGCAGTATTTGCAACAGTATTTGCAGCAGTATTTGCTGCAGTATTTACAGCAGTATTTGCAGGAGTATTTACAGCAGTATTTGCAGTAGTATTTACAGCAGTATTTGTTGCAGTGTTTACAGCAGTATTTGCTGCATTATTTTCAGCTGTATTTGCTGCAGTATTTCTGGCAGTATTTCCAGCATTATTTGCAGCAGTTTATGGAGGAATATTTAAAGCAATATATGCTGTATTATTTAAAGCAGAATATGCAGCATAATTTGCAGCAGAATTTGCTGCAGAATAAACAGTAGTATTTGCAGCATTATTTGCATCAGTATTTGCAGCAGTATTTACAGCAGTATTTGTTGCAGTATTCTCAGCAGTATTTGCTGCAGTATTTGCATTAAAATTTACAGATGTATTTGTTGCAGTATTTACTGTAGTATTTCCTGCTGCATTTACAGCAGTATTTGCAGTGGTATTTACAGCAGTATTTACAGCAGTATTTGTTGCGGAATTTACAGCATCATTTGCAGCAGTATTTACAGCAGTATTTGCTGCAGCATTTACAGCAGTATTTGTTGCAGTATGTTCAGTAGTATTTGCAGCTGTATTTAAAGCAGTATCTGCTGCAGTATTTACAGCAGTATTTGCTGCACTATTTTCAGCAGAATTTGCTGCAGTATTTTCAGCAGTATTTACAGCACTATTTGCTGCATTATTTTCTGCAATATTTGCTGCAATATTAACAGCAGTAATTACAGAACTATTGGTTACAGTATTTACTGTAGTATTTGCTGCAGTATTAAGATCAATATTTGCAATAGTATTTGCAGCATTATTTGCAGCAGCATTTGCTACAGTATTTACTGCAGCATTTAGAGTAATATTTGCTACAGAATTTACAGCAGTATTTGCAGTAGAATTTGCTGCAATATTTACATCAGTATTTGATGCATTATTTGCAGCGGTATTTGCTGCAGTATTTACAGCAGTACTTGTAGCAGTATTTACAACAGTATTTGCTGTAGTATTTACAGAAGTGTTTGCTGCAGTGTTTACAGTAGTACTTGCTGCAGTATTAAGAGCAATATTTGCAGCAGTATTTGCTACAGTATTTTCAGCATTATTTACAACAACATTTGCTACCGTATTTACAGCAGTATTTGCAGTAGTATTTGCAGTGGAATTTGCTGCAGTATTTACAGCAGTATTTACAAAATTATTTGTTCCAGTATTTACAGTAGTATTTGCTGCAGCATTAAGAGCAATATTTTGAGCAGTATTTGCTGCAGTATTTACAGCAATATTTGCTACAGTATTTACAGCAGTATTTGCAGCAGTATTTGAAGCAGTATTGAAAGCAGTAATTGCTGCAATATTTGCTGTACTAGTTGCTGCAGTATTTGCAGGAGTATTTGTTACGGTATTTACACCAGTATTTGCTGCAGTATTTACAACAGTATTTGCTGCAGTATTTGCTGCAGTATTTACAACAGTATTTGCTGCAGTATTTGCTGCAGCATTTGCTGTAGTATTTGCAGCAGTATTTGCAGCAGTATTTGCTGCAGTATTTGCTGCAGTATTTGCTGTAGTATTTGCTGCAGTATTTGCAGCAGTATTTGCTGCAGCATTTGCTGTAGTATTTGCAGCAGTATTTGCTGCAGTATTTGCTGTAGTATTTGCTGCAGTATTTGCTGCAGTATTTACAACAGTATTTGCTGCAGTATTTGCTGCAGTATTTGCTGTAGTATTTGCTGCAGTATTTGCAGCAGTATTTGCTGCAGTATTTGCTGTAGTATTTGCTGCAGTATTTGCAGCAGTATATGCTGTAGTATTTGCAGCAGTATTTGTTGCAGTATTTGCAGCATTATTTGGTGCAGTATTTAGAGCTGTATTTGCTGCAGTATTTGCAGCAGTATTTACAGCAGTATTTGCTGTAGTATTTCCACTAGTATTTGCTGTAGTATTTGCAGTAGTATTTGCTGCAGTATTTGTTGCAGTATTTACAGCAGTATTTGCAGCAGTATTTACAGCATTATTTGCAGTAGTATTTACAGCAGTATTTACTGCAGTATTTGCAGCAGATCACAGCAAAGAGACTGAATAATCCCTGGGTAACACCAAACATCCTCAAATCCATTAACACAAAGCACAAATATGAAAAACAGTATAAAATGGGTCAAATAACTAGAGAACAGTCTAAACGTTACTCGTCAGCACTTACCAGCCTGATGAGAAGGTCGAAAGAATTGTATTATGAAAATAAATTACATAACATCAAAGGTGATATGAAAAAACCCTGGAAAAGTCTATCTGAAATTCTTGGAACTGAAAAGTTATCCGAAAAGAAAATCCTATTAACAAAATCAGATGAACCCCCTCTCACACCTACTGAAACAGCGAACAGACTTAATGTTTTCTTCTCCACCATAGGAAAAAAAATCTAGCAAACAAAATACCAGCACAAACACCCGTCCATCAGACTACCTCATAGGTACCTACGCTATTCCTAGCTCCAACCAACCCCATAGAAGTTACGCTCATCATAAACACCCTTAAAAACAAAGCAGGAGACAAACAACTTGCCTGCTTTTATGTACAAAACAGCTTCTCAAGTATTGTCACCAATTATTGCAACGTTCTTTAACAAATCCACTGAATCATCTACCTTCCCAACAATCCTCAAAATAGAGAGGGTCACTCCGATCCACAAAGGAGGTGACCAACCTGACATGAATAACTATAGACCAATATCTAACTTACCAATGCTCTCTAAAATCTTTGAAAAAGTAATTCATAAGACGGATCTATTCCTACCTCGTTTCACACAACATATTAAACCCTTGTCAGTTTGGATTCAGGAATAATAAAGCACAATGATGCTATCATACACATGCTAGAACTAATATATACCGCACCTGAAAACAAAGAAGTCTCGCTGTTCATTTTCATTGATTTACGTAAAGCTTTCGATACAGTCGACCATGAACTACTGTACTCCAACTTAATGCACTATGGTATCAGAGGCCACTCCCTCAATCACCTAAAGTCATACTTAGTAGTCAGAACTCAATATGTGTATGCAAATGATGCAAATTGTTCCACCCAACCAATCACAGTAGGAGTCCTACAAGGAAGCATCCTTGGACCACTCCTCTTTCTCATCTACATCAGTGATCTACCGAATGCATCACAGCTACTCAAACCCATATTATTTGCAGATGACACTACATATGTCTTTTCCCACCCAAACACAGTCATACTAGCAAACACAGTTAATGCTGAATTACAGAAAATATCTGCCTGGATGATGACTAACAAACTTACCCTGAGCACTGATAAAACCTATTTCATTCAGTTGGAAACAAAGCTGCAAATGATCCAATTAACATAACGCTAAATGGATCATCAGTCACAAGACTCACAGAAAGAAAATTCCTAGGTATCCACCTTGACAGTAGCCTTAAGTTCCGGACACACATACAACAAATCACCAAGAAAATCTCCAAGACTGTAGGCATACTATCAAAGATAAGGTACTACGTTCCACAATCAGCTCTCCTGGCACTGTACCAATCACTCATATATCCATTATCATACATATGGAATTTGTGCATGGGGATCAACACATCCACTCACCTAAAATCCTAATAACCCAGCAAAAGGCAGCAGTAAGAATAACAAATTCCCACTCCCGCCAGCATACTCCACCAATTTTCAAAAGTCTTAATCTGCTCACCATTAAGAACATCCATACTTATTCATGTGCCTACTACATACACAGAACAATGCACGCAACCTGAACCAACCTAAACAGGACACAAGACCACAACACAAGACACAGATCTCTTTTTGATATACCTCGTGTCCATATCACACTGTGTAAAAACTCTATGCACATAAATGGCCCCAAAATATGGAATCCATTACCAAAGATATTAAAGTAACCCAGTCTGAAAATCAATTTCAGACTCTTCTCAAAAGCCACTTAATCACCCTAGACTAAATTCTAAATACTCAGTACACACATACTCGCCTATGTACACTCCCACATCATAACTTCAACAATCACTTTGAACCTTTTATCCATTGTTGACAGGAATATAATTGAATCATTGTTTTCCACAAATCATTTTCGAATATAAATATATCTTTGTATTACAAAATTTTTGATTAATTTATAATTAATGTTCTGCTGTACAACTATGAAATAATTACTATCCTACTGTACAACTATGATAAAATCCTTAGTTTAAGTAGTCTGTAAGCCAATAATGTTAAGTTGGCCCATAATGCCTATAGGCATAAATAGAGGCTCTCTTTGTACTGCAACCCACTATTGTAAATACAAAATCTCAATGTACTGTTTGCAAAGACATAAAATAAATAAATAAATAAATTTGGAGCAGTATTTGCTGCAGTATTTGCTGCAGTATTTGCTGCAGTATTTGCTGCAGTATTTGTGCGCAGTATTTGCTGCAGTATTTGCTGCAGTATTTGCTGCAGTATTTGCTGCAGTATTTGCTGCAGTATTTGCTGCAGTATTTGCTGCAGTATTTGCTGCAGTATTTGCTGCAGTATTTGCTGCAGTATTTGCTGCAGTATTTGCTGCAGTATTTGCAGTAGTATTTACACAAGTATTTGCTGGCAAACCTAAGACAATTTCCAGTAAATCATTTCGAGTGCCCAAATTTCGGGAATTACGTCTGGAAAATGTTCACTTCATTGTAAATATGAGTGACTTCAGACAAGGAAATCTGTCTCTAAAATCCCGACTGGATACTGATCTGTTGATATGTGTAAAGTTCTCGCTGAATGAATGTACGTAGTTTGTGCTGATTGTTGGTGTCCAGTAAATGTAGAATTTAAGATGAATGTTGCACTTTGAGATGAGTGTCCGGGAAAGAATACCTTTTTTTGTTTTTAGACTGAATTCTATGGATGGAATCAAATGGCGGAGTTTTCGGAAAAAAATAATCGTGCATAACAATTTCTTTGGATATATATATTATTATTATTAACACACTGGCCGATTCCACCAAGGCAGGGTGGCCCGAAAAAGAAAAAACTTTCACCATCATTCACTCCATCACTGTCTTGCCAGAAGGATGCTTTACACTACAGTTTTTAAACTGGCCTGCCGGTTTCCCTGAATCCCTTCATAAATGTTACTTTGCTCACACTCCAACAGCACGTCGAGTATTAAAAACCATTTGTCTCCATTCACTCCTATCAAACACGCTCATGCATGCCCGCTGGAAGTCCAAACCCCTCGCAAACAAAACCTCCTTTACCCCCTCCAACCTTTCCTAGGCCTACCCCTACCCCGCCTTCCTTCCACTACAGACTGATACACTCTTGAAGTCATTCTGTTTCCCTCCATTCTCTCTACATGTCCGAACCACCTCAACAACCCTTCCTCAGCCCTCTGGACAACAGTTTTTGGTAATCCCGCACCTTCTCCTAACTTCCAAACTACGAATTCTCTGCATTATATTCACACCACACATTGCCCTCAGATATGACATCACTGCCTTCAGGGGGAATTCCGGGAAAACACGAACGAAAATTTTTTTCCGAAAAAAATTCACAAACTGAGTTAATCTTATAGAAAAATAGCTTAACTCTCTGGCAACACAATGGTACCAGAATCATTGTTCTACGACATTCCTACAAGGAATTATGGTCATTTAAATACACCTAGGGTTACGTCACCACCCGCGACAGGTGTGCTCACCTGTCGTCAATTTATTTTTTTTTTTTTTCCGTTTTTTTTTTCGTGTATTTACTGTATTTATTCTTTCTAAGATAATAATTGACGATTTGGTATCATAATACAGTGGTGGGACTTATACGTAGAGTTCCAACCAACCAGGAACCTCCGACAAACATTTTTCTGAGTCTTGCTGACGTCATGGAAAATTCCAGTTCGGGGTCCCGGGGGATATGGCTCAATATAACGCTATTATAGCTTCTAGGGCTTTTTTATCACCAAAATTGACTAATATGAAAATAAACAATATAAATAAAAAGAATATGTAAATACTCCTAAAAATATAGGGAAATACCCCCAGAGCGTCCATCGGGAATAATAGATTCCCATTCTCAGAAGGGGCTTACATTCTTTTTTCTCTCACCTCCAGGTCCTTTATTAAGAAAACAACGGGTTAACTATGAATACACTCGTAATGCGTATAAACTAAAAATGTTTTTTTCTCGGAAAAAAAAAAAAAGGTGGCCCCGGGTGTTTCGTGGTTATCTCGAAGTAAGTTATTCACATATTGAGCAAGTAACAAAGTTAATAATAGCAGGAAATGTAAAAAATTTCCAGAGAACAAAAAGGAAAAGTTTTTTACAACTATGGATCGTTTTTTTGAGATATCATAATTTGTTTTTGTTTTATGTGAGGGGGAAAAGTCAGATATTTTCTGAAAACAAAAAAAAAACAAAAAATTTTTTTTTTTAAGAAGAAGAAAAGGGTAAATTACGAACGGGAATCCACAGAAACGTTTAGCATTTTTTATGGTAATAATCCAAAAAAAGTTTTTCCCAGTCCCACTTTGACGGTACCTGCAAATGTAGATTTTTGTATGTTATTAGAAAAAAATTTTTTTTCTCGTTGTTTTTTTTGAGCTACTTTTTGAAAAATTGGGACATTACTATTTAAAGGGCTTCTTTAGTACAAAAAAAATGAAAGAAATCGAACGAAAAAAAAAAAAAAAAATTTTAGTGAATTCCCCCTTTTACTTCTCCTCGCTGCAAAATTTATCCCCCTGCTTCACAAATATAAGAGTTGGGAAAAATATATTCAAAAATTCCCCCCTTTGCCTCCAAAGGGCAAAGTTTTCTTTTCCCCCCAAATCCTAAGTGCACCCCTCACCCTTTTCCCCCTCATCAAAATTTTGATTACCCCATTTTTCATAGACCCATCCCTACACTCCCAAACCCAAATATTGATACATTCACCTCCCCATGCCTCTCCCCCTACTTATATCCAAACTTATCCCTAAACTTTTTTTTATCCTCATAACCTTATCTTTCCCGATTACTTTTAATTTTCACTTTACAACCCCACCCAAAAATTTTCCCCCAACCCTGCAACTTCTCTGCAACTCCCAAGAGACAGTGTCATCAGCAAAGAGCAACGTGACAACTCCCCCCTTTATGTCTGTTCTTTATCTTTTAACTCCACGGCTCTTCCAAACCCTGCATTTATTCTATACAACCCCACCAAAAATTTTATTAAAAAACCCACTGACATCACACCCTTTGTCTAATGCCATTTTACGGGGAAAATAACCCCCTCTTTCCTACATACCTAATTTGACCTCATATCCCGAAAAAACTTTTCATTTTTCAGTAACCTCCCTCCTATACCATACACCTGCAAATCTGCCACTTTGCCCCCCCCTATCCACCCTGTCTATGTTTTTCCCAAAATCCTAAACCCAAAAAAACCCTTTTCCCCTTATCTAAATACTGTTCCTTATATGTTTCATTTAAAACACCTGGTCCCACACCCCCCCCTTTTCCCAAAGCCTCCTTGTTTCATCTGTTTCCCTATTCTCCGTTTACTCTTAATTCTTTCAATAAAAACTTACCTAACTTTACCAGGGATATCAACAGCTTATCCCCATAATTTTTGCACTCTTTTTGTCCCCTTTGCCTTTATAAAAGGAAATAGCATGCTCTCTGCCAATCCCTAGGTCCTTACCCTTTCCATACATTTTAAAAAAAATAGCCAAAAACCCCTCCCAAAAATATTCCCCACCTCTTTTAACTTTTTCTTTTTCCCTTTTAAACCCCGTGCCTTTCCCCTTCATTTTTCCTATGCCCCACAACTTCCCCACACCCCAAAATGGCTCTTCCTCACTCCTACAAAATTTATTCCTCCTTGCCCCATCATAAATCACAGCTTCCCTATCTTCATCAACATTTAACAATTCCAAATATTCCCTCCATCTTCCCTACCCCTAACTCTCCCTTTAATAACCTCTTCCAATTTTTTAATGAAAGCCATTTGTTCTCTAGGGTTCCCTTTAAATTTAAATTGTTTTTCTCCTCCAAACTTTTTTTTTATTTTCAACAAAAAATTTTTGTAACATTCACCCCCTCTCTCATTTGCTCCTTTTTTTCATTGCTTTACCCCTCTCTTAACCCCTCTCTTTTTCTCTTATACTCTTCCCCCCTTGCATACTTCTACTTTTTAAAAAATTCTCATATGAATTTTTCTCCCCTTTCCTCTCTTTAATTCCCTTCCACCAATCCTCTTCTTCCTCCTGCACTACTTCCTGTAACCAAAATTCGCTGAACACTCTAATACTACTTTTTTAAACCCCCCCCCTACTCTTCGACCCCATTGCCCAAAGCTCCATTCACTATCTAATCCT
>NC_069403.1:18682115-18706660 GCF_026875155.1 Cherax quadricarinatus
TACATTTTGGGGTACATGGGTACAGATTAGTGGTAGCGAGACGGAGCAAAGGCAAACCTCTTGGGAATGGACACATTTAACAACGATAAAACACTGTTGAGGAACGATCAACAGCGAAAAAATACAAGGCATCCTGGCAACTCATTTGTATTTTTCCAGCAGAATCTTGCTCCATGACACACTTCCAGAAAAATATGACTTCATCGAAGAGAGTGGGCTAAGTGTTCTAAATTGGGCCTGGAAACTCTCCTGACCTCAACCCAACTGAAAATCTAGGGTAAAAACCCAAAACCCGCAGGATCGCAAAACGGGATTGTTCAACTATGGAGAAGCTAATTGCTTTTGAACCATTCCATAATTGCTTCTGTTATTAGGACTTGGTACCAAGAGCAAGAACTTACCAAAAAGTGTTCAGCATTGGTCGATTCCATACCAGAAAGTTTAGAAATGCTTATAAAAGCAAAGGGTAGTCATATCTCTTATTATATCAGTTATCTGTCATATTATTGCCACGTATTTTCTAAATCAACATTAATTTTCCAAATAAATGTCCCATTTCATTACTGTGCCAGTTAACTTTACCACTGTTGTACTCTTGCAACTCTAAGACTAGAAATGTTAGTGTGTTATTTAAAGAATGCAGATATTATGTGAAGTAATTTGTAATAGAATATGAAATATGAATAATATTCCTTCATTAATTACCAATGATGACAAAATAAAAGCAAAAATATATATCCTTCACATTCCTTATTAGCATTTTTCTATCGCACTGAAATAATCTAAAGTTCTGCTCATAACAAGAAAATATGTAACTTCGCGGAGTCATTTTTGTTATGTCGTATATAATAGACAGGAAGTGGAAAGTCTAGTATCTTGATGGATTTGAAAATGAATGATTTAACTCACGATTCATGAGGCCCTGAAACATTTATACTAAAAAAAAAATTGTGGAGAGATGAAAAGATCAAATTAACCCAAATAACAGTTTTATGAAATGAAAGTAAAACGACGTCTTTTCATTTTTGTCATTTTATTTTTCCAGAGATTTGTTGCCCTTACCCTTACAGCAGAGTGGTAGATGAGTGCTTCTATGTGAGTTCTATCTCACTTAACTGGCCTGATGCTCGCCAGTATTGTCAAGGTATGACAGGTGACTTAGCCTCACCCAGGAACCTCTACGGCCTCAAGTCATTCATTATCAGTACTGCAGGTTTGTATGTTCTGTTGATGATGTGTAATTTATGTTTGGTCGTTGATGTCTCTTGAATATTTAAGTTTGTGTTATGTATACAACATTAATGTTCCTTGTCTTCTTGTCCTTGTCTTCTTGGATGTGTAAAGAACTAAGGAGGTGAGATGGACTGAAAAATGAATTGTGTGAATAACCCATTAAGAGATCTTCAGCAAATACAGTAATGAAGAGAGACAATTATTTTTTGGGAGAACATGATAGTATGTACATGAGGAGACATATAGAAGTTCATTATGCTGGATATACTTGAGGTTTGTTATAAGCTTTATATAAGATGTGTCTTAAGTTAAGGTTCACACTTGGACTGTCTTAGATCCGATCTACGAATTCCACTTGAGTTCCATCAATACTGAGACGTGATAGAGCTGCCATGGAGTCTGGAGGTGCTGCTGCTATCATTTTCTTTTTGTAGTTACGTAGTATTTTATACCTGATGGTCAAATACCAGTTAAGAATATGACTTTTATTTATAATCTTTGAAATATTCCTGGAATCATCTGGTAGTAACCAGCGGCACACTGCCACTTTTCTGCATGGGAAACCCAAGATTTTCTCAATTTTTTTTTAGTGTCATAACCTCCATATAGTTCAATATAAATGATTAATTGACATATGCTAGAAAAAAAATCACTTAGCAAAATAAATCAGTAACCCCAACACAAACAGAAAAATCCAATGTACTACCATAGAATCTTTTTCTGAAAAATTTATTTTTGATTCGAATACGAAAAGCACTATTCCCCTCCATCATTCGTTTGTTTTAGTTTAGTCATGACAAATGAGGTGAATCAAACCTGGTATAGCCGACAATAACGGATTCTTTGGTTTTGTGTTACAGTCATTATACTTAGTTTGGTAAGACACATGTGCAACACTTAGGTGTCTTTATTCCAAAACGTCTCACTTACATAATAAGCTTCTTCAGTCGAGTACAGAAAAGTTGACAGGAGCAGTAGAGACGTAAAGACGATGTAATCAGTCCATCAGCCTTGAAGACAGTTTTGAGGTGGTCAGTCCCTCAGCCTGGGGAAAAGATTTTGTTGTTGTTTACCATAACCTGAAACATTGTTGCAGACTATGGTAAAAAATATCCTGTCATTTAATATTTTAATATTTATTACTGAGTTTGTTGGTATATGTCTACCTCTTCAGTACAGGAAAGACTGTGCTATAACTTAAATTGCCAGGCATACCATCTAAAGGGGACAAAAAGATACAAAACATCCAGGCCATGGGAAAACCTGGGTAGCCACAGCCACTCAAGAGGGAGAGGTTTTTTAGTGCCAGGAAGGAAAAAAAACTGGCAGGAAATGGCAGAAATCGTACACCAAATCCAGTCATTCCTGGAGTGGAACCACAGTCGATGGCCTCCACTCCAAACCAACAGATACAGATACTAATGCCGGAAAAAAAATCCCCCCCTAGTACCAACAATACCACCAGTCCGATAACATTCTTCTTGGCAAATATACAGGGTCTAAAGCCAGCAACAAATGAATTTTTTATGAGAGAGCCACAAAATTTGATTAACACAAGCCTATCCGATGTTATCCTGACGCCAAATGACTTCGAACAGGCGATAAATGACATGCCCATGCACTCTGCCCCAGGGCCAGACTCATGGAACTCCGTGTTCATCAAGAACTGCAAGAAGCCCCTATCACGAGCCTTTTCCATCCTATGGAGAGGGAGCATGGACACAGGGGTCGTCCCACAGTTACTAAAAACAACAGACATAGCCCCACTCCACAAAGGGGGCAGTAAAGCAACAGCAAAGAACTACAGACCAATAGCACTAACATCCCATATCATAAAAATCTTTGAAAGGGTCCTAAGAAGCAAGATCACCACCCATCTAGAAACCCATCAGTTACACAACCCAGGGCAACATGGGTTTAGAACAGGTCGCTCCTGTCTGTCTCAACTATTGGATCACTACGACAAGGTCCTAAATGCACTAGAAGACAAAAAAAATGCAGATGAAATATATACAGACTTTGCAAAAGCCTTCGACAAGTGTGACCATGGCGTAATAGCACACAAAATGCGTGCTAAAGGAATAACAGGAAAAGTCGGTCGATGGATCTATGATTTCCTCACTAACAGAACACAGAGAGTAGTCGTCAACAGAGTAAAGTCCGAGGCAGCTACAGTGAAAAACTCTGTTCCACAAGGCACAGTACTCGCTCCCATCTTGTTCCTCATTTTCATATCCGACATAGACAAGGATGTCAGCCACAGCACCGTGTCTTCCTTTGCAGATGACACCCGAATCTGCATGACAGTGTCTTCCATTGCAGACACTGCAAGGCTCCAGGCGGACATCAACCAAATCTTTCAGTGGGCAGCAGAAAACAATATGAAGTTCAACGATGAGAAATTTCAATTACTCAAATATGGTAAACACGAGGAAATTAAATCTTCATCAGAGTACAAAACAAATTCTGGCCACAAAATAGAGCGAAAAACCAACGTCAAAGACCTGGGAGTGATCATGTCGGAGGATCTCACCTTCAAGAACCATAACATTGTATCAATCGCATCTGCTAGAAAAATGACAGGATGGATAATGAGAACCTTCAAACTAGGGAGGCCAAGCCCATTGATGACACTCTTCAGGTCACTTGTTCAAACTAGGCTGGAATATTGCTGCACACTAACAGCACCTTTCAAGGCAGGTGAAATTGCTGACCTAGAAAATGTACAGAGAACCTTCACGGCGTGCATAACGGAGAAAAAAACACCTCAATTACGGGAGCGCTTGGGGTTTTCCCTAAACCTGTATTCCCTGGAACGCAGGAGGGAGAGATACATGATTATATACACCTGGAAAATCCTAGAGGGACTAGTACCGAACTTGCACACGAAAATCACTCACTACGAGAGCAAAAGCTTGGCAGACGTTTGCAACATCCCCCAATGAAAGCAGGGGTGTCACTAGCACGTTAAGAGACCATACAATAAGTGTCAGGGGCCCGAGACTGTTCAACTGCCTCCCAGCATACATAAGGGGGATTACCAACAGACCCCTGGCAGTCTTCAAGCTGGCACTGGACAAGCACCTAAAGTCGGTTCCTGACCAGCCGGGCTGTGGCTCGTACGTTGGTTTGCGTGCAGCCAGCAGCAACAGCCTGGTTGATCAGGCTCTGATCCACCAGGAGGCCTGGTCACAGACCGGGCGGCGGGGGCGTTGACCCCCGGAACTCTCTCCAGGTAAACTCCAGGTAAACTTGCAGCAGTATTTACAGCAGTATTTGCCGCAATATTTGCTGTGGTATTTACATCAGTGTTTGCTGCATTATTTACAGTAGTATTTGCAGCAGTATTTGCTGCAATGTTTGCTGCAGTATTTGCATCAGCATTTACAACATTATTTGCTGCAGCAATTGCTGCAGTATTTCCAGCATTATTTGTTGCAGTATTTACAGTAGTATTTGCTGGAGATTTCATAGCAGTGTTTGTTGCAGTATTCACAGCAACATTTACAGCAGTATTTACAGCAGAATTTGTGCAGTATTTACAGTAGTATATGCTGTAGTATATACAGCTGTATTTACTGCAGTATTTACAGCAATATTTACAGCAGTATTTACAGCAGTATTTGCAGCAGTATTTGGAGCAGTGTTTGCTGCAATATTTACAGTAGTATTTTTGGCAATATTTACAGCAGTATTTACAGCACTATTTGTTACAGTATTTACGGTAGTATTTGCTGCAGTATTAAGAGGAATACTTGCAACAGTGTTTGCTGTGGTATCAACAGCAGCATTTGCTACAGTATTTACTGCAGCATTTAGAGCAGTATTTGCAGTGGTATTTGCTGCAGTATTTACATCAGTATTTGCTGCAGTATTTACAGCAGTATTTGCTGCAGTATTTACAGCAGTATTTGCAGCAGTATTTACATCAGTATTTGCTGCAGTATTTACAGCAGTATTTGCTGCAGTATTTACATCAGTATTTGCTGCAGTATTTACATCAGTATTTGCTGCAGTATTAACAGCAGTATTTGCTGCAGTATTTACAGCAGTATTTGCTGCAGTATTTACAGCAGTATTTGCAGCAATATTTACAGCAGTATTTGCTGCAGTATTTACAGTAGTATATGCTGTAGTATTAAAAGCAATGTTTGCAGCAGTATTTGCAGCAGTATTTGCTGTAGTATTTGCAGCATTATTTACACCAGCATTTGCTACAGTATTTACTGCAGTATTTAGAGCAGTATTTGATACAGTATTTACAGCAGTATTTGAAGTAATATTTGCAGCAGAATTTGCTGCAGTATTTACGTCAGTGTTTACTGCAGTATTTGCAGCAGTATTTACATCAGTATATGCTGCAGTATTTACAGCAATATTTGGAGCAGTATTGAAAGCAGTAATTGCTTTAGTAATTGCTGCAATATTTGGTGCAATATTTGCCACAGTATCTGCTGCAGTATTTACAGCAGATTTCACAGTAGTATTTGCTGCAGTATTTAAAGCAGTATATGCAGCAGTATTTACAGCATTATTTGCTGCAGTAATTGCTGCAGCATTTGCAACAGCATTTTCAGCAGTATTTGCAGCAATATTTGCAGCAATATTTGCAGCAGTATTTCATGCAGTATCAACAGCAGTATTTGCAGCAGTATTTCCAGCAGTATTTATTGCGGTATTGCTGCAGTATTTACATCAGTATTTGCTGCATTATTTACAACAGTATTTTCTGCTGTATTTGCAGCATTATTAGCAGCAGTATTTGCAGCAGTATTTACAACAATATTTCCAAGAGTACAGCAATATTTGCAGAACTATTTACTTCAGTATTTGTTGCAGAACTTGCTGCGGTATTTGCATGAGAATTTACAACAGTATTTACAGCAATAATTGCAGCAGTATTTGCTACAGTGTTTACAGCAGTATTTGCAGAAGTACTTTCTACAGTGTTTGCACTAATATTTACAGCAGTATTTGCAGCAGTATTTACTACAAAATTTGCAGCAGTATGTACAGCAGTATTTGCTGAAGAATTTGCTGCGGTATTTGCAGCAGAATTTGAAGCAGTATTTGCAGCAATATTTGCAGCAGCATTTGCAGCAATATTTACAGCAGTATTTTCTACAGTAATTGTTGCACTATTTAGAGCAGTATTTCTGCAGTATTTGCAGGAATATTTGAAGCAGTATTTACAGCAGTATTTGATGTAGTAATTACAGTAGTATTTGCTGCAGTATTTTCTGCAGTATTTGCTGCAGCATTTGCAGCAATATTTGCAGCAGTATTTCAACCGTATTTGCAGCAATATTTGTAGCAGTATTTACAGCAGTATTTGCTGCAAAATTTGCCTCAGTATTTGCAGCAGTATTTGCAGTAGCATTCGCAGCAGTATTTACAGCAGTATTTACAGCAGTATTTGCAGCAGCATTTGCAGTAATATTTACAGCAATAATTGCTTCAGTATTTTCAGCAGATTTTGCTACAGTATTTGT
Organism: Cherax quadricarinatus; assembly: GCF_026875155.1. Classification (NCBI taxonomy): domain Eukaryota; kingdom Metazoa; phylum Arthropoda; class Malacostraca; order Decapoda; family Parastacidae; genus Cherax; species Cherax quadricarinatus. The sequence continues at coordinate 18,688,841 of NC_069403.1, forward strand.
TGCAGAATTTACAGCAGTATTTGCTGCAGTATTTACAGCAGTATATGTAGCATTATTTACAGCAGTATTTGCTGCAGTATTTGCTGCAGTGTTTGCTGTAGTATTTTCATCTGTATTTGCTGCAGTATTCACAGCAGCATTTGCTGCAGTATTTTCATCAGTATTCACAGCAGTATTTGCTGCAGTATTTGCTGCAGTGTTTGCTGCAATATTTGCTGCAGTATTTACATCAGCATTTGCAACATTATTTGCTGCAGCAATTGCTGCAGTATTACCGGAAGTATTTTCAGCAGTACTTGCAGCAGTATTTGCAGCAGTATTTACAGCAGTATATGCTGCAGTATTTACAGTAGTATTTACCACAGTATTTGCTGCAGTATTTACAGCAGTATTTGCTGCAGTATTTTCGTCAGTATTTGCTACAGCATTTATAGCAGTATTTGCTGCATTACTTTCAGCTGTACTTGCTGCAGCATTTACTGCAGTATTTGCTGCAGTATTTGCTGCAATATTTGCTGCAGTATTAACAGCAGCATTTACAACATTATTTGCTGCAGCAATTGCTGCAGTATTTCCGGAAGTATTTTCAGCAGTATTTGCAGCAGTATTTGCAGCAGTATTTGCAGCAAAATTTAAAGCAGTATTTACAGCAGTATTTTTTGAAGCATTTTCAGCAGTATTTTCTGCAGTATTTACAGAAGTATTTGCAGTAGTATTTACAGCAGTATTTGTTGTAATATTTACAGCAGTATTTGCTGCAGTATTTGCTGCAATATTTACAGTAGTATTTTCTGCAATATTTACAGCAGTATTTGCAGTAGTATTTACAGCAGTATTTGTTGCAGTGTTTACAGCAGTATTTGCTGCATTAGTTTCAGCTGTATTTGCTGCAATATTTGCTGCAGTATATGCTGCAGCATTTACAACATTATTTGCTGCAGCAATTGCTGCAGTTTTTATGGCAGTACTTCCAGCATTATTTGCAGCAGTTTATGGAGGAATATTTAAAGCAATATATGCTGTATTATTTAAAGCAGAATATGCAGCATAATTTGCAGCAGAATTTGCTGCAGAATAAACAGTAGTATTTGCAGCATTATTTGCATCAGTATTTGCAGCAGTATTTACAGCAGTATTTGCATTAGTATTTAAAGCTGTATTTGTTGCAGTATTTACAGCATCATTTGCAGCAGTATTTACAGCAGTATTTGCAGCAGTTTTTACAGCAGTATTTGTTGCAGTATTTACAGTAGTATTTGCTGCAGCATTTACAGCAGTATTTGCTGCATTATTTTCAGCAGTATTTGCAGTAGTATTTACAGCAGTATTTGTTGCAGTATTTACAGCAGTATTTGCTGCAGCATTTATAGCAGTATTTGTTGCAGTATGTTCAGTAGTATTTGCAGCTGTATTTAAAGCAGTATCTGCTGCAGTATTTACAGCAGTATTTGCTGCAGTATTTTCAGCAGTATTTACAGCACTATTTGCTGCAGTATTTTCTGCAATATTTGCTGCAATATTAACAGCAGTAATTACAGAACTATTGGTTACAGTATTTACTGTAGTATTTGCTGCAGTATTAAGATCAATATTTGCAATAGTATTTGCAGCATTATTTGCAGCAGCATTTGCTACAGTATTTACTGCAGCATTTAGAGTAATATTTGCTACAGAATTTACAGCAGTATTTGGAGTAGAATTTGCTGCAATATTTACATCAGTATTTGCAGCGGTATTTGCTGAAGGATTTACAGCGGTGTTTGCTGCAGTATTTACAGTAGTACTTGTAGCAGTATTTACAACAGTATTTGCTGTAGTATTTACAGAAGTGTTTGCTGCAGTGTTTACAGTAGTACTTGCTGCAGTATTAAGAGCAATATTTACAGCAGTATTTGCTACAGTATTTGCAGTGGAATTTGCTGCAGTATTTACAGCAGTATTTACAAAATTATTTGTTCCAGTATTTATAGTAGTATTTGCTGCAGCATTAAGAGCAATATTTTGAGCAGTATTTGCTGCAGTATCCACAGCAGTATTTGCTGCAGTATTTACAGCAATATTTGCTACAGTATTTACAGCAGTATTTGCAGCAGTATTTGAAGCAGTATTGAAAGCAGTAATTGCTGCAATATTTGCTGTAGTAGTTGCTGCAGTATTTGCAGGAGTATTTGTTACGGTATTTACACCAGTATTTGCTGCAGTATTTACAACAGTATTTGCTGCAGTATTTGCTGCAGTATTTACAACAGTATTTGCTGCAGTATTTGCTGCAGCATTTGCTGTAGTATTTGCAGCAGTATTTGCAGCAGTATTTGCTGCAGTATTTGCTGTAGTATTTGCTGCAGTATTTGCAGCAGTATTTGCTGCAGTATATGCTGTAGTATTTGCAGCAGTATTTGTTGCAGTATTTGCAGCATTATTTGGTGCAGTATTTAGAGCTGTATTTGCTGCAGTATTTGCAGCAGTATTTACAGCAGTATTTGCTGTAGTATTTCCACTAGTATTTGCTGTAGTATTTGCAGTAGTATTTGCTGCAGTATTTGTTGCAGTATTTACAGCAGTATTTGCAGCAGTATTTACAGCATTATTTGCAGTAGTATTTACAGCAGTATTTACTGCAGTATTTGCAGCAGATCACAGCAAAGAGACTGAATAATCCCTGGGTAACACCAAACATCCTCAAATCCATTAACACAAAGCACAAATATGAAAAACAGTATAAAATGGGTCAAATAACTAGAGAACAGTCTAAACGTTACTCGTCAGCACTTACCAGACTGATGAGAAGGTCGAAAGAATTGTATTATGAAAATAAATTACATAACATCAAAGGTGATATGAAAAAACCCTGGAAAAGTCTATCTGAAATTCTTGGAACTGAAAAGTTATCCGAAAAGAAAATCCTATTAACAAAATCAGATGAACCCCCTCTCACACCTACTGAAACAGCAAACAGACTTAATGTTTTCTTCTCCACCATAGGAAAAAAAATCTAGCAAACAAAATACCAGCACAAACACCCGTCCATCAGACTACCTCATAGGTACCTACGCTATTCCTAGCTCCAACCAACCCCATAGAAGTTACGCTCATCATAAACACCCTTAAAAACAAGGCAGGAGACATAAACAACTTGCCTGCTTTTATGTACAAAACAGCTTCTCAAGTATTGTCACCAATTATTGCAACGTTCTTTAACAAATCCATTGAATCATCTACCTTCCCAACAATCCTCAAAATAGAGAGGGTCACTCCGATCCACAAAGGAGGTGACCAACCTGACATGAATAACTATAGACCAATATCTAACTTACCACTGCTCTCTAAAATCTTTGAAAAAGTAATTCATAGACGGATCTATTCCTACCTCGTTTCACACAACATATTAAACCCTTGTCAGTTTGGATTCAGGAATAATAAAAGCACAAATGATGCTATCATACACATGCTAGAACTAATATATACCGCACCTAAAAACAAAGAAGTCTCGCTGTTCATTTTCATTGATTTACGTAAAGCTTTCGATACAGTCGACCATGAACTGCTGTACTCCAACTTAATGCACTATGGTATCAGAGGCCACTCCCTCAACTACCTAAAGTCATACCTTAGTAGCAGAACTCAATATGTGTATGCAAATGATGCAAATTGTTCCACCCAACCAATCACAGTAGGAGTCCTACAAGGAAGCATCCTTGGACCACTCCTCTTTCTCATCTACATCAGTGATCTACCGAATGCATCACAGCTACTCAAACCCATATTATTTGCAGATGACACTACATATGTATTTTCCCACCCAAACACAGTCATACTAGCAAACACAGTTAATGCTGAATTACAGAAAATATCTGCCTGGATGATGACTAACAAACTTACCCTGAGCACTGATAAAACCTATTTCATTCAGTTTGGAAACAAAGCTGCAAATGATCCAATTAACATAACGCTAAATGGATCATCAGTCACAAGACTCACAGAAAGAAAATTCCTAGGTATCCACCTTGACAGTAGCCTTAAGTTCCGGACACACATACAACAAATCACCAAGAAAATCTCCAAGACTGTAGGCATACTATCAAAGATAAGGTACTACGTTCCACAATCAGCTCTCCTGGCACTGTACCAATCACTCATATATCCTTATCTTACATATGGAATTTGTGCATGGGGATCAACAACATCCACTCACCTAAAATCCCTAATAACCCAGCAAAAGGCAGCAGTAAGAATAACAAATTCCCACTCCCGCCAGCATACTCCACCAATTTTCAAAAGTCTTAATCTGCTCACCATTAAGAACATCCATACTTATTCATGTGCCTACTACATACACAGAACAATGCACGCAACCTGAACCAACCTAAACAGGACACAAGACCACAACACAAGACACAGATCTCTTTTTGATATACCTCGTGTCCATATCACACTGTGTAAAAACTCTATGCACATAAATGGCCCCAAAATATGGAATCCATTACCAAAGATATTAAAGTAACCCAGTCTGAAAATCAATTTCAGACTCTTCTCAAAAGCCACTTAATCACCCTAGACTAAATTCTAAATACTCAGTACACACATACTCGCCTATGTACTCCCACATCATAACTTCAACAATCACTTTGAACCTTTTATCCATTGTTGACAGGAATATAATTGAATCATTGTTTTCACAAATCATTTTCGAATATAAATATATCTTTGTATTACACAAATTTTGATTAATTTATAATTAATGTTCTGCTGTACAACTATGAAATAATTACTATCCTACTGTACAACTATGATAAAATCCTTAGTGTTAAGTAGTCTGTAAGCCAATAATGTTAAGTTGGCCCATAATGCCTAGGCATAATAGAGGCTCTCTTTGTACTGCAACCCACTATTGTAAATACAAAATCTCAATGTACTGTTTGCAAAGACATAAAATAAATAAATAAATAAATTTGGAGCAGTATTTGCTGCAGTATTTGCTGCAGTATTTGCTGCAGTATTTGCTGCAGTATTTGCTGCAGTATTTGCTGCAGTATTTGCTGCAGTATTTGCTGCAGTATTTGCAGTAGTATTTACACAAGTATTTGCTGGCAAACCTAAGACAATTTCCAGTAAATCATTTCGAGTGCCCAAATTTCGGGAATTACGTCTGGAAAATGTTCACTTCATTGTAAATATGAGTGACTTCAGACAAGGAAATGTGTCTCTAAAAACCTGACTGGATACTGATCTGTTGATATGTGTAAAGTTTTCGCTGAAGGAATGTACGTAGTTGTGCGTGATTGTTGGTGTCCAGTAAATGTAGAATTTAAGATGAATGTTGCACTTTGAGATGAGTGTCCGGGAAAGAATACCTTTTTTGTTTTTAGACTGAATTCTATGGATGGAATCAAATGGCGGAGTTTTCGGAAAAAAATAATCGTGCATAACAATTTCTTTGGATATATATATTATTATTATTAACACACTGGCCGATTCCCACCAAGGCAGGGTGGCCCGAAAAAGAAAAACTTTCACCATCATTCACTCCATCACTGTCTTGCCAGAAGGATGCTTTACACTACAGTTTTTAAACTGCAACATTAACACCCCTCCTTCAGAGTGCAGGCACTGTACTTCCCATCTCCAGGACTCAAGTCTGGCCTGCCGGTTTCCCTGAATCCCTTCATAAATGTTACTTTGCTCACACTCCAACAGCACGTCAAGTATTAAAAACCATTTGTCTCCATTCACTCCTATCAAACACGCTCATGCATGCCCGCTGGAAGTCCAAACCCCTCGCAAACAAAACCTCCTTTACCCCCTCCAACCTTTCCTAGGCCTACCCCTACCCCGCCTTCCTTGCACTACAGACTGATACACTCTTGAAGTCATTCTGTTTCGCTCCATTCTCTCTACATGTCCGAACCACCTCAACAACCCTTCCTCAGCCCTCTGGACAACAGTTTTGGTAATCCCGCACCTCCTCCTAACTTCCAAACTACGAATTCTCTGCATTATATTCACACCACACATTGCCCTCAGATATGACATCACTGCCTTCAGCCTTCTCCTCGCTGCAACATTCATCACCCATGCTTCACACACATATAAGATCGTTGGTAAAACTATACTCTCATACATTCCCCTCTTTGCCTCCAAGGACAAAGTTCTTCGTCTCCACAGACTCCTAAGTGCACCGCTCACCCTTTTCCCCTCATCAATTCTATGATTCACCTCATCTTTCATAGACCCATCCGCTGACACGTTCAATCCCAAATATCTGAATACATTCACCTCCTCCGTGCTCTCTCCCTCCTATCTTATATCCAATCTTTCATCACCTAATCGTTTTGTTATCCTCATAACCTTACTCTTTCCTGTATTCACTTTTAATTTTCTTCTTTTACATACCCTACCAAATTTATCCACCAACCTCTGCAACTTCTCTGCAGAATCTCCCAAGAGCACAGTGTCATCAGCAAAGAGCAACTGTGACAACTCCCACTTTATGTCTGATTCTTTATCTTTTAACTCCACGGCTCTTGCCAAGACCCTCGCATTTACTTCTCATACAACCCCATCCATAAATATATTAAACAACCACGGTGACATCACACATCCTTGTCTAATGCCTACTTTTACTGGGAAATAATCTCCCTCTTTCCTACATACTCTAACTTGAGCCTCACTATCCTCGTAAAAACTCTTCACTGCTTTCAGTAACCTGCCTCCTATACCATACACCTGCAACATCTGCCACATTGCCCCCCCCCTATCCACCCTGTCATATGCCTTTTCCAAATCCATAAATGCCACAAAAACCTCTTTAGCCTTATCTAAATACTGTTCACTTATATGTTTCACTGTAAACACCTGGTCCACACACCCCCTACCTTTCCTAAAGCCTCCTCCCTTCCCCTGCTATCCTATACTCCGTCTTACTCTTAATTCTTTCAATAATAACTCTACCATACACTTTACCAGGTATACTCAACAGACTTATCCCCCTATAATTTTTGCACTCTCTTTTGTCCCCTTTGCCTTTATACAAAGGAACTATGCATGCTCTCTGCCAATCCCTAGGTACCTTACCCTCTTCCATACATTTATTAAATAATAGCACAAACCACTCCAAAACTATATCCCCACCTGCTTTTAACATTTCTATCTTTATCCCATTAATCCCAGCTGCCTTACCCCCTTTCATTTTACCTACTGCCTCACGAACTTCCCCCACACTCACAACTGGCGCTTCCTCACTCCTACAAGATGTTATTCCTCCTTGCCCTATACATGAAATCACAGCTTCCCTATCTTCATCAACATTTAACAATTTCTCAAAATATTCCCTCCATCTTCCCAGTACCTCTAACTCTCCATTTAATAACTCTCCTCTCCTATTTTTAACTGACAAGTCCATTTGTTCTCTAGGCTTCCTTAATTAACTTGTTAATCTCACTCCAAAACTTTTTCTTATTTTCAACAAAATTTGTTGATAAACATCTCACCCACTCTCTCATTTGCTCTCTTTTTACATTGCTTCACCACTCTCTTAACCCTCTCTCTTTTTCTCTATATACTCTTCCCTCCTTGCATCACTTCTACTTTGAAAAAACTTCTCATATGCTAACTTTTCTCCCTTACTACTCTCTTTACATTACCATTCCACCAATCGCTCTTCTTCCCTCCTGCACTCACTTTCCTGTAACCACAAACTTCTGCTGAACACTCTAATACTACATTTTTAACCTACCCCATACCTCTTCGACCCCATTGCCTATGCTCCATTACCACTATCTATCCTCCAATAGCTTTTTTATATCTTTCCTAACTGCCTCCTCTTTAGTTTATAAACCTTCACCTCTCTCTTCCCTGAGGGCTTCTTTCTCATTGTATCCCATCTAACCTTTTACTCTCAGTGTCCTACAACTAAAAAGTGATCTGATATATCTTTTGGCCCCCTATAAAACATGTACATCCTGAAGTCAAACTCAACAGTCTTTTAAACTACCAATACATAATCCAATAAACTACTGTCATTTTCGCCCAACATCAATCTTGTATACTTATTTATCCTCTTTTCTTAAAATATGTATTACCTATAACTAAACCCATTTCTAAAACAAAGTTCAATCAAAGGGCTCCCATTTTCATTTACACCTGGCACCCCAAACTTACCTACCACACCCTCTCTAAAAGTTTCTCCTACTTTAGCATTCAGGCCCCCTACCACAATTACTCTCTCACTTGGTTCAAGGTTCCTATACATTCACTTAATTAACATCTCCCAAAATCTCTCTCTCTCCTCTGCATTCCTCTCTTCTCCGGGTGCATACACGCTTTTTAAATGACCCACTTCTCGCACCCAAACCCTTTTTACTTTAATCCACATAATCCTGAATTTACACATTCATATTCTTTTTTTCTCCTTCCAAACTATCCTTCAACATACTGCTACCCCTTCCTTTGGGCTCTAACTCTCTCAGATACCCAAAATTTAATCCCATTTATTTCCCCCCACCGAAAACTCCCTACCCCCTTCAGCTTTGTTTCGCTTAGGCCAGGACATCCAACTTCTTTTCATAACACAGTACTCATCTGTTTCTTGTCATCCGCACTACATCCACGCACATTAAAGCATCCCAGTTTTATAAAGTTTTTCTTTTTCCCTCTTTTTTAGTAAAATGTCTACAGGAGAAGGGGTTACTAGCCCATTGCCCCCCCGGAAATTTTTTAGTCGCCTCAAAACGAAAACCATGGCTTACGGAGGAAAGATTCTTTTCCACTTCCCCAGGACAATAGAAGAAATAAAGAAGAACAAGAGCTATTTAGAAAAAGGAGAAAAACCTAGATGTATGTATTATATAAAATATATATATATATAATAATATAATATATATATATAAATATAAATAATATAATATATATAATGCATGTGCGTGTCTGTGAAGTGACCAAAGTGTAAGTAGAGTAGCAAATATCCCTGTTATCTAGCGTGTTTATGGACAGAAAAAGACACCAGCAATCCTACCATCATGTAAAACAGTTCCGGGTTTTCTGTTTCACAGTCATCTGGCAGGACGGTAGTACTTCCCTGTGTGGTTGCTGTCTCCAACCTACTACCTAGTTAATATATATACTTATATATAAAATAAATATAAATATATATATTATATATATAAAATATATATAATAATATATATATATATATATATATAAAAATATATATATATAATATATATATAATATTTTTATATATATATTATATATTTACCTGGAGTTTACCTGGAGAGAGTTCCGGGGTCAACGCCCCCGCGGCCCGGTCTGTGACCAGGCCTCCTGGTGGATAAGAGCCTGATAAACCATGCTGTTATTGCTGCTGCATGCAATCCAACGTACGAGCCACGCCGGCTGGTCAGGTAACCGACTTTAGGGGCTTGCTAAGTGCCACTTGAAGACTGCCAGGGTCTATTGGTAAACCCCCTCATGTATGCTGGGAGGCAGTTGAACAGTCTCGGGCCCCTGACACTTTTTGTATTGTCTCTTAACGTGCTATGACACCCCTGCTTTTCATTGGGGGGATGTTGCATCGTCTGCCAAGTCTTTTGCTTTCGTTGTGAGTGATTTTCGTGTGCAAGTTCGTACTAGTCCCTCTAGGATTTTCCAGGGGTATATAATCATGTATCTCTCCCGCCTGCGTTCCAGGGGAATACAGTTCAGGAACCTCAAGCGCTCCCAGTAATTGAGGTGTTTTATCTCCGTTATGCGCGCCGTGAAGGTTCTCTGTACATTTTCTAGGTCAGCAATTTCACCTGCCTTGAAAAGGGGCTGTTAGTGTGCAGCAATAATTCCAGCCTAAGATAGAACAAGTGAAACCCGAAGAGTGTCATCATGGCTTGGGATCCCAGTTTTGAAGGGTTTTCATTATCCATCCTGTCACTTTTCTAGCAGCTGCAATTGATATAATGTTATGGTCCTTGAAGTTGAGATCCTCCGACAAACAAGTGATTTTAAATAAATTTTCCAAACTGCGCCAGGGCAGAACTCGACCTTTGAACTTTGTACCGCCTCCAGAGACAAAACAATACACGCATCACCTACCACTACGCACTGATCCTACAAGAACCCCAAACACACAAGATAAGATTTCGTTCGGATTTTTAACCCCAGAGGGTTAGCCGCCCAGGATAACCCAAGAAAGTCAGTGCGTCATCGAGGACTGCTAACTTATTTCCATTGGGTCCTTAATCTTGTCCCCCAGGATGCGACCCACACCAGTCGACTAACACCCAGGTACCTATTTGCTGCTAGGTGAACCCGGACAACATGTGTAAGGAAACGTGTCGAAAAAGTTTCCACCCGCCGGGAATCGAACCCGGCTCTCCGTGTGTGAAGCGGGAGCTTTAGCCACCAGGGCCCCCGGGCCCCCTAGCACGTAGCTATGTGACGCCTTGGCCAGAGGACACTCGTGGCAGTGGTATCTCAAGGATTAATTTCAGCCTCATCCTGTTTGAATACCCGCCTCAACTTGCTTCGTAATTTCATTGCTATATAGATTGCTTGTTGAGGCGGGTATTCAAACAGGATGAGGCTGAAATTAATCCTTGAGATACCACTGCCACGAGTGTCCTCGGGCCAAGGCGATCACATAGCTACGTGCTGTGTGCTTGGTTCTTGTAGGATCAGTGGCGTAGTGGTAAGGTGATGCGTGTATTTTGTCTCTTGAGGGGCCGACCAGGCAATTTTCCGCGCGCTCTCAAAAAAAATTTAAAAAATTATGGAAATTGAGTTATATATACAGAAAAATAGCTTAACTCTTTGGCAACACAATGGTACCAGAATCAATGATCTACGACGTTTCTACAAGAAATTATTGGCTTAGCGCTTCTTTTTGATTATAATAATAATACAAGAAATTATAGTCATTTATATCAGATAAGGTGACGGTGATATGGGTAGTGCGTCTGCTCACAGCACATATATTTTTTTGTAATTTTTTCCTTGATTTTTATCTCTTTTTCTTGCATTATTCTTCCTAATATAATATTTGACTATTTGGCATCATAGAAGAGTAGGCGGAGCTTATCCGTAGAGTGCCAGCCAATCAGGAACCATCTAGTAACACTTGCAGTATTCCCGCTCCAGAGAGAGCCACGAGAACTCACTTCATTATTACGCTTATATAAGCTAATAATGGAGGAGGGGTGTTAATGTTCCAATTTAAAAACTGTAGTGTAAAGCATCCTTCTGGCAAGACAGTGATGGAGTGAATGATGGTGAAAGTTTTTGTTTTTCGGGCCACCCTGCCTTGGTGGGAATCGGCCAGTGTGTTAAAAAATAAAAGCTTATATATCAACTCTACGGCTTATTTATCTATCAGAATTGATCTAATATGATATAATAAACACTATAAATAACATACAAACATCTTATATAATCTAGACTGAATAAAATAAGCCATGATATGGAGAGAGACCATCGGGAATATTTCGATATAAATGAGTTACTCCTCATGTCGTCTTTGAATAAGAGAAAACGGTATTTTGAAGAGGATAACTGCACTAGAACATCAGTTTACTAAGAAATACACCGAAATAAACGCTATTTTCGCGAATTTTTATTTCTTATTTTTTCTAGACGGGGGGCCGGCCGGTGCTCCAGGCCAATATCTCGGAAGTAACTTATTCACTTATTTCGCTAAGGTACGCCTTCATTATTATTGTTGTTATTATTATTATTAAAGATTTGCCGGTATTCTCCCGGCCCGGGCCTTTTCCAAGAGGTGGCCCGGCCTTGGCTCCCTCGTTAGGGAGTGTCTGAGACCTAAGTCTCCCATGGGAGGAGGCACAAGTACCTCCTTATCTTTGGGACCAACTGTCCCCAGGCCTAGCCACAAGCTAGGCCTCTCTGGTCTGCCATCCCCGCCCCAAGGGGGCAAATGGGAATGACAGTCTTATGAGCTAAAGGCTCGGGCTCAGGCACCTACCCTACCCTAGAAGGGTTAGGCATGGTATCGATGCCTTTATTACTTAATTAAATGGAATAATATTCACAGAAATTGTAAAATAATGATTTCTTTAATTTCTGATGGTACATTTTTGGAAATATTCCAATTATGAGAGTTATGTGGGAGTAAAGGGCAGAGTTTTTACAACATTCCAAGAACTAACAAACTTTATTTTTTTGTGAAATAAAGATAAGATATTTAGAGGAAACTAAACCATGAGGAGTTCGTACAAGCATTGTTGTCTCGGCACCAAGTGTCCAAACAACCTTACGTCGTCCCATATAGGACAAGTAACCTGCCAAAGGGCATTTTCAGTAAATCAGTCCTTTTTCAGTCTTTTCTCAGTTGTTGTTTGAGGTATCTTATTGATAAATATTTAGAGTAACTAGAGAAAACACTTCGTCTTGTGTACCAAAACTGAAGGAAATTGGACGGTAAACAAAAAAGCAACATATAATTGACGTGACGACCCCTTGAGGCGGTACAAGGTTTGTAAGGTCGAGTCCTGACCTGCCGCAGTTGGTTTTATAATAAATGATATATATTATATATATATATATAATATATAATATATATATATAATATAATATATATATATATATATATATATATATATATATATATAATATATATATATATAATTATATATATATATATATATTGTTTGTAAATAGTGTATATGAATGTTTGTACAAAGCATTTCTTGTTTAAATATAATTAATAATATTATTTCTTTCCTCTGATCCATGTGACGCTGAGAAAACAGGTTATATAAAAGCCATTTTGGGAGGCAAGAACAACACCCCAGGAACCTCTGAGTGGACCTGGATGGACGGAAGACCAATCAATTCAAGTCTCTGGGCGTTTGGTGAACCCAACGACTATAGTGGAACAGAGATCTGTGTTGACATTGATACTAACATGCATCTGATGCTGAACGATGATTCCTGTTTGAAAATACAGCGATTTGTCTGTCAATATTACTCTCCTAAATAAGACGGAGAGAATCAGACGGAGGTGGAGACAGCTGCTCACCTGCTGATACTCTTTTAAATAATTCGGAAAAAACAGACAGACAGGGAGGTGGAGACAGCTGCTCACTTGCTGATGCTTCCTTTCCAAATAGTAAATCCCACATAATTTCGCCAAATTGAATAATCCTTAAATAATTCTCTCCGAATATGTTCATTACAAACATTTCAACAAACATTGTAAAACATTTGGTAAAATGGACAGTTTTTTATATTATGATTTTGTAGTTATTTAGGTAAAGTTAGACCTACAGTAAAGCACTTTCTGTTTGAATATATACATTATAAAAAAATTATCTTTATTCAAGCTAAAATAATTTTAAATACATTATGTTAGTTATACCTTCATTATAACTGTATTCTCGCTGCAGAAATAAAAATGCAAAAAAAAAAAAACAGATTTTTTTTAACTAAATTACAAAGTACTCGTAGAAAAATATTGCAAAATGTTAAAATTCTCGTGAGGAAGCGCTAAATACTTAGGGGCGTCACATAAACGCAGAGAAAATGAAAGGTGTTAGCAACTCCCTCGTTAGTAACTCCTTTGTTGGCAACTCCCTTGTTAGCAACTCCCTTGTTAGCAACTCCCTTGTTACCTCCCTTGATAGCAACCCTTGTTAGCACTCCCTTGTTAGCACCCTTGTTAGCAACTCCTTGTTAGCAACTCCCTTATAGCAACTCCTTGTTAGCACCTACCTTGTTAGCAACTCCTTGTTAGCAAACTACCTTGTTAGCAACCTTTTACACTCCTTGTTAGCAACTACCTTGTTAGCAACTACCTTGTTAGCAACTACTTGTTAGCAACTACCTTGTTAGCAACTACCTTGTTAGCAACACCTTGTACAACCCCTTGTTAGCAACTACCTTGTTAGCAACTACCTTGTTAGCAACTACCTTGTTAGCAACTACCTTGTTAGCAACTACCTTGTTAGCAACTACCTTATTAGCAACTACCTTGTTAGCAACTACCTTGTTAGCACTTCTTTTAGCAACTACTTGTTAGCAACTACCTTGTTAGCAACTACCTTGTTAGCAACTACCTTATTAGCAACTACCTTGTTAGCAACTACCTTGTTAGCAACTACCTTGTTAGCAACTACCTTGTTTAGCAACTACCTTTTAGCAACTACCTTTACAACTACTGTTAGCAACTACCTTGTTAGCAACTACTTGTTAGCAACTATCTGTGATTTAGCAACTACCTTGTTAGCAACTACCTTGTTAGCAACTACCTTATTAGCAACTACCTTGTTAGCAACTTCCTTGTTAGCAAACTATTGTTAGCAACTACCTTGTTAGCAACTACCTTGTTAGCAACCATCTTGTTATCAACTCCCTTGTTAGCAACTCCCTTGTTAGCACCCTTGTTAGCAACCATCTTGTTATCAACTCCCTTGTTAGCACCCTTGTTAGCAACTTCCTTGTTAGCAACTACCTTGTTATCAACTACCTTGTTAGCAACTCCCTTGTTACCAACTACCTTGTTAGCAACTCCCTTGTTAGCAACTCCCTTGTTAGCAACTCTTGTAAGCAACTCCCTTGTTAGCAACTTCCTTGTTAGCAACTCCCTTGTTAGCAACTCTTGTAAGCAACTCCCTTGTTAGCAACTTCCTTGCTGGCAACTCCCTTGTTAGCAACTCTTGTAAGCAATTCCCTTGTTAGCAACTTCCTTGCTGGCAACTCCTTTGTTAGCAACTGAACATTGGTGATGCTTTTCAAAATAGCTTGGTATCATCACTTTACATACCACCAGTATGTAAACTGACACTGACGTTTGAGTGGTAGGGGTCCTTACTAGTTTTATGCAATGGGGCCCCAAAGCTTATAATCGAGTCATGCGAAAAGGTATGTAATAATGTCCATTTTCTTATGAAAATACGGAATTAATTTGTACATTAGTAGGAGACGGCAAGCATGTTAAAAATTACCTGTGTGTCTTTAATATCACTGTCAAAACAACAGTATGTTATGCATCGAAAATTCAAATAAAATTTATTTTGTTAAAAGCTGATCTGTCTTACCTACAGAAAACATCTGACTGATTTTGATCTCAACTTGCCTTTCCTGGAAGGAATTGCGAATATCGAAATTTTTCTTCTTAATTAAGTAATAATTTCCAAGTTTCACAATCCATTTGCTTAAACATTTCAACGCTGATAACATGATACCACAACTTTTAAGAGCGAATGGAAGTTGCTGGCTTAGCTTCATAGCAGCTGTATTTAATGGAAGGTTTTAATTAAATATATCATGCATGTTTTCTCATTCGCGCTGATATTTAAGTGCATTAACATAGACCACACTGTGCACTACTCCATTAAGTTTTAAAGGGGTGGACCGGTACGCTAGTGGAAGGCCTCGGTCAGATGACCATAACCCCAAGTGGCGGGTCATCAGTTGACTAACACCCGCTCAGGAAAAACTTGTCCAGTGTCTTGAGAAACCGTACCTTGCCTAACCTAACGTAACCTAACGTAACTTAACGTAACCTAATGTAACCTAACCTAACCTAACTTAACCTAACCTAACCTAACCTAACCTAAGCTAACCTAACCTAAGCTGACTTAATGTAACCTAACCTAACCTAACCTAACCTAACCTTACATAACATAACGTAACGTAACGTAACCTAACGTAAACTAATGTAACCTAACCTAACCTAACTTAACCTAACTAACCAAACCCTAACGTAACCTAACCTAACCTAACTTAAGCTAACCTAACCTAAGCTGACTTAATGTAACCTAACCTAATCTCACCTGACCTAACCTAAACCTAACCTAACTAATATAACCTAATCTAACCTAACCAAACCTAACCTTACCTAACCTAACCTAACCTAACTAATCTAACGTAACATAACCTAACCAAACCTAACCTAACATAACCTACGTAATCTAACGTAACCTAACCTAGAACTACCTAACTAAACTAACCTAACCTAACCTAAACTAACCTAACCTAACCTAACCTAACCTATCCTAACCTAACCTAAACTAACCTAACTAACCTAACCTAACCTAACCTATACCTAGCCTAAAAACAACGTAACCTAACGTAACCTAACCTAACCAACATAACGTAACCTAACCTAACGTAACTTAACCTAACGTAACCTAACCTAACGTAACCTAAAAATAACCTATCTAACCTAGCTTAACCTAACCTAACCTAACCTAACCTATCCTATCCTAATCTAACCTAACCTACCTAACCTAACCTAACTAACCTAACCTAACTTACCTAACCTAACCTATCCTAACCTAACGTAACCTATCCTAACCTAAGTAACTTAGCCTAACGAACCTAATGTAACCTAACTTAACCTAACCTAACCTTACCTAACGAAACCCTAACGTAACCTAACGTAACCTAATGCAAACCTCACCTAACCTAACCTAACCTTTAAACCTAACGTAACGTAATTAACTTTAACGTAACCTAACCTAACCTAACTAACCTAACCTAACTAACCTAAACCTAACCTAAACCTAACGTAACCTAACGTAACCCTAACCTATCCTAACCTAACCAACCGAAACCTAAGTAACCTAACCTATCGTAACCTAACGTAAGTAACGTAACCTAACCTAACCTAACCTAACTAACCTAACTAACCTAACCTAACCTAACGTAACCTAACCTAACGTAACCTAACGTAACCTAACCTAACCTATCCTAACCTAACCTAACCTAACTTAACCTAACCTAACCTAACCTAGCCTAACCTAACCTGAACGTAACCTAACCTAACCAACTAACGTAATCTAACCTAACCTAACCAAACTAACTAACCTGATATAACTAACCTAACCTAACCTAACCTAACTAACCTAACGTAATCTAACTAATCTAACCAAACCTAACTTACCTGATATACCTAACCTAACCTAACCTAACCTAACCTAACCTAACCTAACCTAACCTAACCTAACCTAACCTAACCTAACTACTAAACGTAACGTATCGTAACCTAACCTAACCTAACTAACCTAAGGTAACCTAACGTAACCTAACCTATCCCTAACCTAACTAAACGAAACCTAATGTAACCTAACCTATCGTAACCTAACGTAAAGTAACGTAACCTAACCTAACCTAACCTAACTTAACCTAACCTAACCTAACCTAACCTAACCTAACCCATCCTAACCTAACCTAACGTAACCTAATGAAACCTAACCTAACGTAACCTAACCTAACTTAACCTAACCTAACGTAACCTAACCTAACGTAACCTAACCTACTAACCTAACGTAACCTAACCTAACCATCCTAACCTAACCTAACCTAACTTAACCTACTAACCTAACCTACCTAACCTAACCTGACGTAACCTAACCTAACCTAACCTAACGTAATCTAACCTAACCTAACCAAACCTAATCAACCTGATATAACCTAACCTAACCTAACCTAACCTCTAACCTAACGTAATCTAACCTAATCTAACCAAACCTAATCTTACCTGATATAACCTAACCTAACCTAACCTAACCTAACCTAACCTAACCTAACCTAACCTAACCTAACCTAACCTAACCTAACCTGACGTAACGTAACTTAACCTAACTAACCTAACCTAACCTAAGGTAACCTAACGTAACCTAACCTATCCTAACATAACCTAACGAAACCTAATGTAACCTAACCTATCGTAACCTAACGTAAAGTAACGTAACCTAACCTAACTAACCTAACTTAACCTAACCTAACCTAACCTAAACCTAACCTAACCATCCTAACCTAACCTAACGTAACCTAATGTAACCTAACCTAACGTAACCTAACCTAACGTAACCT
>NC_069403.1:18707160-18742299 GCF_026875155.1 Cherax quadricarinatus
AAAAACGGCCGATTCCCCCAAAGGCAGGGTGCCCGAAAAAAAAAAACTTTCACCATCTTCACCCCATCACGTCTTGAAAAAGGGAGCTTTACCCTACATTTTTTTAAACGCCTCCCGGGGTTTCCCGATCCTTCAAAATGTTATTTTTGCTCACACTCCAACAGCACTCGAGTTTTAAAAAAACCATTTGTCTCCATTCACCCTACAAACAGCTCAGCTGCCCCAAAGTTCCAAAACCCCTCGCAAACAAAACCCCCTTTTTACCCCTCCAACCTTTCCTAGCCTACCCCTACCCCGCCTTCCTTCCACTACAGACTGATCACCTTGAAGTCATTCTTTTCCCCCATTCTCTCTACATGTCCGAACCACCTCAACAACCTTCCTCAGCCCCTGGACAATTTTTTTGGGGAATCCCCACCTTCTCCTAATTTCCAAACACGAATTCTCTGCATTATATTCAACCACACTTCCCCTCAGAAGAAATCACTCCCTCGGGGGAAATTTTCCGGGGAAAACACAACGAAAATTTTTTTCCGAAAAAAATCACAAACTGATTTTAATTTTAAAGAAAAAAGCTTAACTCTTGCAACACAATGGACCAGAACATTTTTTCTACGACTTTCCTACAAGGAATTGGGGGCTTTTTAAATACACCTAGGGTTCTCACCACCCCGACGGGGTTTGCTCACCTGTCGTCAATTTTAATTTTTTTTTTTTTTCCGTTTTTTTTTCGTGTATTACGTATTATCTTTCTAAAAATAAAATTTTACGATTTGTATCATAAACAGTGGTGGGACTTAACGTAGAGTTCCCCCAACCAGGAACCTCCCGACACCATTTTTCTGAGTTTGCTGCGCATGGAAAATTCCCGTCTCGGGGGGGGCCGGGGAAAAGGGTCATATAACCTTTTTATAGCTTTTACGGCTTTTTTTTTTTTCCCCAATTGATCTAATAGACTAATAAACAAAATAAATAACAAAGAAAATAGGTAAATACTCCAAATAAAAATTATGGAATATTCCCAGAGCGCCCATCGGGAAAATAGATTTCCCCTTCTCAGAAGGGGGTTACATTCCTTTCTCTCACCTCCAGGGGCCTTATATTTAAAAAAACAACAGGTTAACTGGGAAAACACCGTAATGCATATAAGACTGGAAAAAAAAGTTATTTTCCGGAAAAAAAAAAAAAAAGGTGGTCCGGGGGCTGTTTCGGGATTATCCGAAGTAAGTTATCACATATATAGCGTAACTAATTAATAATAGCAGGAAGTAAAAATTCACAAGAAACAAAAGGAAAGATGTTTTAACAAGCTAGGGATGCTTTTTGAGTACAAAATTTTTTTTGATTTATGTGGGGCAAAATCAAAATTTTTGGCTGAAACAAAAACATACAAAATTATTTTTTTTAAAAATGAAAAAGGGAAAAAAATTTACGAAGGGCAATCCCTAAAATCGTTTAGCATTTTTTTATGGTAAAAATGAAAAATTTAAATTTTGAGGTATTAAATTGATTTATGTTGATTTTTAAAAATTTTTTTTTATTGTTTTTTGAGTTTTTTATGAAATTGTACAAATAAAAAGGTGTTCTTTACTAAAAAAAAATAAAGAAATAACAAAAATAAAAAAAAAAATTTTTAGGGAATTCCCCCCTTCAGCCTTCCCTCGCGCAACATTCTCACCCATGCTTCACACCAATAAACCGTTGGAAAACTATACTCTCATATTTTCCCCCTTTTTGCCCCCCAAGGACAAAGTTTTTCGCCTCCACAGACTCCTAATGCACCGCTACCCTTTTCCCCTCACAATTCTATATTCACCTCATCTTTCATAACCCACCCTCAAACGCCCAAATTCCCAAAATTTTCTGAAACATTCACCTCCTCCTGCCCTCTCCCTCCTACCCCTTATATCCAATCTTTCATCCCCAAAATTTTTTTTTATCCTCATAACCTTATTTTTCCCTTATTCATTTTTAAAATTTTCATTTTACATACCCTCCCAAAATTTTATCCACCAACCTCTGCAATTTTCTCTCAAATCCCCCAAGAGCACAGTGTCATCAGCAAAAGCAACGGGACAACTCCCACTTTATGTCGATTCTTTACTTTTAACTCCAGGGCTTTTGCCAAACCCCGCATTTATTTCTCATACAACCCCATCCATAAATAATTAAAAAAACCACGGTGACATCACACATCCTTGCAAATCCTACTTTTCGGGGAAAAAAATCTCCCTCTTCCTACATCTCTAACTTGACCCCCACTATCCTCGAAAAACCTTCACTGCTTTCAGTAACCTGCCTCCTAACCATACACCGAAAAACGCCACTTTCCCCCCCCCCCTATCCACCCGTCTATGCCTTTTCCAATCCAAAAATGCCACAAAAACCTCTTTAGCCTTATCAAAATACTTCACTTAATGTTTCACTGTAAACACCGGGTCCACACCCCCATTTTTCCTAAAGCCCCTTGTTCTCTGCATCCTATTTCCTCTTACTCTTAATTCTTCAATAAACTCTCCCAACACTTACCAGGTAACCACAGACTTACCCCCTAAAATTTTTTTGCACCTTTTTTGTCCCCTTTGCCTTTAACAAAAACTATGCATGTCCTGCCAACCCCCTGGGTACCTTACCCTCTTCCAAAATTTATTAAATAATACACAAACCCCTCCAAAACTATACCCCACCTGCTTTTAACATTTCTATCTTTATCCCATTAATCCCAGCTGCCTTACTCCCTTCATTTACCTACTGCCTCACGAACTTCCCCCACACTCACAAATGGGTCTTCCCCACTCCTACAAATTTATCCTCCTTGCCCATACATGAAACACAGCTTCCCTATCTTTATCAACATTTAAAAAAATTTTTTCAAAATATTCCCCCATCTTCCCAGTACCTCTAACTCCCATTTAATAACTCTCCTCTCCCCATTTTTAACTGACAAGTCCATTTGTTCTCTAGGTTTTTTAATTTCTTTTAACTCACTCCAAAACCTTTTTCTTATTTTCAACAAATTTGTTAAACACTCACCCACCTCTCATTTGCCCTTTTTACATTGCTTCACCCCCTCTCTTAACCTCTTCCCCTTTTTTCTATATACTCTTCCCTCCTTGCATCACTCTACTTTGTAAAAACTTTTCATATGCAAATTTTTTCCCTTCTACTCTCTTTACATTACCCTTCCACCAAACGCTCTTCTTCCCCCCCTGCCCCTTTCCTGTAACCACAAACTTCCTGAACACCTAATACTAATTTTTAAAAACCCACCCCATACCCTTCGACCCCATTTCCTATCTCTCTTTCACTATCATCCTCCCTAGCTTTTATATCTTTTCCTAACTGCCCCTCTTTTTGTTTATAAACCTTCACCTCCTCTTCCCCGATGCTTCTTTCTCTTTTTTTTCCCACTACCTTTTTCTCCAGGTCACAAAACTAAAAATGATCTGATATATCTGGGCCCCTCTTAAACATGTACACCTAAGTCTACTCAACAGCTTTTACACCAATCATAATCCAAAATAAACATGTCATTTCCCCTACACAATCTTGTAATTTTTTACCCTTTTCTTAAAATATGTTTTTTACCTATAACTAAACCCCTTTCTACACAAAGTTCATCAAAGGGCTCCCCTTAATTTACACCTGGGACCCCAAACTTACCTCCACACCCTCTCTAAAAGTTTCTCCTTTCTTTAGCACAGGTCCCCTACCACAATTTCTCCCACTTTGGTTCAAAGGTTTCTATACATTTACTTAATTAACATCTCCCAAAATCTCCCTCTCCCTGCATTTCCCCTCTTCTCCAGTGCATACACCTTATTATGACCCACCTTCTCGCTCCACCTTTTCTTTAATCCCCAAAAATCCCCGAATTTACACTTTATATTTTTTTTTCTCCTTCCAAAAGATCCTTCAACATTTTTAAGTACCCCTTCCTTTTCTCTAAACCCTCAGATCCCAGATTTTAAACCCCTTTATTTTTCCCCCACCGAAAACCCCCTACCCCCCCCCCAGCTTTTTTCGCTAGGCCAGGGCATCCAACTTTTTTTTCATAAAATCAGTACTCTCTGTTTCTTGTCATCCGCACTACATCCCGCACATTCAACTCCCCCTTTTATAAGTTTTTTCTTCTCTTTTTTTTGTAAATGCTACAGGAAAGGGTTACAGTCCATTGCTCCCCATTTTAGTCGCCCATACGCACGCATGGGTTTCGGAGGAAAGATTCTTTTTTCCCCTTCCCCCCCGGACAATAGAAGAAAAAAAGAAGAAAAAGAGCTATTAGAAAAAAAGAAAAACCTAGATGTATGTATATATATATATATATTATAAATATATAATATATATATAATAAATATATATAAAATATATATATATATATATATATATATATATATAATATATATATATGCATGTGCGTGTCCTGTGAAGTGACCAAAGTGTAAGTAGGAGTAGCAAGATATCCCTGTTATCTAGCGTGTTTATGAGACAGAAAAAGACACCAGCAATCCTACCATCATGTAAAACAGTTCCAGGTTTCTGTTTCACAGTCATCTGGCAGGACGGTAGTACTTCCCTGTTATAAAGGGCTTGTTTGGTAGCTGTAGAGCGGGTAGTTAAATGATATACTTCTTCGGAGGCTTCTTAGTTTATTGTTAAGTAGTGGTGGGTTACACAGGCTTGTGTGTTTGTGCCCATGGCCCGGGCAGGGCCATGCCCGCGAGAGAGAGCTGGGAGTACTTGTGTCTTGATGCCAGGCCGCTGTGTGAGTGAGAGCGAGGCAAGTCTGGGCATACTGAAGTGGCAAGGGCCTATAGATGGCAGCACCTGAGTGGCGCAAAATATGAATAAGCTGGCAGACGCAGGGGCTGTCTGTGCAGACAGTACAGGCTGTCTACATACGCTCGGCCACCTATCGCGCGTCGTCCCGACGCGACAATACTGGTAGTAAAAGAAACTCGGTCTCTCTCTCGTAGGAACAGGGCACAGAAACAAAATAAAAAATATATAACATATGGACTTTGGAAAAAAAAACTTCCTACAGGGAGGGAAGAAAAAACATGTGGGGTGTGCAAACATCGTGGTCATGGGCAGTGAGCATCGAAGTGCATCACTGCAACGCCTTCCTGCGTCTGGACAGATCTGCAACAGGGGAGACATCGCTGCGGCTGAGCTGTGACGTAACAGGTACGGTCTCCTCTGGAACGGTGAAGCAGACATCGTGGGAGTCGCTGCGGGTTTTCACTCAACCTGGGGCACGACTGCTGGTGCCCTTGAGTGAGGCGTCGACAAAACTCGGCAACTGGGCAGGACTTCTGGCAAGCGACTCAGGAGGACACTTCTCGACTGGTACTGTCGCTGGGCTATCACTGCCGGCGAGCCGTGGAGCGAGTTGTGGAGCGGGGTCGTGGCAGAGACGACTGGGCGAAAACATCTGGGAGTCGTAACATCATACACCAGACTGCGTGAGGAGCTAGCAGTCAAAGTGACATCTTCTTTGTGCAGGCTGCTCACTGAAGCTTGTGACACGAGGCTGACACAGCGCCTGCCGACAGGCCTGGCTGCGGCTTGACGAGTATCATCTCTCGACAGTTGGAGTTTATAGCAGGGGTTAGTCTAAGCGTCCCCAGACTTGTTTCTCTACATATAACTGCACTCTGAAGGTCTGGAGGTGAAGTGAAACAAAATCTCGATGGGAATCGTAGCAGGTACGATTCTGCAGAACAACACGAGCGACGAGCATAAAAGCTTTCTGTACAAGGGGCTCATACGCTCAGGCTGAGAAATCAGCTGTCAAAACACACTGGTCAGGGGTGACTTAGGGGTACAACTCAAGGGTCTGACCACAGACCTCACTGGACACACGGAACTTTAAAAACACACCGCTGTACATACGGTAAAAACATGGCTTGAACTAGCAAAAGATTTCTTTTCTGCGCATAAAACTGATTAAGACATACTAAAATGGGGAGAACACTGACTGAGGGGGAATTAATTAACACACACATATATTTCTCTCAATCTTCTCGACAATACTGAAATAATTACTAGAACACTCGATGTGACATCATGTGATGTCAGGGGTGATGTCGCAAGGTGACGTCAGCAGCAGTGACGTCAACGACATCTCGAGGTGACGTCAGGGCAGACATCGTGAGGGGACGTCAGCAGACATCGTGACGTCAGCGACACGTGTGACGTCAGCATCTCGAGGTGACGTCAGGCAGACATCGTGAGGTGACGTCAGCAGAACATCGTGAGGTGACGTCAGCAGACAAACTCGAGGTGCAGACTCGTGAGGTGGGCGTCAGCAACATCTCGAGGTACGTCAGCAGACATCGTGAGGTGACGTCAGCAGACATCGTGACGTCATGAAGTCGGGCAGCATCGTGGGTGGCGTCGATGTGATGCGGCAGCAGACCACAGCATGAGGCCTGGGACATCTGGTACTCACGTGGCTTTGTAGGTCTACATGATCGCCCACACCCACGTGACGTGTAATCCACGTAGCTTCGAGTGGCCCCGGGCACTCGGATACACAGCACGCAAAGAATTCACAAAGAAAAAAAAGCAGAAAACACAGCAGAGGGAGTGGGCAGTGGTGAGTGGTGTATGGTAGACGGGGAGCGTGAGGAGGCGAGCATGGGCAAGGTGAGGAACAGCCACTTCCTCCCTCTCCTCTCCTCCCCCACCCACAAACACGTGGAGAAGCTCACACTGGACGCAGAAATCACCCCAAGACTCACCTCTGGCTTGCTGAAACAGCTGTGCTGAGCTGAACAACAACACAACATACAAGTGACGCTGAACACGTGACTTTAGAAACAGCGTGGGACACTGTAGCGTGAGACGCTGGGACGCCACTCACAATTCTCGAAGAAATTCGGCAAATTTCGGCTGGATCCTGCTTGTACCTGTGTCTGGATGCTCAAACGTGCAGACACCAACATCAGATAACTCGTTGAGAGACGGATGCTTTTTGTGTAGGGTGATGAAGTGAAGGTGACTTCATACCTCTCCTTCCTCTCTCCAGGGTAAACACAACGCTGATCCCACCGCTGCCACCAATATAAAGGGCTTGTTTGGTAGCTGTAGAGCGGGTAGTTAAATGATATACTTCTTCGGAGGCTTCTTAGTTTATTGTTAAGTAGTGGTGGGTTACACAGGCTTGTGTGTTTGTGCCCATGGCCCGGGCAGGGCCATGCCCGCGAGAGAGAGCTGGGAGTACTTGTGTCTTGATGCCAGGCCGCTGTGTGAGTGAGAGCGAGGCAAGTCTGGGCATACTGAAGTGGGAAGGCCTATAGATGGCAGCACCTGAGTGGCGCGAAATATGAACTAAGCTGGCAGACAGCATGGGCTGTCTGTGCAGACAGTACAGGCTGTCTACACTGTGTGGTTGCTGTCTACCAACCTACTACCAGTTATAATAAAATACTAATATATAAATATAAATATAAATAAAAATATTATATAGATATATATATATAATATATATATATATATATATATATATATATTATATATATAATATAATATATATATATATTTACCTGGAGTTTACCTGGAGAGAGTTCCGGGGTCAACGCCCCCCGCGGCCCGGTCTGTGACCAGGCCTCCCGGTGGATAAGAGCCTGATCAACCAGCTGTTATTGCTGGCTGCATGCAATCCAACGTACGAGCCACGCCCAGCTGGTCAGGTACCGCTTTAGGTGCTTGTCTAGTGCCAGCTTGAAGACTGCCAGGGGTCATTGGTAATCCCCCTCATGTATGCTGGGAGGGAGTTGAACAGTCTCGGGCCCCTGACACTTATTGTATTGTCTCTTAACGTGCTAGTGACACCCCGCTTTTCATTGGGGGGGTGTTTCATCGTCTGCCAGTCTTTTGCTTTCGTTGTGAGTGTTTTCGTGTGCAAGTTTTGGTACTAGTCCGTCTAGGATTTTCCAGGTGTATAATCATGTATCCCCCGCCTGCGTTCCAGGGAATACAGGTTCAGGAACTTTAAGCGCTCCCAGTAATTGAGGTGTTTTATCTCCGTTATGCGCGCCGTGAAGGTTCTGTGTACATTTTCTAGGTCAGCAATTTCACCTGCCTTGAAAGGTGCTGTTAGTGTGCAGCAATATTCCAGCCTAGATAGAACAAGTGACCTGAAGAGTGTCATCATGGGCTTGGCATCCCTAGTTTTGAAGGTTCTCATTATCCATCCTGTCATTTTTCTAGCAGCTGCAATTTATATAATGTTATGGTCCTTGAAGTTGAGATCCTCCGACAAACAAGTGATTTTAAATAATTTTCCAAACTGCGCCAGGGCAGAACTCGACCTTATGAACTTTGTACCGCCTCCAGAGACAAAACAATACACGCATCACCTTACCACTAAGCCACTGATCCTACAAGAACCAAGCACACAAGATAAGATTTCGTTCGGATTTTTAACCCCAGAGGGTTAGCCACCCAGGATAACCCAAGAAAGTCAGTGCGTCATCGAGGACTGTCTAACTTATTTCCATTGTGGTCCTTAATCTTGTCCCCCAGGATGCGACCCACACCAGTCGACTAACACCCAGGTACCTATTTGCTGCTAGGTGAACAGGACAACAGGTGTAAGGAAACGTGTCGAATGTTTCCACCCGCCGGGAATCGAACCCGGGCCCTCCGTGTGTGAAGCGGGAGCTTTAGCCACCAGGCCACCGGGCCACCTAGCACGTAGCTATGTGATCGCCTTGGCCCGAGGACACTCGTGGCAGTGGTATCTCAAGGATTAATTTCAGCCTCGTCCTGTTTGAATACCCGCCTCAACTTGCTTCGTAATTTCATTGCTATATAGATTGCTTGTTGAGGCGGGTATTCAAACAGGACGAGGCTGAAATTAATCCTTGAGATACCACTGCCACGAGTGTCCTCGGGCCAAGGCGATCACATAGCTACGTGCTAGGTGGCCCGTGGCCTGTGGCTAAAGCTCCCGCTTCACACACGAGGGCCCGGTTCGATTCCCGGCGGGTGGAAACATTCGACACGTTTCCTTACACCTGTTGTCCTGTTCACCTAGCAGCAAATAGGTACCTGGGTGTTAGTCGACTGGTGTGGGTCGCATCCTGGGGGATAAGATTAAGGACCACAATGGAAATAAGTTAGACAGTCCTCGATGACGCACTGACTTTCTTGGGTTATCCTGGGTGGCTAACCCTCCGGGGTTAAAAATCCGAACGAAATCTTATCTTACCACTGCCACGAGTGTCCTCGGGCCAAGGCGATCACATAGCTACGTGCTGTGTGCTTGGTTCTTGTAGGATCAGTGGCGTAGTGGTAAGATGATGCGTGTATTTTGTCTCTTGAGGGGCCGACCAGGCAATTTTCCGCGCGCTCTCAAAAAAATTTTTAAAAAATATGGAAATTGAGTTATATATACAGAAAAATAGCTTAACTCTTTGGCAACACAATGGTACCAGAATCAATGATCTACGACGTTTCTACAATAAATTATTGGCTTAGCGCTTCTTTTTGATTATAATAATAATACAAGAAATTATAGTCATTTATATCAGATAAGGTGACGGTGATATGGGTAGTGCGCCCTGCTCACAGCACATTTTTTTTTTGTAATTTTTTCCTTGATTTTTATCTCTTTTTCTTGCATTATTCTTCCTAATATAATTTTGACTATTTGGCATCATAGAAGAGTAGGCGGAGCTTTATCCGTAGAGTGCCAGCCAATCAGGAACCATCTAGGAACACTTGCAGTATTCCCGCTCCAGAAAGAGCCACGAGAACTCACTTCATTATTACGCTTAATAAGCTATAATGGAGGAGGGGTGTTAATGTTCCAATTTAAAAACTGTAGTGTAAAGCATCCTTCGGGCAAGACAGTGATGGAGTGAATATGGTGAAAGTTTTTGTTTTGGGGCCCACCCTGCCTTGGGGAATCGGCCAGTGTTTTAAAAAAATAAAAGTTTTATATATCAACTCTACGGCTTATTTATCTATCAAAATTTGATCTAATATGATATAATAAACACTATAAATAACATACAAACATCTTATATAATCTAGACTGAATAAAATAAGCCATGATATGGAGAGAGAC
Organism: Cherax quadricarinatus; assembly: GCF_026875155.1. NCBI lineage: Eukaryota > Metazoa > Arthropoda > Malacostraca > Decapoda > Parastacidae > Cherax > Cherax quadricarinatus. The sequence continues at coordinate 18,717,242 of NC_069403.1, forward strand.
CTGGGGAATATTTCGATATAAATGAGTTACTCCTCATGTCGTCTTTGAGTAAGAGAAAACGGTATTTGGAAGAGGATAACTGCACTAGAAAAATCATTTTAAACTAAGAAATACACCGAAATAAACGCTATTTTCGCGAATTTTTATTTTATTTTTCTAGGACGGGGGGCCGGCCGGTGCTCCAGGCCAATATCTCGGAAGTAACTTATTCACTTTTTTTCGCTAAGGTACGCCTTCATTATTATTGTTGTTATTATTATTATTAAAGATTTTGCCGGTATTCTCCCGCCGGGGCCTTTTCCAAGAGGTGGCCCGGCTTGGCTCCCTCGTTAGGGAGTGTCTGAGACCTAAGTCCTCCCATGGGAGGAGCACAAGTACCTCCTTATCTTTGGGGCCAACTGTCCCCAGGGCCCAGCCACAACTAGGCCCCCTCTGGTCTGCCATCCCCACCCCAAGGGGGCAAATGGAATGACAGTCTTATGAGCTAAAGGCTCGGGCTCAGGCACCTACCCTACCCTAGAAGGGTTAGGCATGGTATCGATGCCTTTATTACTTAATTAAATGGAATAATATTCACAGAAATTGTAAAATAATGATTTCTTTAATTTCTGATGGTACATTTTTGGAAATATTCCATTTAGTGGGAGTAAAGGGCAGAGTATTTTCAACATTCCAAAACTAACAAAACTTTATTTTTTTTGTGAAATAAAGAAAAAGATATTTAGAGGAAACTAAACCATGAGGAGTTCGTACAAGCATTGTTGTCTCGCCACCAAGGTCCAAACAACCTTACGTCGTCCCATATAGGATCACCTTCCTGCCAAAGGGCATTTTCAGTAAATCAGTCCTTTTTCAGTCTTTTCTCAGTTGTTGTTTGAGGTATCTTATTGATAAATATTAGAGTAACTAGAGAAAACACTTCGTCTTGTGTACCAATAACTGAAGGAAATTGGACGGTAAACAAAAAAGCAACATATAATTGACGTGACGACCCCTTGAGGCGGTACAAGTTTGTAAGATCGAGTCCTGACGTGCCGCAGTTTTTGTAAATGATATATATTTATATATATATATATATTATATATATTATATATATATAATATATAAAAAATATATATATATATATATATATATATTATATAATATATATATATATTGTTTGTAAATAGTGTAAAAGAATGTTTGTAACAAAGCTTTTTCTTGTTTAAATATAATTACTAATATTATTTCTTTCCTCTGATCCATTGTGACGCTGAGAAAACAGGTTATATAAAAGCCATTTGGGGGGCAAGAACAACACCCAGGAACCTCTGATGGACCTGGATGGACGGAAGACCAATCAATTCAAGTCTCGGGGCTTTTGGGTGAACCCAACGACTATAGTGGAACAGAGATCTGTGTTGACATTGATACTAACATGCATCTGATGCTGAACGATGATTCCTGTTTGAAAATACAGCGATTTGTCTGTCAATATTACCTCCTAAATAAACGGAGAGAATCAACGGAGGTGGGGACAGCTGCTCACCCCGCTGATACTCTTTTAAAAAATTCGGAAAAAACAGACAGACAGGGAGGTGGAGACAGCTGCTCACTTGCTGACGCTTCCTTTTCCCAAAAAGTAAATCCCACCATAAAAATTTCGCCCCAAAATTTAATAATCCTTAAATAATTCTCTCCGAATATGTTCATTACAAACATTGTAAAACATTTGGTAAAATGGACAGTTTTTTATATTATGATTTTGTGTTATTTAGGGAAAGTTAGACCTACATAAAGCACTTTCTGTTTGAATATTACATTATAAAAAAAATTATCTTTATTCAAGCTAAAATAATTTTAAATACATTATGTTAGTTATACCTTCATTATAACTGTATTCTCGCTGCAGAAATAAAAATGCAAAAAAAAAAAAACAGATTTTTTTTAACTAAAATACAAAGTACTCGTAGAAAAATATTGCAAAATGTTAAAATTCTCGTGAGGAAGCGCTAAATACTTAGGGGCGTCACATAAACGCAGAGAAAATGAAAGGTGTTAGCAACTCCCTCGTTAGTAACTCCTTTGTTGGCAACTCCCTTGTTAGCAACTCCCTTGTTAGCAACTCCCTTGTTACCTCCCTTGATAGCAACGCCCTTGTTAGCACCTCCCTTGTTAGCACCCTTGTTTGAAACTCCCTTGTTAGCAACTCCCTTGTTAGATACTCCCTTTTTAGCACCTCCCTTGTTAGCAACTTCCTTGTTAGCAAACTATTGTTAGCAACTACCTTGTTAGCAACTACCTTGTTAGCAACTACCTTGTTAGCAACTACCTTGTTAGCAACTACCTTATTAGCAACTACCTTGTTAGCAACTACCTTGTTAGCAACTACCTTGTTAGCAACTACCTTGTTAGCAACTACCTTATTAGCAACTACCTTGTTAGCAACTACCTTGTTAGCAACTACCTTATTAGCAACTACCTTGTTAGCAACTTCCTTGTTAGCAAACTATTGTTAGCAACTACCTTGTTAGCAACTACCTTGTTAGCAACTACCTTATTAGCAACTACCTTGTTAGCAACTACCTTGTTAGCAACTACCTTGTTAGCAACTACCTTGTTAGCAACTCCCTTTAAATTAGCAACAAACCTTGTTAGCAACTACCTTGTTAGCAACTATCTTGTTAGCAACTCCCTTTTAGCAACTACCTTGTTAGCAACTACTTGTTACAACTACCTTATTAGCAACTACCTTGTTAGCAACTCCTTTGTTAGCAAACTATTGTTAGCAACTACCTTTTTTAGCAACTACCTTGTTAGCAACCATCTTGTTATCAACTCCCTTGTTAGCAACTCCCTTGTTAGCACCCTTGTTAGCAACCATCTTGTTATCAACTCCCTTGTTTAGCACCCTTGTTAGCAACTTCCTTGTTAGCAACTACCTTGTTATCAACCAAACCTTGTTAGCAACTCCCTTGTTACCAACTACCTTGTTAGCAACTCCCTTGTTAGAAACCCTCCCTTTTAGCAACTCTTGTAAGCAACTCCCTTGTTACAACTTCCTTGTTTAGCAACTCCTTGTTAGAAACTCTTGTAAGCAACTCCCTTGTTAGCAACTTCCTTGCTGGCAACTCCCTTGTTAGCACTCTTGTAAGCAATTCCCTTGTTAGCAACTTCCTTGCTGGCAACTCCTTTGTTAGAAACTGAACATTGGTAAATGCTTTCAAAATAGCTTGGTATCATCACTTTACATACCACCGTATGTAAACTGACACTGACGTTTGAGTGGTGGGGGTCCTTACTATTTTTTATGCAAGGGGGCCCCAAACTTATAATCGAGTCATGCAAAAAGGGTATGTAATAATGTCCCTTTTCTTATGAAAATACGGAATTAATTTGTACATTAGTAGGAGACGGCAAGCATGTTAAAAATTACCTGTGTGCCCTTTAATATCACTGTCAAAACAACAGTATTTATGCATCGAAAATCAAATAAAATTTATTTTGTTAAAAGCGATCTGTCTTACCTACAGAAAACATCGACTGTTTTTGATCTAAACTTGCCTTTCCTGGAAGGATTGCGAATATCGAAATTTTTTTTCTTAATTAAGTAATAATTTCCAAGTTTCCACAATCCATTTGCTTAAACATTTCAACGCTGATAACATGATACCACAACTTTTAAGAGCGAATGGAAGTTGCTGGCTTAGCTTCATAGCAGCTGTATTTAATGGAAGGTTTTAATTAAATATATCATGCATGTTTTCCCCATTCGCGCTGATATTTAAGTGCATTAACATAGACCACACTGTGCACTACTCCATTAAGTTTTAAAGGGTGGACCGGTACGCTAGTGGAAGGCCTCGGGCAGATGACCATAACCCCAAGTGGCGGGGCATCAGTTGACTAACACCCGCTCAGGAAAAACTTGTCCAGTGTCTTGAGAAACCGTACCTTTCCTAACCTAACGTAACCTAACGTAACTTAACGTAACCTAATGTAACCTAACCTATACCTAACTTAAAACCCAACCTAACCTAACCTAACCTAAGCTAACCAACCTAAGCTGACTTAATGTAACCTAACCTAACCTAACCTAACCTAACCTTACATAACATAACGTAACGTAACGTAACCTAACGTAAACTAATGTAACCTAACCTAACCTAACTTAACCTAACCTAACCTAACCTAACTTAACCTAACCTAACCTAACTTAAGCTAACCTAACCTAAGCTGACTTAATGTAACCTAACCTAATCTCACCTGACCTAACCTAACCTAACCTAACATAATATAACCTAAACTAAACCTAACCAACCTAACCTTTCCTAACCTAACCTAACCTAACCTAATCTAACGTAACATAACCTAACCAAACCTAACCTAACATAACCTACGTAATCTAACGTAAAACCCAACCTAAACTAACCTAACCTAAACAAAACCCAACCTAACCTAAACTAACCTAACCTAACCTAACCTAACCTATCCTAACCTAACCTAACCTAAAAACCCAACCTAACCTAACCTAACCTAACCTATCCTAGCCTAACACAACGTAACCTAACGTAACCTAACCTAACCTAACATAACGTAACCTAACCTAACGTAACTTAACCTAACGTAACCTAACCTAACGTAACCTAACCTAACCTAAAACTAAACTAGCTTAACCTAACCTAAACCCAACCTAACCCATCCTATCCTAATCTAACCTAACCTAACCTAACCTAACCTAACCTAACCTAACCTAACCTTACCTAACCTAACCTATCCTAACCTAACGTAACCTATCCTAACCTAACGTAACTTAGCCTAACGTAACCTAATGTAACCTAACTTAACCTAACCTAACCTTACCTAACGTAACCTAACGTAACCTAACGTAACCTAATGCAACCTCACCTAACCTAACCTAACCTTACCTAACGTAACGTAATGTAACGTAACGTAACCTAACCTAACCTAACCTAACCTAACCTAACCTAACCTAACCTAACGTAACCTAACGTAACCTAACGTAACCTAACCTATCCTAACCTAACCTAACGAAACCTAATGTAACCTAACCTATCGTAACCTAACGTAAAGTAACGTAACCTAACCTAACCTAACCTAACTTAACCTAACCTAACCTAACCTAACCTAACGTAACCTAACCTAACGTAACCTAACGTAACCTAACCTAACCTATCCTAACCTAACCTAACCTAACTTAACCTAACCTAACCTAACCTAGCCTAACCTAACCTGACGTAACCTAACCAACCTAACCTAACGTAATCTAACCTAACCTAACCCCAAAACCCAATCTAACCTGATATAACCTAACCTAACCTAACCTAACCTAACCCAACCTAACGTAATCTAACCTAATCTAACCAAAACCTAATCTTACCTGATATAACCTAACCTAACCTAACCTAACCCAACCTAACCTAACCTAACCTAACCTAACCTAACCTAACCTAACCTAACCTGACGTAACGTAACGTAACCTAACCTAACCTAACCTAACCTAAGGTAACCTAACGTAACCTAACCTATCCTAAAATAACCTAACGAACCTAAATTAACCTAACCTATCGAACCTAACGTAAAGTAACGTAACCTAACCTAACCTAACCTAACTTAACCTAACCTAACCTAACCTAACCTAACCTAACCCATCCTAACCTAACCTAACGTAACCTAATGTAACCTAACCTAACTAACCTAACCTAAAAGTAACCTAACCTAACGTAACCTAACCTAAAATAACCTAACCTATCCTAACCTAACGTAACCTAACCTATCCTAACCTAACCTAACCTAACTTAACCTAACCTAACCTAACCTAACCTAACCTGACGTAACCTAACCCAACCTAACCTAACGTAATCTAACCTAACCTAACCAAACCTAATCCAACCTGATATAACCTAACCTAACCTAACCTAACCTAACCTAACGTAATCTAACCTAACCTAACCAAACCTAATCTTACCTGATATAACCTAACCTAACCTAACCTAACCTAACCAAAACCCAACCTGACGTAACCTAACCAACCTAACCTAACCTAACTTAACCTGACGTAACCTAACCTAACTAACCTAACGTAATCTAACCTAACCTAACCCAAACCTAATCTAAAACCCGACGTAACCTAACCTAACCTAACCTAACCTGACGTAACCTAACCCGACGTGACCTAACCTAACCTAACCTTTAAACCCGACGTAACCTAACCTGAAAGTAACCTAACCTACGTAACCTACCTGACGTAACCTAACCTGACGTAACCTAACCTGACGTAACTTAACCAACCAACCCAACCTAACCTAACCTAACCTAACCTAACCTGACGTAACCTAACCTGACGTAACCTAACCTAACCTAACCTAACCTGACATAACCTAACCTGACGTAACCTAACCTGACGTAACCTAACCTGACGCAACCTAACCTGACGTAACCTAACCTGACGTAACCTAACCTGACGTAACCTAACCTGACGTAACCTAACCTGACGTAACCTAACCTAACCTAACTTAACCTGTCAGTGACCACAATAGATCAAATTTATAAAATCATCTACAAATCAATGAGACAAGGACAGGAATAAATATACCGATAATCAAGCTAAGCAAATAGACACTTTTGCAAAGTTTTGAATATAATATGAAAGTCACGTTTCACTCCTGACGAGCGAAACGTAGCCTGTGTAAAATATTCAAAACCATATTTGTTAAGTGTAAATCAAAGGATTATTGATAATTAAGATAAAAAGCAACAGTAATAATGATAACATTTGTACTGCCAGACTTGGAGAAACTTGGCGACCAATACGATGTGAAAATATAAAAAAAATATACTGACCTTTAATACCAATCAATTTGGAGGAAGACAAGACAAGTAACATAATTTTTACAATGTATAATGATCACGTAGAATAATAATCCATTAGTTTCAGCTCGTTAACAATTATGTAATGTAATATGACATATAATATAGCATATAATATAGCATATAAAATATCAATTTATTCTATGCTTGTTGACGCAGGTGAAGAAAATTCTGTAATACGTCAAGTTGACGTTCAGTCAACACCATAATTATCGCAGTAATGTTCGACCTCAAATAATGTGTTTCAGGCCGTCGGGTTGACTCTTACCACCGCAGTACTCACGTACACATACATACATACATACATACATACATACATACATACATACATACATACATACATACATACACACACACACACACACACACACACACACCACACACACACCCCACACACACACACGCATATACAGAGTGGACACAACAACAATAGGGACACAGGAAGCTAAGGACCCGATGAGTCAAAGGGACGTTAGGAATTATTTCCTCAGTCTTAAAGTTGTGAGGAAGTGAATAGCCTAGGAAGTGATGCAATGGGGGCGGAACCGTACATAGCATTAAGATAAGGTATGATAAAGCTCATGGAGCAGGGAGAGAGAGGGCCTAGTAGCACTCATTGAAGAGGCGGGCCAGGAGCTGAGTATCGACCTCTGCAACCACGATCAGATGAGTACACACACACACACACACACACACTGTTACACCCTTTTCTTCCATTGTAAGTAGACAGTTTCTAATTGTTATTATCACAATGGTATACTTTTACATGTTATTTTTGCCATTTCACTTAATATTATATTCAGGAGTAATTCCATTTTTAGCTAAAATGGATTTACTCGACTTTATAATATTAATCTGGCAGTATATTATTTAGCTTTGTACATAGGTAGGTTATTTAATTAGTCCAAACTGCTGGTGCGACCTGGCCAAGCACTAGTAGGTGTAAATAAATGGTATAAAATACTGACACAATGGAAACATAAACACATATGCAGTTTAATGTGATCCTTTGTTGACAACGTTTCGCCCACACAGTGGGCTTTTTCAAGTCACAAACAGATCTACCTGGGTGGAAGGTACTGGAGTATTTATAGTCAGGTTCAGAATGTTGAGGTCAGGTGGAGAATGCTACATCCGATGATCTACCGGGTGGGGTTATAGAGTCTTGGGTAGCTTGGCAATGGGTATTGGACAAGTTGTGAGTAGATGTTCTGCAGTGTTCTATATTCTTATGTGGTATAGCGATGAAGAAGTTCTTGGCAAGTGTTCAGCTATGTTATAGAAGCCATTGTTCTGATTGAAATAAGCGATTATTCCAGGATTCTTCGGTATTGAGTGTTGTCTTCTGTGGCGATAAGCCTTGAGTTTCTGTAGTTAATTAAATGGTTGTGTGAATTGCGATGTTGTACACAGCATTCCTTGTATCGTCAGTTCTGCTTGCGTATTGGTGTTCTGAAATACGTGTTTGGAGGTCTCTTGATGTTTTCGCCCCAGGTATAATTTGTTGGTCATTACAAGGGATTATGTATACCCCTGCAGAGGATGGAAACTTGTCCTGTCTACTACTGGTGATGTCCTTGATGGTCGTGGTTATGGAGTAGATACTTGGAATGATGTATTGGAAAAGATGTTGGAAACATGTTTGGCAATGGAGTTGGTGGGGAGGACTATGTATCTCTTCTCGCAGTGTCTTCTCTGGTGGTGTTGAAGATGTTAATGCCCTCGTCTGCAGTCTCTGATAAAGTGACGAGGATAGCGGAGTTTAGAAATACTTGTTCAATTATAGTGCATTCTTCCTCAGGAACTCATTGCTGCAGATTCTGAGTGCGCGCAGGAAGAAGCCTAATAATTACACCACGTTTGGTTTTGGTGTCGTGGTGAGAGTAGAAGTGGAGAAGATCGTTTTTGTTGGTTGTTTTCGATAGACTTTAAAACGAAGTTCATGGTCAGTTTTGCAGAGAAGACATCAAGGAAAGGAAGAGTGTTGTCGACTTCTCTTCAAGTGTGAACTGATTGAGGGCTCGACCTGGTTGAGCCTGTCTTGGAGAGTTTGAACGTTGAAGCGCCTGGGAGTTATGAGGAGAATGTCGTCAACATAACGGAGCCAGGTGACATTCGAAGGAATAATGTGGAGAAACTTTCGGCTTCTAGATGTTCCATGTAAAGTTCGCCAGGACGGCACTGAGTGGCGAGGCCCATGGGTAGACCAAAAGTCTGATAAATTAGACACATTTTAGACCAAAAGTCTGTTGAAAGAGGTTTTTCGAAAGAGAACACGTATAGCCGACACATAGTTTCAAAGAGGTCGATAAAATCGCTGGCTGGAATAGGAAAAATCAAGTGAATCGTCAATTTTTCTGCGCAGGAGATCGATGGCTTGTGTAGTAGGTACTTTAAATTTGGAAGTTACGTAAAGGGCTGGAAGTTTCTTGTTCCTGATTGATGTGCGAATGCGATTGAGAAATCACCCGAGTGTTTGAGATATGCTGGACTGATGGGCCCAAGAGTTTGGAGAGGTGTTTTGCGAGAATTCCTGAGAGTTGGGGGGGGAAGCACTGCCTATTCCCGAAGATATGGGCCTCAATGGATACCAGTTGTGAGTTTTTGGTAGGTTGGGGTTGCTGGTATGGTGTGCAGAATTTTCTTCCCTTGTTCTGAGTTCCTTAGAATGCGGCGAGTCCTTTGAAGAAAAATTTTAGTAAAGTTGTCCCTTGGGTTTAGTTGTGAGGGGTTTGTAGGTATCTGGGTCATTAAGTAGATTGAGCATTTTGTTCCTGTAGTCATCAGGTTCATGATAAAAACCCACCCCCTCCTTTATCAGCGGTGGTGACCCTGATGGTCGTGTCTTCTGCTAAACCTTTAAGTGCAATGATGTAACGTCGAGGTATGACTGGGGAGCTGCATGTAGAGATACTAGTCCCCCCACCAACTCCATTGCCAACATGTTTCCAACATCTTTTCCAATACATCATTCCCCAAATATCTACCTCCACAACCACGAACCAAACAAGGACATCACCAGTAGTAACAGAAAAGCTTTCCCTCCTCTGCAGGGGTATACATAATCCCTTGTAATGACTGCAACAAATTATACGTGGGCGAAACATCAAGAGACCTCCAAACACGTATTTCAGAGCACCAATACGCAAGCAGGACTGACGATACAAGGAATCCCGTGTGCAACATCGCAATTCACACAACCATTTAATTAACTACAGAAACTCAAGACTTTCGACACAAAGACAACACTCAATACCGAAGAATCCTGGAATCATCGCTTATCTCTATAACCAACAATTTCAACCAAAACAATGGCTTCTATAACACAGCAACCACTTGCCAAAAATTTCTTTCATAACTATCCCAATAAAATATAAACACTGCAGAAGGTTACTCACAACTTTCCAATACCCCCCCCAACTACCCAAGACCCCTATACCCAACCGGTAGATCTCGAATGCAGCATTCCCCCTACCTCAACATTCTAAACCTGACTATAAATACCCCCGGCCTCCCCCAAGGGTAATCTTTTTGTGACTTGAAAAAGCCCACTTTTGGGGGCGAAACGTTGTCAATAAAAACACATTAAACTGAAAAAGTGTTTTATGTTTCCACCAAGGTGTTTTAGTTGCTAAACCCCTGCCATTTCATACCTTCCTCGGACCGGGAAAGGTCGGGGAATACCCACCTCTAAACCACCATTCGCCTTCCTAGAAAAACCGGGAATTTTCGAACCATTGCTAAGACTATCTCGGTTGGAAAGGGGTTGAAAACTCTTTAAAAAAGTGAAACCAAATGATCAAGCTTCTTTTGTAAGAGGGGTTTTTGCAAGGTGAACCCCATGTAAGACCTATCAATGCGGGTTGGTTTTTAAACAACCCTGTAAATACGATATTTCCGTCTCACTCAGACCCTTTTTAAATACTTTAAAGAAGTACTCTGATTTTTAATAGGAGTAAATAATGTTCTACTCAAGTCAAAATTAGAAATGGATTTTAAAGGGGTTTTTATGGTTTTAATAAATTTAAAAAAAACCAAGAAACGTTTTTCCCCTACTAGTGAAACCCCCAGACGTGCTAAGTTTGTTAGTTTTTTACAAAGCACACACCACCCACACTTACAAACCTCAGAACAAATTTTTCCCACATCTAATAAGGAACGTTCGAACCCTTACACTGTGTACGTTAGGTCCATATTGGAGGATGTGGCCCCATTTGGAACCCACACTTAGCCAAGCACGTAAAGAAACTGAGAAAGTGCAAAGTTTAAAACAAGACTTCCCAAGCTAATTGGTATTCCTGCGGAGGGGTTAAAGAAATCACCTGACGACAGGGGGACAGAATTATAAGGGGGGACATATAACGACAATAAGATACGAGGGGAATTGAAAAGTGAAAGACATAAGTTCCGGGGATGGGACACAGCACCAAAGGGGAACACAGTTGGAAATGATGACACAGATAATCCAATGAGTTAGGAATTTTTTCTTCGTCACAGAGTAGCAGGAAGGGAATAGTTTGGGAAGCAGTATGGGAGGACCATTAAAAGCTTAGCAGGGGTATATAAAGCTCATGGCAGGGGGGGTGACCCAGTAGCGCCATGAAAGGCGGGGCCAGAGCTATAATCGCCCCCCCTGAAAACGACATCTAGGAACACAACACACCACACACACACACCCACCCCACAACGAACTCAAAACCTTGAAACTTTAAGGTACACCCTTCTGCTACGAAAACAAATTTTCATCTGGCATTATTCCATAAGATTTCCTAGAGATTCAGGGCCCTTGGGTTGACATACGGGGCGCAACCTGGTTTTCTTCCGCTGATGTAAAACCCTCCACTTAAAGGGTTTGAGTTTTGTGAGTTTTAAGAGCTTTTTTACATACCACTATGTAACCATCTTGGGTTACTGACCTTCCTGCAGCTTGAAAACTGTCGGCCCTTCCAACGTCTACATCCACAAAGTCATTCCAACCCAATTTTTTTTTCCCCCTTCTGGATATTGTTTGAACAAAAGCGGGGCCTCTTGGGGCCATGGTCACATCTTTTTAAAACCCAATTGCTGCCACGTGATTGGCTGGTTGGTGCGCAAGTTACTTAAAAGTGGGACGGGTGCACAATTATAATTAAACATTGGTAACTGATACCGATAATTTTTTGCTAAAAGACGACAAATGAGAAAACACGGGGCATATTTTTTTGAAAACTTTCGGTCCTGGACCTTGATCACTTATAGTAAGGTAAAAATATACAAATAAAAGGGAAAAATAATATTGACAGGAAAAAATTTAAGGAGGGTTTTCTCGATGTCAGATAACAAGAGGTCAATGATTTTGGTTGTGGGGGCAAGTGATTCTTTGGGTTTTGACGTCACGTGTTCTTTGTTTTGGGGGCAAGTGATCTTGTGTTTTGATGTCACGGGTTCTTGTGTTGGTGTCAATGTTCTTGGTTTGATTTACTGATTCTTGGTTGTGATTTTACGTGATTATTGTTTGTGATGTCACGCGATCTTGTAATTGAGTCACGTGATTTTTGCATTGTGATGTCACGTGATTTTTTTTTTTGTGATGTCACGTGTTTCTTGTTTTGTGTGTCACGTAAACTTGTATTGAGGCAGGTTGGCTTTGCTTGGCTGAATATCATGTATCCAAGTTTTACTTAAATTTTGTAGCTTCCGGGACTAGTTCCACGGGGTCGTGACGGTGAGTAAGAATTTAGGGACCGTCGGTTTTAAGGTCATGTTCATGAAGAAGAGTTGTGCTTATTCCAATACATAAAATATTCCCTGGGCCCTGCGGAGGATAAGGGGTTCTTTTAATCGTCCTTGATGATGGAGTATCCATACTCACTTAGGTGTACCGAAAAATTCTGCCTGTTTCCCAGCATTTTCTTTGAATTTGTCCAAGAGATGTAGAAGCCTGCTGTGGGAAATTAGTGTGGACCCTTCAAAGGGGATTTATTCATGTGACCCACGGCCTAGTAGCTAAAGCTCTTCCTTCACAGGGCGAATGGCGGGTCGATTCCCCATGAAGGGTAAAAAAATGGGGGTTCCTTACCCGATTTTTTAGTTCCACTTCAGTAAAAGGGTTTTTGGGTTTTATTCGACGGGGGGGTCGCATTGGGGGCAAAACGCCCAAATTTTCCCCGAAATGCGACAAAAAAGCGGTTTTCTTTATATTATGTCACTGATGTAAACTATGGCTTATACCTTGTACGTATTTGTAAAAACAAAGAATTAAATATTAATTATATTGTTTTATATTTTATGTTGTAAACATTAAAATTCTTCATCAAGCAACTGGCGGAATTTTTTGGCAACATCCCCACACAACACTATAAAACTTTTTTAAGGAATATTTCCGGGGAAACCCTTTTAAAATTACATGTGTCTCGCTCTTCATCTAGGATTTACGGAAAATTAAGACGTAAAGACGTTGTTATTGGGTTTTTTTTCTTCGAAAGGAAAAACCTGCAGAGGCGAAGAGCTTTCAAGAAGCCAAAAAGGACCCCTTTGTTTTTCTCACACGGGGTTTGACAAGGTAGGTTTAAGGATCCTTAACTTTTTTGACAAACATTTACGGTTAAGTATTCCTAATTTTATACTCAACTTTTTTACTGGTTAATTTTCCAAACTTTTGGAATAAGCTTTCCTAATGGGGGGGGGGGGGGGGGGGGGGGGGGGAAATTTGGGCCTTTTGGCCCAATTTAAAAGATTTTTTTGGGAACCATTTGCTCAAAATTTCCCCCCCAATATCCTGGGATAAATGTTCTAAGGTGTTCAAAGGGCACCGGAAAAATCGTTTTGGTTTTTGGGAAAAAGGGCCCCCTTTTTTTTCCGTCTTTTTTCCTTGTCCTTTTCTCTTTCGTCCCTCTTCTCTCTCTCTCCCTTTTTTCTTTTTTTTTTTTTTTTTTTTTTTTTTTACACAGGGTTACAAGGTTTTTTTGGACCCTAGCTTTATTGACAAGCAAGAACTGTACCTACATCACTCATTTGAAAGTTTTTTATTGTTAAAGACCAAATAGGGAAAAACAGATGAAGTTGGCCTCGGTGCCAAAATTTTCAGTGTCCCTTTTCTCTGACATCTTTTCTTCTGTTTCCTCTCTCTCCTGGGTATTAGGAAAATGGGTTTTTCTAAATTCCCAAGTGGTTTTCCGGGCCCCCTTTTTGGCTCTTGTTTCACCCCTCTCTTCTTTCTCCCTCCCTCCCCCTCTCTCTCCCTTCTCTCCTCCCCCCCTCTCTCTTCCCCCTTTCTCCCCCTCCCCTCTCTTCCCTCTCTCTTCTCCTCCCCTCTTTTCCTCTGTCTCCTCTCCCCTCTCTGCCCCTGTCTGTTTGCTCTCTCTCTCTCTCAACGCTTGGAACAATGATATTATGAAATAAATTCTCGAAAAAAAGGGTTCCCTTGATTAATTAAATTTAGAGGGGTTTGAGCAATAGTGATAAGGGAGAACTTTCCCATAGGGTTCCTAAACCCAAAAAATTAGGTAGCTTTAAAAAAATAGGCCAGACAATTATATTACATAAATGTATGGTCGAGATCCAGCAAGGAACCTCAATGTATAAGTCTTTTTATAAATTAACCATTGCAACTCTTTGGGGACTTTATTGAGAAACTTTCGCCACACAGTGGGTTTATCATCCCTACATAAACTTAGGAATTCTCGCTTGCCTAATTTTTGGGCACAAACCCACTTCCACATTGAACAAATGTGACCTACCTATGACTGCTAAAAACCCCTCCGCCCTACGGTTTTAAACTGCTTCTCCCCATCTGCCGTTTCCTACTCAAATTAAATGGACTGAACACACGACTCAAGGTTTAGGACTGATTACCTCATTCTCCTCCGTTTTTCAAGTTTTTTTTCCCATATGGGCTGATGAAGCCACTGTGTGGCGAAACTTTCCCCAATAAAAATACCCAAGATTCACAGGTCAATTTATCAACAGTCGGTTCTCTGAACCATTCATCACAATACGTTTTTTTATTGAATACTATTTTTTAAAATCATGGGGAGCGCTCAACCCCAGGATTAAATAGCGCCGTGGGGGGATAAGGGATTCAGGCTCAATTTAGGGAACTGGACACAGACCCAATTCCCCTAGATCAAGAGCCTCACTACAAAAGGAACCTCCCTTGGGGGGGTTTGATTCAAGAGCAGATCGATGTTTCTCTCTCCGACCATTTGCCTATTGCGCTCCTTCCTCCCCTTTCCTACCCCACAAGTACCTGAAGTTTTTTTCCCGGGGAGAAGCTTCGGGTCAACGCCCCCGCTGCTGGGTCTGGCTTGGTCTGGCTCGGTCGGCTCGGTCGGGTCGGTCTGGCCGGGTCTGGTTTGGCGGGCTGGGCGGGCCGGGTCGGCTGGGTCGGGCTCGGTCGGGTTTGGGTCTGGCGGGGCGGGGCTCGGTCTGGCTTGGCGGTCGGTCTGGCCGGTCTGGCTCGGTCGGGCTTGGTCGGGCTCGGTTTTGGCCTCGGTTCGGGCCGGGTCTAGCTGGGTCTGGCTCGGCTGGTTTGGGTCTGGTTTGGGTCGGGCTCGGTCGGGCTCGGCCCTGGCTGGGTCGGTTTGGGTTGGCTCGGTCGGGCTCGGTCGGCTCGTCGGGCTCGGTCGGGCTTGGTCGGGCTTGGTCTGGCTGGGTCTGGTTTGGGTCGGGCTGGGTCTGGTGGGTGGGGCTCGGTCTGGCTGGGTCTGGCTGGGTCGGCTTGGCCCTGGCTCGGCCCTGGCTGGGTCGGGTTTTGGTCTGACTGGGTCTGGCTCGGTCTGGTCTCTGGTTTCGTCGGGCTGGGTCTGGTTTGGGTCTGGCTCGGTCTGGCCGGCTCGGTTTTCATAAATGACCACAAGTGAGAATGGTTCTTATAGAGTTTCATTTCTTTTAATTTTTAAGTTTCAGTTTTTATCGGTTTGTCACAATATCAAAAATTCTAAACACCCGGAAAATTTTATTAAAAAAATATCTGAGAAAGTAACTTCCTCAGCTGTCAAAAGGGAAAGTGACTTTCACTCAGCTGTCAAAAGGGAAAAAAAGTGATTTTCACTCAGTTTGTCAAAAGGGAAAGTGACTTTCACTCAGTTTCCCAAAAGGGAAAATGACTTTCACCACTGTCACAAGGAAAGTTTTTCACTCAGTTTGCAAAAGGGAAAGGTTTCACCAGCGTCACAAGGAAATGACTTTCACTCACTGTCACAAGGAAAGTGACTTTCACCCTCAGCTTCAAAAGGGAAATGACTTTCATCCTGCACAAGGAAAGTGACTTTCACTCAGCTGTCACAAGGAAAGTATTTTTTCATTTTCACTTCACAAGGAAAGTGACTTTCATAGCTTCAAAAGGGAAAGTGACTTTACTAGCTGTCAAAAGGGAAATGATTTCACTCAGCGTCACAAGGGAAAAGTCCCTTTTCACTCACTGTCACAGGAAAGTGCTTTCACTCCGTCACAAGGAAGTACTTCACTCAGCTGTCAAAGGAAATGACTTTCCTCATTTCACAAGGAAAGTGACTTTCACTCACTGTCAAAAGGAAATACCTTTCACTCAGCTGTCACAAGGAATTAGCCCATACACGGTCAAATTAAGCAAATTTCGTGGGGTTTTACTTACCAAATCAAAAAGGGAAATCCACAGTGTTACACCCTTTTGTTCATTTAAGTAGACAATTTCTTTTGTTATTGGGGCAAGGGTATATTTTTACATTTTTTTTGCGATTTCCTTTATAATTCAAAGTACCCCCATTATAGAAAAATGGTTTACTAGTATATAAAATGGATTTACTCTATATTTTTTAGCTTTGAATATAGTAATTATTTAAATTATCTAAACTTTGGTGCGACCGGGCAACCCCAATGGTTTTTGAGCTGCTAAAACCCCTGCTCCACTGGTAAAGCTGGGAAAATGTCCGCGTTTTGCCTTGGGAAAAGTACTCAATATGACTCCGAAAAAAAGGGCAACTGGAACCTATACCTACCCCCTTGAGCTACCAGCAACCCTTCCCCTCCCTGAAGGGGTTTACAAGGGCCAACTTGGGGGGACTTCGCCGGCAAAGAAGGTACTTTTAAAGGGGTGGCAAACAGCCTCAAAAAGCAACCCCGTAACATCTAATCCAATTAAATTAACAAGAGAATTTCTAAATTCTATATCTGTGATCTCGGAAGTTCCTGATCGCCGTAAAACACCTGATGTGGAGACGGCGCCTGGCCGATCGCTACGAGACTCCAGCCAGCTGATCGGATAAACACCAGAGAGGAACAGTAAAATGGGGGCCAGAAGGTTCACCTTTTAAGCCCAAACAGAACCTCCCAAAAATTTCTTGGGAAGCTGACCTCTCGACCCTATAAGCCTGAAATGTGACCGGTTTGCCCACGACAAAACCCGGGGAGGTGTAAAAACCCCGGGAAGAGCTTGTCCTGTTCATATTGCCAAAAGGGGGGTCATGGGAAAAACTAATGTTATCAGAATAGGAATAAAAGAAATATAAGTATCAGAAGGTGCTCCGATCAAGGTGTCCTCAAAAGCCCACTGCGGGGTTCACAGACGGATCTAGGCCCCCAGGACCGAAGACGCTTCAACAGAGACCAAGAAGGGCCACTCAGGCAAAAATCGAATTCGAAAGGCAAGAGCCCATATTTTTCCCGAAAAAAAGCTGGTATTGACGAGGTCAATGGTACATATTAAAACCCACAGGGTACTGGGTTACTTAACATTTTTAGAAAAGAGAATCCTCCCTTTATCCACCCCAAATTACAAAATAGATACTTCGGAGGCTTATAGAGGAGCCGTCTCTAGTTTTCCCCCCACGGGATATACCTAAACCTAGGCTGCTTTTAAGGATAGCACGTCGGTATACAGACAAAAAAAAGGTTTTTTTATTAAGTCTGCTGACCTACTAAAGGGGAATGACCTAATTTGCGAAGGAATCAAGAAAAAAATTTTTGGTGAAGAAAATAATTTTGGAAGGATTACGGGGTTGAGGCTAAAAGGAAGGATCTATCATTATTCCGCGGGGAGTTCCCACGGGTCCATGGCAACGACCGGGTTATCTCCTGAATAAACAGGGGAAGAAGCAAAGCTGTTTTGGGGTTTAAACTTATTTTATGCGACCCACGGGCCAAGGATGCGAGGTCTGTCCTAAAGGGGCTAGACTCGACTTTAGATTTTTTAGGTGCAAAAATTTTAGCCCGGGAAGATCTAATCCAAGCACAGGGAAACCCCTCTTTGGGGAAAAAGAAAGCTTGGAAACGGAAAAAGGGGCCGAGAAACTAAAGACTTTTGTGTTTTCCCATATTTATTTATGAAAAAATCCCAAAGACATTTTCTGGGGACTCGTTCCCCAAAGGGGCCAACATGTTTTTAAATCCACCGGGGTTTATCGTGAATTTCATTGGGGGTCCCCCCAACATCCAAGGGAGGACATTTGGGAGAAAGGGAAAAAAATGGTAAAATTGTCAAAATTTTTTTTTTGGGCCTAAGGGGAAAAAATCGCAGTTGCCGGTCTGTCAAACCGTCGGGAAACCAGCACATACCCCCCCCCCTCCAGCCCTCTCGTCCTATCGCTTTTAAAGACAGCCTTTTTTTCCCCCCTCTGATTATCGATTGCGTAGGGCCGTCCCAAAGGGCCAAGGGGGGAAAACAAAAACCTATTTTACTAAAAATTCTGCCACCCGTTTTAAACCCCAGGCCATCCCCCTAGAAAATAAAAGTTTTCAATAGTCTGCAATTTAAAAGTTTTTCCACAGGGAGGGGGTCCTCGGAGATCCAAACCGATCAAGGATCAACTTTTTCTTCAAAAAAACTTCAAGGGGGCCATGCACGCCTTGGTTAAAAAATCTATTTCCCTACGACTATAGGCCCCAGTCCCAAGGACATTGGAACGGGTTCCCTCAAAGCTAAAGTGAGATGCGTCCCACGTGAACAATTCAGTAAAACAGGACAAAGACATTCCTTCCTTCTTCTGCCCTAAGGAAAGCGAGCAGGGAAAATTTTGGGGATAGCCCTTTTGAGTTGTAATATTATACGGACATGGAACCCCCCGCAGTATTGAAAGATGTATGGACCGAAGGGGACTCCGTCATTCGTATCCCGGGTTTGATGAGGAACACCCCTTTTCACAGGAATTTAGCTGCAGAGATTTAAGAAACCCCAGGCAATATAAACTACGACATATGAACAGCGCCCCTCCTCCCGACATGGGTAAAAAAGTTTTGGGCCAAAAAACACCCCAACAGCACTGAAACCAAATATGAGGACCTTTGAAGTCATCAAAAAACTAATGAAGTAAATTTCCGGGTTCTACCCAGGAAAAAAATCGATCATACATACCATTTAACCAATTGAAGAATATTAGGAAAGGTTACCCGACCGCTGCCATTCCTGAATCCCAGCAAGAAGGGGAGGTTTGGAGGACTCCCAAAAAAGAAGTCCTGTTAAAACACTCAAGTTCTACTACCCCCGGGGCGATTTTTTTCAAGATCTGGCCTGTACCGACCAAAGAAGTAAAAATTGGTTTGAAGTCCCCAACATTGTTAGGCAATATCCCCTCCTTAAAAAGTACGGGCAATGAAACTATTGTTACATATACTCCCTCCACTTCTATTTATTGAATTTTTCCCTCACACTCCCCAACCCAAACAAAAGTCAAGGAGTATAAGAAGAATAGCAGGGAAAAATTCTAACATGTGGAACGCGTAAGGCAACAAATCTTCTACTGACGTCCGACTTAACCATCAGAGAAATAAGGGATAAACCCATTGATAATAAAATTTGGGAAATTTAAAACCCGGGGAGTGCCAAAGTCCACCTCAAGGGGCGACGTGTTCCCTTAAAATTTTCAGGTATATCAAAGGTTTGGGGTCCGTTTCAAAATATTCTTTTCCCAGCAAAAAAAATTTAAAGTTGGAACCCCCCCAAAAAGGGGCCAAACATTCCTTTTCTAGGGGGAGTATCCGTTTCTCAAAAAGGGAGTTTCCATTTAGGAAGCATACGGGGAAGGGAGTACCTCAGGGTATTGTATAACACCGACCTAACCTTTTTGGGGCATCATTTCTTAAACAAAATGTTTTTATTAATATCGGAATCTTAATTTGGGGTTTTTTCGAAAAGATATTTTAACTCTTTAAAATTTTTTTCCCCGGCCCGGAAATTCAAGAGTTTCCCTTCACAGACTTTTAAGGGAAGTCAGATAGATCCTGAAAGATCAAAAGGTTTTGGGGGATAAACAATGCAAAAAAAATTTTACAGAACCAATAAAGCTAACGCTGAGCTTTTGGTTTTGGGGAATTTAAATTCTAAAAAGCTTTGATTTTAGGGGGAGGGGCTCGAGTTATTAAAAGTTCAACCCAAGATATCAAACTTGTTAAACCCAAAGGGAAGCATTTCTTCGTTTGGGCAGTGGGGGCCATGTAGCGAAACCCTACGCAAAACTAGAAATTTTTTGGATATTTCCCCCCGGGATTCATACATAAATGTTTCAAAAAAAACTGAAACATTTGGCATTTTACCCAAGATTTTTTCTCATCATCTCACGTAGGTAGAAACAGGCATTACCAAACTAAAGGGGCATATTTCATATTGCATCAGTCCTTGGTGTGTAGGAAAAGCGTGTACTCTTAAAAGAAGGTCTAACTTTATTTGAGATACCCCAGCAATATCAATCTCTGAAAAGAAGGAAGAGCAAAAAATTTGAGTAGATCGCTTCTTTTAAGGGGAAATGGCCACATCCCACCGATTTAGCATAAGGCCCGAATCATACAACCTATATGAATTATCCCCTTCTTAACCATGACTACTGTGAGCAATACAGTACTAAAGGGTTTTCAATTTTTTTTAGTTTTAAAATTTGTCACCTCGGTCAAATGCATCCTAAGGTGAACGGGAACTGGGTATAATTTTCTTTGATAGTTTGTCTCCTAAGTCAATTTTTGGACTACCGTGAGAAAACCCTAAAATTTCAGTAAAGACGTCGAAAAGTTATCACACTAGAAGATTCAGTCCTTAGGGTCTCCAAAGATTCTTAAAATTTTAATGGGTTGTCCCGAGTGGTAAAGAGCCCAAGTCATGTAGTTTTTCACATAGCAAGTTAAAGGTGTAAATTACCACACCTTACATTTTTAAATTGTCTTATAAAGTTCGTGGGGAAAAACTAAGTCAAAGTTTTTAAGGCTTTAAACCCGAATTTCTTGGGTAATATTTCTTAAGGATTTTTGATATAAAAAGCTTGGGTTTTCCCCTTTGACTTCTATGGGGTAGTCAACTTTCCCACAAATTTTTAAAACTTTATAGGGACCTTTCCTGACTAAAAAATTTTTTTGATTTTGATAGCAAAGTACAAGAACTTCATCTCCTACTTTAAAATTTCCCTCTGATTTTTGGAATAAAAATGGTTTTTGTACGGGTCCATTAAAAAGCTTAGGTTTTCGAAACAATTTCAGAGGTCTCCCAAGTTTGGATCTAGGTCAAGGAAAAAACGGGAAGAAGACGAACCTCAGCCCATCTCCTTTAGTCCATAATATGAAGGATGGACAGGGGCCTCCCCCCGTCTCCCTAAAAATTAAAAAGGTAAAACCCCAAAAGTCACTGGAACTTCCCTCATGGCAAAAAAAGCACGGGGTAGGTAACACCCACCCTAGTTTAAGGGAAAATTTCCTTAAAATGGACTTGAGAATCGATGCTGCGCTCAATCCCCCCATTACAGCGGGGGATGATAGGGGGGTGAAGAAGGCTTAAACCCCAGAAGTTGGTATAATTTGCAAAATAGATGTAATTGATCCCACGGTCAACAAAATTCCTGGGATGCCATCTGGAAAAGGAAAAAAGGGCTTCCCCCCACCTCTGTAGTACTAGGTCTTTAAAGGGGAAACGGCTTCAGGAAACTCGAACAAATAAACTAATTTAAATATTTCTAGCCCCCAGAGGGAAAGGGGGAGATAAAGGCCCAACGTGCAATAGTACTCTTTAAAAGGGGTACCGTAAAGACTGATTCTCCCAAATATACTCGCCGTACCTCGGAAGTACATTTTGGCAAACTTTACACATCACAATAGGTAGTACATCTAGACATTTTTGGCCAAAAAAGGTTTCCCCAATTTTTTTAAGGTTTACATGAGAGAATGCCCGCCACGGCGCTGACCATTTTAAAAAGTCTCTCTGCATGACTTGGAACAACTAAAAGGAATAGTCCCATCTCATCTAATTTTTTTGAATATGACTTTACAAGATACCTTTTATAATCAAAATTTTTATGAAAAGTTTTTCCTTTTGGGTAACTTATTTTGTTTACGGGATTAGGCAATTCTGAGAAAGGGGAATACTTTAAATTGACAAAGGACCCTTGAAAATCTAAAGCTTAAAAATCAGGGGAAAACAAAGGGTGGTTGTAGGGGAAAGCCTTGGCTTTTGTCGAGCCCCATCAAGACATTTTTTACGGGGGTGATACTTCACTTTCACTAACAAGTGAACCGGGGGATCCTACACCTCCTTTTGAGAGCAGCTCACTGGGGGTTTTTAAACCCACATGAATCCGGAGACATTTTCTCACTGAACTTCGAGGGTTTCCCCTGACTCTACAGGGAAAGGATCTGAGAAGCTTTTGTCCACCTTTGGGGTGAAAAGGGCAAAACCCCAGAAGGAAAATGGCACCTTTTACATTTCCTATTTGTCGGAGCAAGAAGTGATGGGACTAGTACAGCTTCAGACCAACCTGAACCTTTAAACCCAATGTAACAACGGGTGGGAGAAGAGTTCCGGACGGCCCAAATAGTCTAAAGTTTTGCAGAGGAATGATTTCTTTTGGTAGGGAACACTTATCAGAAAAAGACATACTTCATCCCCTGCCGTAAAATGGTAGAACATTAATCCATTAACGTTTCCCGAACAGAAGGTCTTGGGCATACAGCTTTTAAAAAATCTCCAACTTTTTTGGGCCTTTTTTAAAGGGCAAAAGGACGTTTATACCCTTTTAACACCACACAAATGACAAACGGGAAAAAAGAATCATTTAAGAGGGACTTCAAGGGTACATCGTAGTGGAAGAAGGCGGGGTAGGGGCGGGCCCAGGGAAAAGGGTTGGGCAGGGGGTAAAGAGGTTTTGTGGCGAGGGGTTTTTGGGCTTCCCGCAGCATGCGTGGCGGTTTTTATAGGGGAAAATGGGGACAAATGGTTTTTAAAACTTGACGTCTAATTTTTGAGCAAAGTAAAAAATTTTGAAGGGGGCAGGAAACCGAGGGCCCGACTTGAGTCCTGGAGTGGGAAGTACAGTGCCTGCACCTGAAGGAGGGGTGTTAAGTTGCAGTTTAAAACTGAATGTAAAGCACCCTCTGGGAAGACATGAGGGGTGAATGATGGAAAGCTTTCTTTTTTGAGCCCCCCGCCCTTGGGGGGAATCGGCCCTGTGATAAAAAAAAACATTTTTAATTTCCCTAGAGGCTTTTTATTTTTTAGGTCTGATAACCCTTGCCTTTAGGGGTTTGATCCCTTTGGGCTTTTTTAAAAAATTGTGAGCTCAACATACAGTCGCGCCCAGCACTTTTTTCAGCTTTAATCAGGTTATTTCTTAAGAATGTTTGTACGGGGAGGAAAGGGTGCAGGAACTGCAGCAAAACCCTGAAGCTCAAAGAGATTCATAACTGTGATCAATTCCTGAACTCTCTTTTCCAAAATCGAATAAATCAAAGTGTTACCTGTAACGCGAAAGTTCTGGCCAGGCTGTAAGGGATCCTAAATCTTTTCCCGTAAGAATTAGTGGTTTTTTGTATGCTTTAGGATTGCCTTATTTAGAAAGGGTTTTAAATTTCATAGATATCCTCGACAAAGTTTTCATAGATAAACAAGCGTACCCGAAAAACATTTCCAACCGGAGCCCAGGTGTCGCAGGCCATTCACAGAGGGGAGCGGGATTTTCAACCCATGATGAGAAGTATGCTTCACCCTCGTGAAGGGGTAAAATTTGGGGTGGAAATGAGCACTACTGCAGAGTTAATTTCTCCTTCCTCTAATTTTTGTTGTGTAAATTAACTTTTTATTTCTAATTCAAGGCGACTTTTTTTGAGCCACATCCTTTCCTCTCCTATTAACCAATTCTCAGCTTTTTTTCCCACTTCTTAGCTTTTCCCCACTTCCTAGCTCTTTCCCCCATGTTTTTTTAGCTCTTTCCTCAATTCCTATCCTTTTCTCTTTTTCCCAAGTTTTCCCTTTTTTAACTTGTTCCTCACGTACTTTTTCTTTTTTCTCACTACTCTAGCTCTCTCCTCACAAACAAGTCTATCCCACTCCTTTTTGTCTTCTCTCCCCTTCTGTCTATTTTGGTTTTCTCTTTCAATCGATCTCTTCCTTTTTATCCTCTCTTTCTCTTTTTGTCTTTCTGATTCTCCCCTCTCTATTCTTTCTCTCTCCTTATTCCTTCCTTTTCCCTTTCTAGCTGTCTTTTTTTCCTTCAATTTTCTCTCTTTCAAGTCTTTCCCGATCTTAGCAAATGAAAAGATTTTAAAATTTTTTTCCCCGTTATTTATAAATACTTTCAGCATTCATCCCAAAAATGGCATTTTCTCCATACTTCAAAAATAACTTAAACTACCAGGAAAAATGAAATGGGTATCAAAAAAACGGAGGTTTAATTCTTTCTCCCCTCAAACTGTAAATAAAACCCAAGGCTCGACCCTACTTCAATTAAACAATTGTATTTAAAGAAACAAAGGGTTTTATGCCGGGTCCAAGCAAAAAGTAATAAATGGGGTTCCTTGACCACCTCTTTTTCACCAGCAAATCAAATGCCTACGACATTTCCCCTTTATATACTAAAACTCAATGAAACAAATTGTCACTGGAAAATCTCGGGGCCCAAAGCTAACCCCCAAAGGTTTCAAGTTCGAAAAAAAAAGTGGGAAATTAAAAAAAATATACCTGCCTACTTGACTTAAAAAAAATGAGACTAAACATCCCAAAACTTTTAAATCCTGTACCGAGTCCTACCATAGAGAAGATTTTTCAGGCGGGGGTAACCGTCTGAAAGGGGTTGGGGTTTAAGTTCCAATTAATTGGGGATGGATTGAATCTTGATTCAGCGATTGATCCGGCAAGGGCGCCCCTTGTGAAGGCTTACTCAGCCCTTAACAACTTCAGTCATTTTTACAAGGCTGGCTCCCCAGAAAAATTTAAAGCATAGAAAAATAATAAAAACTGACAAACTTAAATTTAAATTAGAATATAA